>OX638064.1:41516085-41916980 GCA_951804385.1 Trifolium dubium
AAAATATTTGTCAGTTACGTAAAAATCATAATTATTTAAATAAAACGTTCAATATTAAATTAAAACTAGAATAAATTTAATTTAATTTTGTGTTTTTAAAACTCACTATAAATAATTGTAGATTTTCGCAACAACTTCACAATTTCATTTAATATCCAACTATATTTTTGTCTTTATCATTTTTGTGTTTCTCATTTGCTTTAAGTCAATACGAAATGGCTCCCAAAATTAAACAACTATCTAAAATCAATGCAAAGAGTGAGAGTTTGAATGTTGTTGTTCGTGTAATTCGGTTGTGGTTTGTTCGAAATTTGACACGCAACAACCAAACATTTACATTAGACATGATACTTATGGATTCAAAGGTAAGAATGATTATAAGTCAAATTTACATTATTATTATTATTATTATTTTTGTTGACAATATATATTTTTATTCTTATAATCACTAATATTATTGTTCTTATCATGTATTATGTTAAAAAAAATTATTGTATTGGACAGGGAAACAAACTTTAATTTATAAGTTTGAAATAGAACTTATAGAATGTAATGTCTACTCAATCAATAATTTTGGAGTTGCTGATAACGGCAGTTCGTATAAGACTACTCAATAAATAACTTTGCATCAATAAATAATTTCTATTCTTTCTATCATTATTTTGTAAATGTACACTAAAAACAATTTCATCAATCTGTTGGCACCAAAGAAACAATCATGGAGATTGATTGGTTCGTCTCTAAACAACTAATTTGAAGAGTTTTTGAAGCCAAATGAAATGATCACCATTGAAAAGCTTAAGAATATTACTCAGGCTTACACTTGCGTGCATCTTTATTTTTTAGTCTATTTTTAACATTTTAAATTTTATGTTTGTATCTTAAATATCCTATTTTATTTTTTACGCAGAGAAAATCTTTTATTGTTTCTGAAAAAATAGAAGAGATTATTGATGACGATTCTTGGTGGTATATATCATGCTCATGCAACAAAAAAGGGTATCCTGATCCTAATATGTATTTTTGTACAAGGTGCAACTGTCATGTTGTTCGTGGCATACCTAGGTACATATAGTATAATGTCCTATTTTATTAACACACCCTTTAATCCACAACACACCAAAAACTAATATTTTTTATTAACAGATCTCAATATTTTATACAGGTTCAAAATTAAATGTCGCGTGTGTGATAAATCTAGCAGTGCCATATTTATCATGCATGAACAAGAGGTTTCAACATTGTTCAATAAATCATGTTACGATATTATTGAGACCAACAACAATGTTGTATGTTAATTTAAATAAATTGTTTTACCAACACATAAGTTTAGTTATATCATTGATAGAGTAGGAATACATGACATAATAATGTCTAAACGTTATTGCTAAAAATTAAACAATAATATATATTTTAAGGGAAATCGATCATCTCATGTGCCTGGTGAGGTTCTAGAGTTTATTGGTAAAGATGTTTTATTTAAGAACGATGTGAGTGTTGGGTTCAACTATGATTTGGATGGAATCTATCGTGTCTATAAACTTACTAATGATGCAGATGTGATTGCAAAATTTAAGAAAATTTATAATCTTCAGGTATTTTGTAATATTATTTTGTCAAAATACTCATTTTTACTTGTGAACTGAATTTAAACTAAATTTGATCAATAAAATGTTTCATTTAAATATAACTTTTATTAACATATTGGTCAACTTAAATTTTTTTTGATAGGATGTAATACAAAATATATGGGGTAAAAGTCCTAAAACTACACAATTGCCAAAGTTGAAAGGTATTGAGGATTTTAATATTCTCAAGGTATGCAACAACTTATTCAATTATTTGTGGATTTTAACGTTCAAAGGTATTAATATTGTGAAAATTTATTTATGAATATTCATTTTATAATTAGGTTGAATATATGTGAGTCTTTATATGTGTAATTATAAGTTTTTATATATTTAATAGGATCCCATCAAAGATACACCTGAACCAAGTCTAATAGTTCCAAGGATTGTGAAGATTAAAAAAAGTTATTGCATTGGATCGTGTGCTCGTATCTTCTGTTAAGAAGAGACTGTTTCAAAAAGAGGAGATGCTTGAGATTTCTGATGCAAATGTTAATCAACCCAAAAAGATCATCAAAAGAAGAAATGTTTGATATTTTTGATGTATATTTAAGCAACCCAAAAAGATTATCAAAAGAGGAGATGCTTGATATATCTAATGCAAATCTACAAACACGTTTTTACCCATGCTTGGCACAAAGGTTGTCTCTATTCATTTTAATTAATAAAATTAGTATAAGAAATTTAAAAATTTCTTTAGTCATATTTAATTTCTAATAACTAAATATTTTGTTTAGTTATATTTTTGTATGAGGTACGAAACAAAATGATAATATGAAAAATGAATGGAATAAGAAATCATTGTGAAATTGAAAAAGTACTATCAGTAGCCCATACGAGCTAGCCCATATTACAAACGAATTTTTTAAGTTTTTTTATGGTTTAAACCTTATATTGTTGTCAATTTTATGCATACGTATCTAATTAAATCACATTGTTATTATGATTATTTTCGTATCATTTTTATTACATAAATAATATATAATTTATATGACACTTATATCGCGCATGGCGCGAGGTCAATACTAGTATTATTAAAATTATATATATGACATATCGAGTGAGAGGAGTATTTTTGATGAGAGGGTGAAATAATAACTCTCCGATTTAATTAGTGGTTGTCATTAAACTCCATTTTAAAAAACAACGAAGTGTTGTCCTTCATCATGTCTGGCTTCCTATACGGTTTATACTTTGACTCTCGCTTTCTCCACATACTCCCATTACTTCTTCTTTTTTTCTCCCAGTTCTCTAAATCCACCTGTATATTCTTTTTTCATTATTGATGTGGGTTGTGTATTGTCATACAAATTAAATGGATACATAATTCATTTGATGTAATTTTTTAATTAAACATTTATTTAATCCTAAACTTTTTTTTTGAACATATTTAATTTCATCCTAAACTTATATAAATCTTTTTAGGAAAAACAATTTTTATTTATTTTTTATTAAAGAAAAAACATTTTTCTACCAACAAAAATTTTTTTTTGCTCAAACGCTATATTTTAACATCACTATTCCGTAAAATCGCGATACTAATAATCACTATTCATCTCTTCCCGGGTCGATTGACCAACCGCAAGTGTATGCATTTAGCGGCGGTTTATTTGGCCAAAAAAATTGCCGCTGGTTTCCTGATTGTTTGTAGTGATCGTCCTAGTTATGACTCAAGGAAAATTTATTTTGTAACATTAAACCAAATTATTATAAAAAATAAAATATAACATTTTGTTTAAAATTTTGGAGGGACAACAAAAAATTTGGCGGCCAAATAATTATTTTGGCGGGAAATTTGTTGGCGGACTATAAAAAATTTGGCGGGAAATTATTTGACAGACAATAAAATTTTGGCGGGAAATTTTTTGGCGGACAATAAAATATTTGGTGGGAAATTTTTTAGAGATGAATACAGAGACGAAAACTATTAGACACGATAAAATCTGTCTCTAACATCTGTCTCCAATTACTTTTTTATTTATAAATTAAAATCTAATTAATTAGAGACAGATTTAGAGACGGAATATTTTTGAGACAGATTTTTCTGTCTCTAAAATCTGTCACTGGTACATATATTTTAATTTATATCTAAATACTTTTTTCTGTCTCTAATTTCGTCTCTAATAGAGATGAAATAAATTCCGTCTCTATATTTCGTCGGTATTTAGACTTTTTCTAGTAGTGGTGCTTTGATATAATTTTTACCTTGTGTAGACTGATAATTAATTTATCATCGAGAAATAGAATTTAAGAAAAGTGATTATAGAAATCAATCATGAAATATATTAGTAGATTGTAATTTAAATTTAGGCTTAAAATTCTACAGGATTTTGTACAGTGATATATTCAACAGTATAAATTTATATTGCTAAAAAAATAAAAGAATTTTTTTTTTGAGATGGTGTCATTAATTTGATAAAAAAATGATAAAACAAATAAATATGTAAAAAAAAGACTAAAATAAGAGTGTAATTAATGTTAGGATAAGAATTACACTATTTGCAATTTGCATGAATCAACGTGGCATCCTTTCTTTCACAATGAAATAAGAAAACTTGGACTTTGATTTTGATTTTACCAGAAGAAAACTTGGACTTTTATTTTACTTAGAAACCTATAAATAGGACTTTAACATTCACATCTTACACATAGCTATCTCTTTCAAGAAATCTCTTTCAATAATCTGTGAATTTCAAAAGGTACCAAACCTCTTCTTTTGTTTTTCATTCTTTTCATAGTTTTAGACTTCTTGATGTGGTTAGTTTTAGTTTTGCTAAAAACTAGTCTCTTTCATTTGTTTATGAAATCTCTAGATCCTCTTTATTTTCAATAACTTTCAAGTTAGATTATTTTAATCTCATTCTAAACTTCAAAACAGCCCTTAGTTAGTTTGTTATGTTAGTAATTATCTATTTCTTCTGATTCTAGGCTTAGAATAATTCAATGAAGCTAAAAGTCCTTCTCTCCAATATTTATAAAAACAGAGCACTCACTCAATTATTTTAGTTAATTGGTTTTAAGATTCACTTAATTTTATATTACACTTTTGATTCATGTTTATTACCATGTGTTATTTCTTTAAACTAGAAACTAAGAAATCATTAACATTCTTGATTTAATTGTCTGGAAAAGAAAAAGAAAATAGAGAAAGGAATTTGAAAGATGGAAACATGTAACAGAACCTGTCATTGTTAACAAAGAAAATTTGGAAGGGCAAGCACCTTGTGTTCATTATAAGAGAAAAAAAAAAAAAATATATATATGTCATTTTAACATGTTACAATAATATTGGTTTTCCATGAATGTGAATATTTTTAATTTATTTTAGTATTTTAATTATAATGATAGTTAGTTAAGATATAGTTATTATGATGAGTTATTAGGTGATGTCGGGGTTCAACGAAGTAATTTGTCAGGAGATTTTAGGAAAACTTTAAGGTAAGGGGAATTGCTAATAATAAGTTTCGATGAGCACAAGAAATGTGGTACTTGTATATATATTATTAGTTATAATTAGGGGAGTTGTGTATTTGGTGTTAGTAATTTTAAAGGTATATTCAAAATGATAAGCGATTGATTTAGTTTGATTATATATGTTAATAAACCTTTTGCTATGTCTTTAATTTCTTCGTTTATATTAGAGAAATAAAAATGTCCATATGCTTGAGTGGATTATAGTAAAAGTTTAAGATCAGCTCTCATAAGTTGCATTATAAGTCTTGAGGATTAATTGACAAAGACAATTTAAGTTGAAGAATTATATAACTAATCACCTTGAGTTGGTGAAGAGCAAACCAGGTTGTTTCTTATAGTACTATAAAGTATGTAAGACTGAGGATAGGTTCGACTGGGTCGCCTACAGACCTACTGAGGATCACCGGCGTTTTGAACTCCTACCAATAGTCATGATAGCAACTCTAACTGGAGGAAATAATAAAACCCGACGTGGTGAAACCTGATTGTGCATGACTATCTATAATAAGGTGCAGCGCTCGGCCCAAAATGATTGAGGCATATTTGATATATGCTGGTTGCAAACAATCATGATATGGCAGTTGAAACGGCCTTACACTCATAATAGATGTCTCCATGGAGTAGGATCAAGAAAGATATTACTAACTAAGTTGGAAGACTAACTTTGAGTGAAGAAATACAATTGAATTTAATAACTAAATTTTAATGGTTGGTATATTTTGGTGTTGTTATTGGTATATTTTTTGATTGATAAAGTGTGTTATCTTTGTTTGTGACTAATTATTGATTTGTGAAGTTGATAACATGTTTTGTGTAATTAATACTTTTGTGATTAATTGCTTATATGTGACTATTTGATTATTTGATTCTATTTGATTTAAATTCATGATTAAAGTCTTAAGTATCTATATATACTTGTTAAATAAATATGCATGTACGTAAATGTATATTATTTTGTGTAGCTTTGTGACATCATCACGATGGTAACTTGTGTACGAGTAATTCACCCTTACAACAGTTAGTGCAGGATACCATGGAACTCAAGTTCAAGAAAGAAAACAACATCGTGATAGAAGTTAGGACAAAGACTGTTAGCGTTGATTAATGACTTAGTTTTATTTTTGGAGTATGAAGAGAAAGATCTCTTTGAGATTCGAGGGTTGATAACGTCATTGGAGTGCATTCTCGATGACACATCTTTAGTGTTTGACCAGTTCGTGATCATTGTGGGTTAGGGTTAGAGTCCTTTATAGAAATTATCTCTTTTTATTATTTCAAATTGAAAGATTGTAACATGCTTTTATACAATGAAAATATTTTATGTTTATAAGCTCTTTGAGCAAAGTTATTTGATGATTATTTCATATAAGTGATGCATATTATTTATAGGCTTACTTTATATTTACTTGCTTTGAATTTTAAAACCTTTTTAAAAGAGAAAAGAAAAATAGTACTTTATTTGAGTACACTTCTCACTTATAATTTTCCTTAAAAAGATATTTAAAATAAATCACATAATTCTATTTTCTTTTATTTATAAGATTTTAATTTGGGTAGAGAATTGTGACGCTCTCCTTTTCGGTCTTCGAAAAGTGGGGTATTACAAATGGGACAATAAGTTCAAAAGTAGGGCAGATAGGTAATTTGCTTTCAAATTGGGGCAGATTGGTTTTTTTCGTTTGAAAGTAGGATGCATGGGTAAAAAATCCTTAGTAAAACTCCGTTATTTGGGATAGAATTTGTATTTTTACAATAAAAAATGATATTGTTACACACATCTGTCACACGCCTTCACAAACATACTGCATTATTCACTAATGCATCAATTAATAATTACTTTTAATTTGCAAACACCTGGCAAAGCACGTGCTACTCCTTTCCCTTTTCTTCCTTTCCATTTTCGTTTTCTCCACACAGCAAACATCATCAACCATGATGTCCCCTTTCCCGCTTTATACCCACCACCAATCGCATCTCCTCCACAAGTGATGAAACAACCTCCGCCGCAGCCACCATCGTCGTCGTGCTCTTCCCTTTTCCTCTTCTCCCTCCTCCAAGGAGCTTTCACCACCTCAGCAACCACTGCTTCCATTCTTGTATGCTAAGATCAATGCTCCTCTATCCATTTCCCTCTGCTCTTCAAATTAATTTCAAGGTACTTACTTTCTCTTGTGTTTGTTTCTATTATATTTACAAATTAGGATTGGATTAGGGTTTTCGATTATAAATGTTTCTTCTTCAAATAATTGTCGTATATGTTTCTCTCTTATTATGTTTAATACTAAAATAGTTGATTTTTATGACCACTGATAGAAGGCATACATGGGTTCAACAAAAATGTGAAACCCCTATATAAGCAAGTAGTTTCAATCTTATTTTTGTGAATGATTAGAAAAAAAATAAATCTTATTATTGTTACAACCAAACCACTAAGCAAATATAACACCAATTTTAGGCTATTTACACTATGATTTAAATGAGACACTGTAATTTAATTTATTATTCCCTTATCAAAAAAATGCATTAATTAGTGAAGACATAGAAAGAGATACAATACATAAATGGTTTCAAGATGGGATGCTATTAAGTTCATGATTTAATTGTGTTAAAAGATTTTAATTTGAACTGATATTGATATTGTTTTAAGTTCATTTAGGTAAAAGGGATGCTATTAAATTCATGATTTATTTCCTATTGTAAATATTGATTGTTGCAACTTATACAAAACTTGATTTATCTTAGTTATTTCATGCAGTTTTTGTGTGCCACTTGCAACCAAAGTTTCAAATTTGTGGATAGTTCAAGTAATATGGTGGATTGTGGGAGTTGCCTTGATGAATTTATAGAAGATGACAACTTCAAAGATGATGCCGAATGTTGGGAGCCTGCAATTGGTATTTGTTTTTCTTCCGCAGATGAGGTGAAATCTTATTATGAAGAGTATGGATTGAGAAAGGGATTTGGGTGGAGGACCAAAACATCAGGAAAAGGAAAAGATGGACAAGTATGCT
Organism: Trifolium dubium; assembly: GCA_951804385.1. NCBI lineage: Eukaryota > Viridiplantae > Streptophyta > Magnoliopsida > Fabales > Fabaceae > Trifolium > Trifolium dubium. The sequence goes on from OX638064.1 coordinate 41,524,199, forward strand.
ACTATATTCTAGCATGTTCAAGGGAAGGGTCTAAAGTCTCAAAGGTTCCATGTACATTGAAGACACTTCCGACAAAGGTGAACAATTGTCATGCTAAGATTTGTTTTAAGATGGAAGAAGATGGATTGTGGTACATCAAAAGGTTTGAAGCTTGACTTCTTCTACGACATAGATTTAGATGACGATTTTCATGTAAAAAAATGTGTTTTGGGCTGATGCTAGAAGTAGAGCTGCTTATGACTATTTTGGCGATGTTGTAACTTTTAATACAACATACTTGACCAATAAATATGAGATGCCTTTTTGCTGTGTTTGTCACTGTGAATCACCATGGTCAGTCAACATTACTTGGTTGCGGGCTACTTTAAAGAGAGGACACAAATTCATTTGTATGCCTATTCAAGTCTTTGCTTCGGTGTATGCTTGGAGAGGCCCCCATTGGTATTATAACAAACCAATGTAAGGCTATGAAAAATTTCATTGAGTTAGTGTTCCCAGAAACACGTCATACTTGGTGTTTATGGCATATAATGAAAAAAATTGCTGAAAAACTCAGAGGATGCACCGAGTATAAAAACATTAAGGCAGCTATGAAAGAAGTGGTTTATGATACAAAAACTACGACTGTTTTAGAAGAGCGATGATGTTCTTTCATCAACAAATTTGAGCTTCAGGAGAATGATTGGTTGACTAGGTTGTATAATGTGCGTCATAGATGGGCCTCTACCTTGTTAAGGAAATATTTTTGGGTGGGCATGTCAACTATGCAATGAAGTGAGAGTATACATGCTTTCTTTGACGGATATAATAATGCAACAAGTTTACGTCAATTTGTAAAGCAATATGATAATGCCCTTAGAAGTCGAGCAGAAAAAGAATTTAGAGCAGATTTTAGTTCGAGGACACTATAATTCCGTGTGGGTCAGCCTCATCCATAGAACAACAATTCCAATGTGAGTACACTCATGCCAAGTTCAAAGAAGTTCAAATTGAATTCATATGTAAATTGAATTGTGTTGCCTGTGGGGAGTGGTGGGCATTATTGTTACTTATCAAGTGCCGGAAGATATTTGGTTCTATGGAAGAAGAAAGGAAATTGTTGTGAGAGTTATGTTTAATACGAAAAATCGTGATTTAAGTTGTGAGTGCTCATTGTTTTAGTTTAGAGGGATTTTGTGTCGCCACATGTTATGTGTTTGTGCTCATGAGAGGATTGAAAAAGTGACAGAGAAGTATGTTTTATCAACATGGAAGAAAAATATTAAAAGGAAGCATTCGTACATTAAAAACAGTTATAGTGTGGCACAATTGAAGCTTGAAATGGAGAGATTTGACAAGTTATGCAAGCTTTTTTATAATATTGCTGAAGCAGCTATAAAGTCTGAAGTTGGAACTGAAGCACTCCATGATATATTGCACTAGTTTAACCCAAATTTGGCCACCATGGATGATACTGTTGCCGCCAAAGGTAAAACAAAGATGCCTACCATGGAAGATATTGTTGTTGCTGCCAAAGGTAAAGCAAAGTTGCCTACCAATGGTATTAAAATTCACAATCCATTGCGTGTCAATCGTAAAGGTTGTCCACCATCAAAAAAGAAAAAATCTATGTCTGAAACAATTGGTAAGAAGGCAATAAATAATACCAAGCAAAGTCGTGAGAGAGAGACTACTACAGAATATATTTATTCTTTAGAAACTATGATTGTCTATGTTATTTATGCATAGAGACTACTACTGTTATCAATTGATTTATGCATTAGTATACATTAAAGATCAAATTAGAAAACTATTTTGAAACTATATGAAAATCTATTTAGAAACTCATTTCTTTACATATTTATATTAATTCTCACTTTTGGGTTATGTCCACATGTGTAGGAGGGCAATACTTTTGTGATGATGAGTTGTGAGATGGAAAGCAATATTTGCATTGAATCGTCTATGGAGATTGTCACTGGGAGGTTTGCTGGATTCAAATATCGTGGTTCAGGTCCATTATAAGATTATGTTAACTAATAATATTTGATTTATGGTTGAGTATGTAGTTTGTTATTTATGTGTTGTATTACACATTTGAGAGTAATTTTTATACTTTATAAAGTAATGTATTTCCTATTTGAGGATAATGTGTGTTGTATTTTATGGAAACATACGTACAAGTTGCGGATGAATGGTTGTTGGTGATTGCTTTTATGATGATGTGCACTTTTGCATTATTCGAATTGTAGAGTTATAATGTTGTTGAGGTGTTAGTTTTGTTATGCCGGTTAGTTGGTCTGGTGTGGCATTGATCTTTATTTGGGTGTGTTTTCAAAGGAGTCCACCTATGTATCTTTTATGCTAGTCCATATAATGTTTGATGGACTAGTTTATTGAAATATTTTAAGTTTCATAAAAATCATCATATATGTACTTGTTGAGGAATTGCTATATTGTTTATTTAATTTTATTTTATGTCGCTCATATTTTACGTTCATATATGTTTTTGTCCAGGTCGGGCGTAATATGTCTTTCATGGATCTTTTGTCAACGTGTGAACAGACATCGTGGGTTCTTCTTCTAAAGGACGTATAGATCTTGGGTAAACCATTTTGGTAATATTTTTGTGTTGACCAATGACAAAGATATTTTGTAAATGATTGTCAAATATTTACACGGAATGGACTAATAGACAAATTTTACAGGATGGTATGGTGGTGCACAATATTGTCTTGTCTTTGTCAATATCATTGTTTTGTATATTATGTGTTGCATTTTAACAATGATACATTTTGTTTTGTAGGTTTGTCGGATTGAAGTCATTGTTGTTACTTTTGTAAAGTTATTATATCGTAAATCATTTACTAAATAGATTTTTTGTGCATAATGATGCATTTAACAATGTAAAATAGTTGGTGAAAAAGTTGCAAGAATTGATGTACTGATTACAACTATTTATCAATGGTGTGTAAACTAACGAATGTAGCAAAATTCTGTTATCCAAATTGATAGGTACCTAATGTGTTAAAGTAAATGTTAGATACTCCATGTGTTAATGTTAGATAACCCATGTGTATCAATGATTAATTTATAGATACTTATGAGGTATCTATCAAATTTATCACATGAGGTACCTAACATTAATCATTTTTCACAAGAAAGTTAACTAAATGTTTGATTAATGGTAGATACCCCATATGTTAGGTACCCCATGTGTTAATGATTATAACATTAACACATGTGGTAATGTTATATACCCCAATATTTGATAAATTTGGAGTACCCCATGTGGTAATGTTAGATACCCCATGTGTTAAAGTACTACACTTATTGTGAGATAAATTTGTTAGGTACCCCATGGATTACTATATGGAGAACCAAACTTATCACATGGAGTACCTAACATTAATCATTTTTTTCAAAGAACACAAGTTAATTACATGCTTGATTAATTAACGTAGTAGTACTTTAACACATGGGTACTTAACAATTTAGATGACATAATGGCTACATTCATTAGTTTACACACCATTGATAAATAGTTATAATCAGTACATCAATTCTTGCAAAATTTCCACCAACTATTTTACATTGTTAAATGCATCATTATGCACAAAAAAACTATTTAGTAAATGATTTACGATATAATAACTTTACAAAAGTGATCGCAATAGCTTCAATCCGACAAACCTACAACACAAAATTTATCATTATTAGAATGCAACACATAATATACAGAACAAAGATATTGACAAAGATAAGACAATATTGAGTACCACCATACCATCCTGTAAACCTTGTCTACTAGTCAGATCCGTGTAAATATTTGACAATCATTTACAAATTAAAATATCTTTGTCATTGGTCATCACAAAAAATATTACCAGGTGTTTCTATAACACAATCGAAGTAACTCAATTGCTATTTCTATTTTAATCATTTTTGCAACCTTTCTATTTTAGTATTAATTATTATAATGTTGTTTTTAGGAATGGAAGAAAAAGGGTAGAAATAAAATTGTTGTTGGAGAAAAAGAGAAAATTCAAGTATCTGAAGAGGTTTATACGTTTGTTTTTATTTTTCTGGGTTTATGTTTAATTTTAGTATTAATGATTATTATTAATGTTGTTTTTAGGAAAGGAAGAAAAAGGTTAAAAAGGAAACTCTTGTTGTAGAAAAAGAGAAAATCGAAGTATCTGAAAAGGTTTTTATATTTCTTTTATTTTTCTGGGTTTATGAATAATTTTATGATTAATTTTAGTATTAATGATTATTGTTAATGTTGTTGTTAGGAAAGGCAGAAAAAGGATGAAAAGGAAACTCTTTTTGTAGAAAAAGAGAAAATCGAAGTATCTGAAGAGGTTTTAATGTTTGTTTTTATTTTTCTGCATTTATGATTAATTTTATCAATGCTTTTCTATTGTGTTTGATTTTTTAAAACGTGTTGTTGTGTGGTTTTTTAGGTATTGCTAAAGTGTCTGGAGAATGATCCACTGCTACCGGTTTTAGTTAGGCCAAATCATCAAGCTCAAATTCCTAATTTGGCCCCTTTGTATGTTGGAGATATAAAGTGGGAGGGCACCCTCATTTGGCCATTGAAAGAAGATATTCTTGTGGAAGATAAAGTAGTTTTATGTCAGTGTGCTGTAGCAGGGTCGATTGAATGCATAAGCTGTCATGTGAGGGAGAAGAATAATGCTCTCAAGATGCATATTGGAAGTGCTTATAATAAGTGGGAATTGGGTAAAATTGGAGAACAATTTAAGAAATTTTGGACAGAGGAAGATGAAACAATGTTCAAAGATGCCCTTGAACAAACCAGTCCATCTTCAGGGAAATTTTTTTGGAATAAATTATTCCAAATTTTTCCAAATAAGGAGACATATGATCTTGTTAAATACTATAAGGATGTTTACCTTATGCAAAAAGTTGCACATAAGAGCAGGGTGTTTGCAAATAAGAGAAGGGCTGCAAATAAAAGGAAGGCTGCAAGTAAGAAGAGGACAGTTGCAAGTAAGAAGAAAAGTGTTGAAGATGAAATTTTGTCGGACGAAGGTGAAGTTAGGTGTCATAATTGCTATTTCTATCATAAAACCCGACGTGGTGAAATATGACTGTGCAGGACTATCTATAATAAGGTGCAACACTCGGGCCAAAATGATTGAGGCATATTTGATATATGCTGGTTGCAAACAATCATGATATGACAGTTGAAACGGTCTTACGCTCATAATAGATGTCTCCATGGAGTAGGATCAAGAAAGATATTACTAACTAAGTTGGAAGACTAACTTTGAGTGAAGAAATACAATTGGATTTAATAACTAAATTTTGATGGTTGGTTTATTTTGGTGTTGTCATTGGTATATTTTTTGATTGATAAAGTGTGTTATCTTTGTTTGTGACTAATTGTTGATTTGTGAAGTTGATATCATGTTTTGTGTAATTAATACTTTTGTGATTAATTGCTTATATGTGACTATTTGATTATTTGATTCTATATGATTTAAATTCATGATTAGAGTCTTAAGTATCTATATATACTTGTTAAATAAATATGCATGTACATAAATGTATAATATTTTGTATAGCCTTGTGACATCATCACGATGGTAACTTGTGTACGAGTAATTCACCCTTACAACAGTTAGTGCAGGATACCATGGAACTCAAGTTCAAGAAACAAAACAACATCGTGATAGAAGTTAAGACAAAGACTGTTAGCGTTGATTAATGACTTAGTTTTATTTTTGGAGTCTGAAGAGAAAGATCTCTTTGAGATTCGAGGGTTGATAGCATCATTGGAGTGCTTTCTCGATGACACATCTTTAGTGTTTGACCAGCTCGTGATCATTGTGGGTTAGGGTTAGAGTCCTTTATAGAAATTATCTCTTTTTATTATTTCAAATTGAAAGATTGTAACATGCTTTTATACAATGAAAATATTTTATGTTTATAAGTTCTTTGAGCAAAGTTATTTGATGATTATTTCATATAAGTGATGCATATTATTTATAGGCTTACTTTATATTTACTTGCTTTGAATTTTAAAATCTTTTTAAAAGAGAAAAGAAAAATAGTACTTTATTTGAGTACACTTCTCACTTATAATTTTCCTTAAAAAGATATTTAAAATAAATCACATAATTCTATTTTCTTTTATTTATAAGATTTTAATTTGGGTAGTGAACTGTGACGCTCTCCTTTTCGGTCTTAGAAAAGTGGGGTGTTACAAATGGGACAATGAGTTCAAAAGTAGGGCAGACATGTAATTTGCTTTCAAATTGGGGCATATTGGTTTTTTTCGTTTGAAAGTAGGATATATGGGTAAAAAATCCTTAGTAAAACTCCGTTATTTGGGATAGAATTTCTATTTTTACAATAAAAAATGATATTTTTACACACATCTGTCACACTCCATCACAAACATATTGCATTATTCACTAATGCATCAATTAATAATTACTTTTAATTTGCAAACACCTAGCAAAGCACGTGTTAGAGAAGATGACAACTTCAAAGATGATGCCGAATGTTGGGAGCCTGCAATTGGTATGTGTTTTTCTTCCGCAGATGAGGTGAAATCTTATTATGAAGAGTATGGATTGAGAAAGGGATTTGGGTGGAGGACAAGAACATCAGGAAAAGGAAAGGATGGACAAGTATGCTACTATATTCTAGCATGCTCAAGGGAAGGGTCTAAAGTCTCAAAGGTTCCATGTACATTGAAGACACTTCTGACAAAGGTGAACAATTGTCATGCTAAGATTTGTTTTAAGATGGAAGAACATGGATTGTGGTACATCAAAAGATTTGAAGCTTAACTTCTTCTACAACATAGATTTAGATGACGATTTTCATGTAAAAAAATGTGTTTTGCGCTGATGCTAAAAGTAGAAGTGATTATGAGTATTTCGGCGATGTTGTAACTTTTAATGCAACATACTTGACCAATAAATATGAGATGCCTTTTTGCTGTGTTTGTCACTGTGAATCACCATGGTCAGTCAACATTACTTGGTTGCGGGCTACTTTAAAGATAGGACACAAATTCATTTGTATGCCTATTCAAGTCTTGGCTTCGGTGTAAGCTTGGAGAGGCCCCCATTGGTATTATAACAAACCAATGTAAGGCTATGAAAAATTTCGTTGGGTTAGTGTTCCCCGAAACAAGCCATACTTGGTGTTTATAGCATATGATGAAAAAAATTGATGAAAAACTCAGAGGATGCACCGAGTATAAAAACATTAAGGCAGCTATGAAAGAAGCGGTTTATGATACACAAACTACGACTATTTTAGAAGAGCGATGATGTTCTTTCATCAACAAATTTGAGCTTCAGGAGAATGATTGGTTGACTGGGTTGTATAACGTGCGTCATAGATGGGCCTCTACCTTGTTAAGGAAATATTTTTAGGCAGGCATGTCAACTATGCAACGAAGTGAGAGCATACATGCTTTCTTTGACGGATATAACAATGCAACAACAAGTTTACGTCAATTTGTAAAGCAATATGATAATGCCCTTAGATGTCGAGCAGAAAAAGAATTTAGTTCGATGGACACTATAATTCCATGTGGGTCAGCTTCATCCATTGAACAACAATTCCAATGTGAGTACACTCATGCCAAGTTCAAAGAAGTTCAAATTGAATTCAGATGTAAATTGAATTGTGTTTCCTCATTGTGGAGAATGGTGAGCATCATTGTTACTTATCAAGTGCCGGAAGATATTTTGTTCTATGGAAGAAGAAAGGAAATTGTTGTGAGAGTTCTGTTTAATACGGAAAACTGTGATTTAAGTTGTGAGAGCTCATTGTTTGAGTTTAGAGGGATTTTGTGTCGCCACATGTTATGTGTTTGTCTTCATGAAAGGATTAAAAAAGTGACAGAGAAGTATGTTTTATCAAGATGGAAGAAAAATGTTAAAAGGAAGCATTCGTACATTAAAAACAGTTATAGTGTGGCACAATTGAAGCCACAAATGGAGAGATTTGACAAGTTGTGCAAGCTTTTTTATTATATTGCTGAAGCAGCTGCAGAGTCTGAAGTTGGAACTAAAGCACTCCATGATATATTGCACTAGTTTAACCCAAATTTGGCCACCATGGATGATACTGCTGCCGCCAAAGGTTAAGCAAAGATGCCTACCATGGAAGATTTTGTTGCTGCTACCAAAAGTAAAGCAAAGTTGCCTACCAATGGTATTCAAATTCACAAACCATTGCGTGTCAATCGTAAAGGTTGTCCACCATCAAAAAAGAAAATATCTATGTCTGAAACAATTGGTAAGAAGGCAAGAAGTCAAACCAAGCAAAGTCGTGAGAGAGAGACTACAACGGAATATATTTATTCTTTAGAAACTATGATTGTCTATGTTATTTATGCATAGAGACTACTACTATTATCAATTGATTTCTACATTAGTATACATTAAAGATCAAATAAGAAAACTATTTTGAAACTATATGAAAATCTATTTAGAAACTCATTTCTTTACATATTTATATTAATTCTCACTTTTGGGTTATGTCCACATGTGTAGGAGGGCAATACTTTTGTGATGATGAGTTGTGAGATGGAAAGCAATATTTGCGTTGAATCGTCTACGGAGATTGTCATTGGGAGACTTTCTGGATTCAAATATCGTGGTTCAGGTCTATTATAAGATTATGTTAACTAATAATATTTGATTTATGGTTGAGTATGTAGTTTGTTATTTATGTGTTGTATTACACATTTGAGAGTAATTTTTATACTTTATAAAGTAATGTATTTCCTATTTGAGGATAATGTGTGTTGTATTTTATGGAAACATACGTACAAGTTGCGGATGAATGGTTGTTGGTGATTGCTTTTATGATGATGTGCACTTTTGCATTATTCGAATTATAAAGTTATAATGTTGTTGAGGTGTTAGTTTTGTTATGCCGGTTAGTTGGTCTGGTGTGCCATTGATATTTATTTGGGTGTGTTTTCAAAGGAGTCCACCTATCTATCTTTTATGCTAGTCCATATAATGTTTGATGGACTAGTTTATTGAAATATTTTAAGTTTCAAAAAAATCATCATATATGTACTTGTTGAGGAATTGCTATATTGTTTATTTAATTTTATTTTATGTCGCTCATATTTTACGTTCATATATGTTTTTGTCCAGGTCGGGCGTAATATATCTTTCATGGATCTTTTACCAACGTGTAAAACAGACATCGTTGGTTCTTCTTCTAAAGGACGTATAGATCTTGAGTAAACCTTTTGGTAATATTTTTGTGTTCACCAATGACAAAGAACACATGTGTCAAATATTTACACGGAATGGACTAATAGACAAATTTTATAGGATGGTATGGTGGTACACAATATTGTCTTGTCTTTGTCAATATCATTGTTCTGTATATTATGTGTTGCATTTTAACAATGATACATTTTGTTTTGTAGGTTTGTCGGATTGAAGTTATTGTTGTCACTTTTGTAAAGTTATTATATCGTAAATCATTTACTAAATAAATTTTGTGTGCATAATGATGCATTTAACAATGTAAAATAGTTGGTGAAAAACTTGCAAGAATTGATGTACTGATTATAACTATTTATCAATGGTGTGTAAACTAACGAATGTAGCAAAATTTTGTCATCCAAATTGATAGGTACCTCAAGCGTTAAAGTAAATGTTAGATACTCCATGTGTTAATGTTAGATAACCCATGTGTATCAATGATTAATTTATAGATACTTATGAGGTATCTATCAAATTTATCACATTATGTACCTAACATTAATCATTTTTCACAAGAACACATGTTAACTAAATGCTCTATTAATGTTAGATACCCCATATGTTAGGTACCCCATGTGTTAATGATTAAAACATTAACACATGTGGTAATGTTATATACCCCCAATATGTGATAAATTTGGAGTACCCCATGTGTTAATGTTAGATACTCCATGTGTTAAAGTACTACACTTATGTTAGATAAATTTGTTAGGTACCCCATGGATTACCGCATTGAGTACCAAACTTATCACCTGGAGTACCTAACATTAATCATTTTTTTCAAAGAACACAAGTTAATTACATGTTTGATTATTTAACGTAGTAGTACTTTAACACATGGGTACTTAACAATTTAGATGACATAATGGCTACATTCATTAGATTACACACCATTGATAAATAGTAATAATCAGTACATCAATTCTTGCAACTTTTCCACCAACTATTTTACATTGTTAAATGCATCATTATGCACAAAAAAACTATTTAGTAAATGATTTACGATATAATAACTTTACAAAAGTGACAGCAATAGCTTCAATCCGACAAACCTACAACACAAAATTTATCATTATTAGAATGCAACACATAATATACAGAACAAAGATATTGACAAAGACAAGACAATATTGAGTACCACCATATCATCCTGTAAACCTTGTCTACTAGTCAGATTCGTGTAAATATTGACAATCATTTACAAATTAAAATATATTTGTCATTGGTCATCACAAAAAATATTACCAAAATGGTTTACTTAAGATCTATACGTCCTTTAGAAGAAGAACCCACGATGCTTATTTCACACGTTACCAAAAGATTCGTGAAATATATATTACGTTCGACCTGAACTAAAACATATACGAACATAAAATATGAGCGACATAAAATAAAATTAAATAAACAATATAACAATTCATCAATAAGAACATATATGATGATTATATGGACTATCATAAAATATACATAGGTGGACTCCTTTGCTAACACACCCAAACAAATGTCAATGCCCCACCAGACCAACTAACCTGTATAATAAAAATAACACTTCAACAACATTACAACTCCACAATGTCAATAAGGCAAAAGTGCACATCAGCACCACCACCGTTGCATCATAAAAGCAATCACCAATAACCATTCATCCGCAGCTAGTACGTATGTTTTCATAAAATACAACACACGTTATCCTCAAGTAGGAAATACTTACATTACCTTTATAAAGTACATAAACTACATACTCAACCATAAATCAAATATTATTAGTTAACATAATCTTATAATGGACACGATAGACAATCATAGTTTTTAAAGAACAAATACATACCGTAATACTCTCTCTCTCTCTCTCTCTCTCTCTCTCACGACTTTGCTTGGTTTGATTTCTTGGCTTCTTACTAAGTATTTCAGACATAGATATTTTCTTTTTTGATGGAGGACGACCTTTAAAATTGACACGCAATGGATTGCGAATTTGAATACCTTAGGTAGGCAATTTTGCTTTACCTTGGGCAGTAGCAGTAGTATCATCCATAGCAGGCATATTTGCTTTACCTTTGGCGGCAAACGTATCATCCATGGTGGCCAAATTTGAGTTAAACTAATACAATGTATCATGGAGTACTTCAGTTCCAACTTCAGACTGTACACCTACTTCAACAATATCATAAAAATGCTTGCATAGATTGTCAAATCTCTCCATTTGTGACTTCAATTGTGTCAAACTATAATTGCTTTTAATGTATGAATGCTCCCTTTTAATATTTTTCTTCCATTGATAAAACATACTTCTCTGCCACTTTCAATCCTCTCATGAGCAAAAACACATAACATGTGGCGACACAAAATACCTCTAAACTCAAAGAATGAGCACTCGCAACTTAAATCACGGTTTTCCGTATTAAACAGAACTCTCACAACAATTTCCTTTCTTCTTCCATAGAACAAAATATCTTCCGGCACTTGATAAGTAACAATGATGCCCACCACTCACCACAAAGAGGCAACACAATTCAATTTACATCTGAATTCAATTTGAACTTCTTTGAACTTGGCATGAGTGTACTCACATTGGAATTGTTGTTCAATAGACGAGGCTGACACACATGGAATTATAGTGTCCATCGAACTAAAATTTGCTCTAAATTCTTCTTCTGCTCGACTTCTAAGGGCATTATCATATCGCTTCACAAATTGACATAAACGTGTTGTTGCATTGATATATCCGTCAAAGAAAGTATGTATACTCTCACTTTGTTGCATAGTTGACATGCCCGCCTAAAAATATTTCCTTAGCAAGGTTGGTGCCCATCTATGACGCTAATTATACAACCTAGTCAACCAATCATTCTCCTGAAGCTCAAATTTGTTGATGAAACAACACCATTGCTCTTCAAAAACAGTTGCAGTTTGTGTATCATAAACCGCTTCTTTTTATAGCTGCCTAAATGTTTTTATACTCGGTGCATGCGCTGAGTTTTTCAACAATTTTTTTCATCATATGCCATAAACACCAAGTATGGCGTGTTTCGGGGAACACTAACTTAATGACATTTTTCATAGCCTTACATTGGTTAGTTATAATACCAATGGGGGCCTCTCTAAGCATACACCGAAGCCAAAACTTGACTAGCCATACAAATGAATTTGTGTCCTCTCTTGAAAGCAGCTTGCAACCAAGTAATGTTAACTGACCATGGTGATTCACATCGACAAACACAACAAAAGGCATCTCATATTTATTGGTCAAGTATGTTGTATCAAAAGTTACAACATCGTCGAAATAATCATAAGCAGCTCTACCCAAAACACATTTTTTACATGAAAATCGTCATCTAAATCTATGTCGTGAAAGAAGTTTGGATTTTGTTCCCTTATTTGAGAAAAGTAGCTTATCAAAGCGTTGCCATCACCTTCTTTTTCGATTGCACGCCATTCCTTGTCAACATAGTTCCTCGCGTCTCTTTCACAAAACGGTATATTTTCATGTCCACCCGCATCTTGAACAAGAGATTGAAAAGTTTTGTGTGTCCTCGCTCTTGCATGATCATTCATTTCAATTCTCCTCTTCACATGCAAATTCATTTTCTTTTTATTCTTGAACAACCTTGCCTTTGTAGGGCACATCACGTGAGAATGTTCAGGATCAAATCTTTTGATGTACCATAATCCATCTTCCCCCATCTTTAAACAAATCTTAGCATGAAAATTGTTCACCTTTGTCGGAAGTGTCTTCAATGTACATGGAACATTTGAGACTTTAGACCCTTCCCTTGAACATGCTATAATAAAGTAGAATACTTGTCCATCCTATCCTTTTCTTGATTTTCTGGTCCTCAATACAAATCCCTTTCTCAATGCATACTCTTCATAATAATATTTCCCCTCATCCGCGGAAGAAAAACACATACCGATTACATTACAGGCTCCCAACATTCAGCATCATCTTTGAAGTTGTCATCTTCTATAAATTCATCGAGGCTACTCCCACAATACACCATATTACTTGAACTATCCATAAATTTGTAACTTCAGTTGCAAGTGGCACACAAAAACTGTGTGAAATAACTAAGATAAATCAATTTTAAAAGTTGCAATAATCAATATTTACAATAGGAAATAAATCATGAATTTTAATAGCATCCTTTTTACCTAAATTAACTTAAAACAATATCAATATCAGTTCAAATTAAAACCTTTTAACACAATTAAATCATGAACTTAATAGCATTCCATCTTGAAATCGTTTATGTATTGTATCTCTTTCCCAATCCCACTAATTTATGCATTTTGTTGATAAGGGAATAATAAATTAAATTACAGTGTCTCTTTTAAATCATAGTGTAATTAGCTTAAAATTGGTATTGTATTTGCTTAGTGGTTGTAATAATAATAAAATTTATTTTTTTATAATCATTCACAAAAATAAGATTGAAACTACTTCCTTATTTAGGATTTTCATATTTTTGTTGAACCCATGTATACCTTCCCATCAGTGGTCATAAAAACCAACTATCTTAGTATTAAACATAAAAAGAGAGAAACATATAGGACATTGATTTGAAGAAGAAACATTCATAATCGAAAACCCTAATTCAATCCTAATCGGTAAATATAATAGAAACAAACATAAAGGAAAGTAAGTACGTTGAAATTAATTTGTAGAGCAGAGAGAGATGGATAGAGGAGCATTGATCTTAGCATACAAGAATGGAAGCAGTGGTTGCTGAGGTGGTGAACGCTCCTTGGAGGAGGGAGAAGAGGAAAAAGGAAGAACACGGCTCCTTGGAAACAATTGATTTTGTGACAAGCTTAAAGCTTAGTAAGCTTTAGCTTGAGAGGTAATATTAGAAATAAAGTATCTTGAGTTTATATTATTGAATATGATTTCCGTGTTTTGTTTGACAAACTCATGATGTTGACTATTGTTGCATCATGAGTTTGAGAGAAAGTGTTAGATAATAAAGTTATTAGATCTAAATTATTGAGCCCATAGTACATTAGATTTTATATATATATTCTCTTGTAACTTTAAGTTGTTGATATTTTATGAAATCCAAACTTCTGCCTTTTTTGCTCTTATCTATTTTGTATGTTAGCAGGTCTTACCAACACACACTAAAGGAAAATTCTATCTCTTGCGTTTTCTAAAATGCCAAATGGCTCATATTTTATGCCGAGGCCACCTTAACAACAACGACTTAATAGAGGAATACAAGTAAACACTAAGCCAACTAGTCCCAAAATAGAATTAGAATCATCTCAATTTTTTAAAAGCAATAAAACATTTATTTGAAGAGAGATAAACACAAAGAAATAAAGAAATAGAATTATCAACCCCAACGCTTAATGAGTTCCATTATTAACAAGTGGGTGTCACTCTTTTTTATATCTATCTCTCTTTAAATTTAATTTATCATTGTTTATAAGAAATAAAGAGATCCCAATCCCAAAAATATAATAGAAAAGATGTAATTTTTTTTGTCAAAATATAAGAGAAAAATGTTCAATCCTCATCTTTTTCAAAGAAGAATTAAATACAAACTGTATTTAATTTACTTATTTTACTTTTCTATAAAAATCTTCAATTATGTATTAACTTTTTTTAACAAGTGTGTTTTTTATTTTATATTTTAGGAGGGAGGGACAATATATAGCTATATACACAACAAAAAAAATTACTTTTCGTGCCCCCCGCAAAATGGCGCACCCCCCAGATTTCTAAATTTATCATTTCTCTGTTCGTTATGTATTTAGCGAACTAAAAAACAATCTGTTAAGTTTGCTACTTAGAATGCGAACTTTATAAAAATTAAATTTTTTGTCTCTCTCACTATTCTCTCTCACCCATATTCTTTTTGTTGAATAAAAGATAGTTTGTAAGATAAAGTGTGAATCATTCCATTACCCTCAAGTGTGATTAGTCAATAATATTGGATAATGATGGAGCAAATCAAGACATCATGTATATAAATGCAATTATACGATATTTCAATTTATAGAACTATATTGTGCCTGTGATTAGTCGATACTATGTTACAACCACTCTAGTGTCAATCAAAATATGTTCTTTAACAGTGGTTAAATCTTGAAAAGTTCACTAATTTAAATTTTCTACATAGAATATAAACTGCAGTAAAGTTCTTACTCTAGAGTGCGAACTAGACGGGATGTTCGCTATTTTAAGCTACTTTAATCAACGAACTGCAGTTTTATTCCCACTATATAGTGCAAACGGCATTTTTTTTATAAAATTATCCTCTATAGAAATGAAAAATACCATTCGCTACTTAGTAGCGAACTCAAAAAATACTCTAGTTATTTCCAGAGGCGCACGCCACATATTAGGGGCGCGAAAAGAAGTTTTTGACAACAAAAAAACTGTTGTTATGTGGTTAATCCCAAGCCCATGTCCGACTCGGCCCATTTAGGAGATGTTTAGGAGATGTTGAAAACCAAAGCGGGAAAACAAAAGTATTTGAAATTTACATTGAAAATTGAATTCCCACGCAAAGTTAAGCGCTCATTATTTCGTCAAATTTGCCAAAAATTTCAAAAACAAAACGTACCTCATATCCTATTCATTTCCGATCTGAAAACACACTCTCACACTTTCCACCACACTCTCTCTCTTTCTTTCACAATTTCTCAGGTAACTCTTCTCTTCTTTTTTTTTTCTCCGTTCATCAAATATTTTCCTTGTCGATTTTTCTTCATTTCGAAACAACAAACATTTTAACATGTTTTCTTATTTTTTTCTTCTTTGGAATTTGCAGGTAATTTAGCGATGGCAGGAAAAGGAGGGAAAGGACTTGTTGCTGCGAAAACTACCGCCGCTAACAAAGACAAAGACAAGAAGAAACCCACTTCTCGCTCTTCTCGTGCTGGAATCCAGGTAATTTCCATAGCCTTTTACCGAATCTTTCATTTTCGCTGTTTCTCTGTTGTTTACTTTTTAGGGTTAGGTTTTTTGGGGCTTCAATTAGGGTTAGGGTTGAAGCAAAGAACTATGTGACGTTTTTCAGATATCTAATTAGGGTTTGAATGTTTGATTATAAAGTATACTATGAATCTTTTGCGTGTCTTTTTTTTTTTTATCTGACGGAAGAATTTACCTTGTTTGTGTAAAAACTGTGATACAATTTTATTTATTTATTTATGATTGTTGATAAAAAAAATTGGACTAATTTCGTCTAAAACAGTAAAGAATGTCGAGATTGTTTAACGTTAATTGAAGCTGAGGTTTTTAATTAGATTAATTTTATACAATTAAATCCATACATAGTTTTAGTTGTACTTTTTAAGAAAAGTAGTTATTTGCTTGGGGTATTTTCATGACTTTAATTTTGAAATAATGTTTACAATTTTGAAGAAATTTTGAAATAATGTTAGTGTAATAAAGTGATATTTTTGACCTTAGAAGTAGTTACAATTGGAGTTAAAAATTAACTATTTGACAAATCTTTATCCTTCTAGTGTATACTATTTAAATTTCATTAATTTAATTGGAAAACTGGTTCTGTGAGATTAAACTACAGAAATGATATTTGCTTTTGTGAGATTAAGTTGAATATTTATAGTATAATGGGACCCATATTTCTGTTATTTTTGTTTTCATTATAAACTATATGTTTTAATACTTTGTTTACTCTGCAATGCTGGTTGTAGTTTCCTGTGGGTAGGATCCACAGACAGCTGAAACAAAGAGTCCAAGCCAATGGACGTGTGGGAGCGACAGCTGCGGTGTATTTGGCTTCAATTCTGGAGTATCTGACAGCTGAAGTTCTCGAGCTCGCTGGAAATGCAAGCAAAGATCTGAAGGTGAAGAGGATAACACCAAGGCATTTGCAGCTTGCTATAAGGGGAGATGAGGAACTTGATACCCTTATTAAGGGGACAATTGCTGGTGGTGGTGTCATTCCTCACATTCACAAGTCCTTGATCAACAAAACAGCCAAGGAATGAGTTCTCGGCTTTTGGTTTAATGTGGCTGTTCTGGTTATTTTAATTAGGGGTGTGTTTTTTATTATTATGACTTGAATTGACTTGAAATGATGATGATCACAGTAGAGTAGTTTTAGAATTGAATCAATTGATATGTTAGTGTGTAAATGGTGGTATTTCTTATGTGATCCTTTGAATAGTTTAATTTGTCTGTCTGAGAGATTTGTGTTGATGCTGTTGGAGTTCTTAGACCATGATTTCTTTTATATACAATCTGTGATCTTTAATCTTTATTGGCAATTTCTCTCTGCTTCTTTTGCTTTGATCTTTTCAATGATTATACCAAGTACTTGGGCAAAATGTCAAGTGAATACAATGCAGTTTTGACGAAAGTTAAGCATATGTTTGGTATCAAGGTACTTGTAGCTTTTGGAAATCACAGTGTCACCGTGATTTTGGCACATCTACCGTGATTCTTGTAGCTTTAGTAAAACCTCAGTGATTTTGCCTAAATTACTGTCAATCTAAACATAGTCAGACCAGACATGTACATTTTTATTTAGCAAAAACTTGATTGTGTATATAAAATGGGTTCTTACATGTGTAACCTAATCTAGTTCTAATTCTAATTGTAATACAATTGAAAATTAGTTGAGTTATAGTATGTTGTAATCTTGTAAGAAAAGAAAATATATGAATGTATTTAAGTTTGAGACTCATTATTAAAGCTGAAAGTGTGATTGTATAGTGAAGGTAGGAAATTGATAGAAGCTTAACTCTGCCAGGCACAGTCTTGCAGTAAGTTATTTTCATTTTATGTTAGGAGCTTCCGATCTTCTTGGAAGTAAATTTTCTTTTGTAATTGTTAAATTGATAGTCTGATATTATATAACAATAGGATAAAATATAGCTAAGAACCATTATTATATAAACTGATTCTTTATGCATACATTTTCACATGAATAGCAAGTTGTAAGAACAGTTCCTGTCAAAAAAAAAAAAAAAGAACAGTTTAAAGCTCTTAAGGAGTTGTATTAATGGAGTGAAAAATTGCTTTGCATACATTATTTTAATACAAGAAGGTTAACAGAAGTTGCTGCATCATAGACCTGACCAAAACTTGAGTGGTTGATACTGCTCACAGTAATAAAAAATGCCATGTTTCATATTCTTTATGAAACCATGTATTATTTCTAAGTACTGTTTTGGGTCCAATAAATTTTACTAAAGGAAACCTATCCTAGTTGAAAGTCTTAGGGTGTGTTTGATCTAGTAAACAATAAGGAGCTGGACAGGAGAACTTTTCAATTGTTGTATAATGTTTGATTTTAAAATTGTTAATGGGATTGGACAAATATGGAGCCAAAGGACAGGGCAAAAATTGAAATTTCTATCTCCCATTAAATCACGAGACAACTTTTTGTCGTTTGCACAAATTAATACCAAAATAATATTATGTCCAATAAACATCGCATAAGATAAAATTTGTTCAATACTTTAAACTATATCATGTGCTATTCTTTCATGTACTATTCACTCTGGTAATTTCATCTTGTAGATTAAACTGACCCTTATATAACAGAATTATTTGATTTATTAAATCAAACTAAGGTGAACAGTGGAAGTGGAACACAATTTGTGACTTAAGTAGCTGAAAGAAGTAAATAAAGAAAGAATATTAGAATTAGAAATATTAGAATTAGAATTATTATATACATCACATCATCATATGGAGGTAAGTACCATAAGCCAACAAAACAAAGCACCTAAAACAGAATCAGGAATGAGCTTTGTGCAAAGATTCTTTTCATGCACTATTTGTCCTTATTAACCCCCTCTTTTATAAGCTTCTCTCTTGTGAAACTTATCATTAAAATTCACAAATGGATGCAAAAATGATTGCACATAACATGAACCTAACACCAACTTTAGCTCAGTGGAATAAGCTAAGACTTAAACCAAAACACACTTTTGTAGTTGGAGTTCTTGCAAGGCCTTCAGATGATATTGCTGAAGAAACATTAACAAAAACTAATGTATACAAAGATAATTGGTTTGATAAATTAGCTATAAATCATTTATCAAAAAGTGTTCAAGCAGCAACAGGTAATTCATTCCTTTTTTATCTCAAATTAATAAGGGCTTTTGTAATTTTCATTGTTTATTTTTTTTTACCCTCTGATTCCTAGGGGAAGGGGCCCCTAGTACTTCAGAGTTCGGGGCGAGTTTTGACATCAAGTGGTTTCAATTCTCTCTTAAACACAGTTGCGGGGATCGAACCGTGGTCCTCCATATTAAGTCCAACATCAGTCACCATTAGACTTAGACCAACTAACGATTGATTAATATTCATTGTTTATGATGGATGATATTTGAATCCTCTGCAGGAATCAGTAACAATAAGAGTGGTTTTGATAGCCTTGTGGAAGCAGCTACTGGGGCTTCACAGAAATTTAGTCCTATTCAACAGCAAGAAGTTATTCTAGATGCACTTGATAGAGCTTTTCCAAAGCCAATACTTTCAATTGTAATACTTTCTCACTTTTCTCGTGTCTTTTTCAAGTTTCAAACTATCAATAACTTATTACATATTTATGAATCACTAACACAGACACCAGATACATTATAAAAAATAACAATCGATGTTACATTATAAAATAGGGTTTACTAATAATTGTTATGTCGAATATATTGGAATTCAAGCTATGATATCCTATCAAAGCATGTTAAATATATGTTTAAAAAAACTATCGTTTACAAATGTTGTGATTTCATACATATCCCAAATACAGGATCGCAATGTGATTCTCCATATCAAGTCTAGCGTCAAACCAACTATCGTTTACAAAAATATTTTAGAAATTAGCTTTAATTGGATTCACGTGTAAAATAATGATACATACATAAATTAAATTCTTATTTGATTGTTTAATGCTAACGCATTGTTTTTGTTTTCTTGTGGTTGATCTTAATTTGAATGCTTGAGCAATATGTTGATGGTAATTACTATGTTCATATATTACTAATGAATTGTGTATGACAAAGTGCAGATAAGGACAGTGATGCCACCATCTAAAATAGCAAGGGAATATTTTGCAGTCTTCACCACTTTGTTCTTTGCTTGGTTACTCGGTCCCTCCGAGGTATAAAACTTAAACTATATTTTTATTCTGTTTTTTTTTTTATCATGTAGTCTAAAATTTCATTATTTAAACCCAAATAAATGAATATATTAAAGTTTGAATTCCAATTTTTATATATTACATATATTATATCTATCAACTGAGTTAAGAGAACAACTATATTCTATGTATATAACCGTATAAGTTTATTTTATATTACCGTAAAAAAAAAAGTTTATTTTATATTTTTATCAAATAATCTAGTGATTAAATTTTATTTTATTTTGACAGAATAAAATTTCATTTTTAAAAAATAAGTAAATAGAGTATTTGAGTTTAAACCTCAATTTCTACATATAAAATACAATATCCTATCAAACATAGTTGATGGACACAACATGATATATTATACTAACAGTATAAGATGTCATTTTCCAATATATGAGCTAAGAAAATTTAATATTTTGTAAACCCCACGATGTGCAATTCATGGGATCAATAGTTAACCTTTTCCTTTCCAAATGGCAATAACAGAATTAAAATAAAAAAAATCAATATCAAATATATCTATGCACAAACAAAAATTTAATATATCTTCATAGGATAATTCAAGTGGTAAGAGTTTGGGGACATGAGTTGGATATGAAGAGGTCTAGGGATCAAATTTTAATGGAAGTAATTTATATTTCTGATGTACAAAAAAAACAAAAATTCAATACTTTAAAAAAAATTAATATTGCTTCAAAAGAAAATATTAATATTAATGATACATAAAATAGTAAAAATACACATATTTTTTTAAAACAGCACTACCAACATTTACTCCAACACTTTTTTTTTTAAAATGAACCTTACATAAAATGGTGGATTCACATGAATTTCTCAAATAAAAATTAAATGTTAAAAAATAGGCGTATGTTATTAAGTGTTATAACACTTTAATGTTTTCTTTAAAATACTATTTGTACCAAATATAATTATATTTGCATGTTTTTTCTTGTGGGAGCACTCTTTTCTTAATAAATGTAAAATAAGGAACGAAAAAAATGAATGTTTATAGAAAAAGAAACATGGAATAGTCCACAATTTGGATTGCATACATAGTGCTCCATTCTACTAACTATAAGCTAACACGTTGAATGGTTCATATAGACTATTCAAATATAATCATTACTCTTTATTTAAAAAAAAAAATCAAATCATTACTCTCTTGAACTACAAACTATCGACATAGAGTCTTTATCATATAAAAGTACTAGTAAATAGTTATACAAAATAAATAGCCTAATAATTTATAAATTTACAGTTTTGGGCTTAGATTTTAAGAAAAAATTGAGCCTCAAACTTTGACATATTTTTTTGTGCCAAAAATTTTGCGGATTTGGAATTTTATTCATCTCATAGTAATACCACAAATGCTTTCTTAGGCCCTAAAATTTTAGGATTCTATGCTATCACACACCTTATATTTAGAGCAGCTATAGTTAGAAGTAGAGTGCAATTCAACTTTATAAATAACCTTAGGGAGAAGACATCTTTGTTACTTTCTAATATCTCAATGTTGAATTGTTGATGAATCTAAAGCATACATTATTAATCTCAAGTTTGTTTCACTATGTAAAGGTGAGAGAATCAGAAGTCAATGGAAAAAGAGAAAAAAATATTGTCCACATAAAAAAATGCAGGTATGTTTAAGTCTATTAGTAGAAAATTATATGTTAAATATGATTTATATATTTTACTTTTTTAAATCTTTTTCTTACTTTTGTCAAAAAAAATCTTTTTCTTACTACTAACCTAAAAAATTCAAGAACTTAAAAGCTTAAATCCTTTAAACTAGGATACTAGCTCTGCCACTATATAATTCTCAAACACTTTGCTCCAATTATTATGCTACACATCTCATTCTATATTCACGCTATGATTATCATTAAGTTTAGTTGAATCATTCTTCTTCCACATTTTTTTTAACTATTACAATGGACCACTATATATATGTTAATACATATTCTTTTACCAAAAGTTTCTTTAATTATATATTTAAAAAAAATTATTTTGAAAATATTTGTCAAAATAAATTGAACAACATCTTATATATTAATATTTGTTTTTATATATCAATAAAAAAAAATATAGTCAATATGAATAGCACATACGTATCTTTAACGACACTTAAAAAGAAACGGAGGGAGTAGCTTCAAATCATTTTACCCAAAGCACATAACAAATTCCTCTCCCCTGTATTATGATTTGTTTAAACAATACATGCAGAGTTTTAGAACAAACAAATTGTGTTGGAGTGTGTATTAATCTCTGCAAAATGCCATCTCAAATATTCATGAAGGACTCTTTTGGTATGGCAGTCAACATGGTCCCAAGTAAGTATACCACTTAGTGTGTTTGGCAAAATGGTGTGTTGTTAAAACGAATTAGTATGTTTGAATTTAAAAGAGTGATTCACCTTTATTTTACAAAAATATACATTTTTGAGTTTAAATTCGTGGAACTTAATGTGATTTCAAGTTATGTAAAGTGTGTATTTTTCAAAATTATGCTGACTTATTGTAATTTTGTCAAAATTACAAATAGACCCAACTAAATAACTTAAATGTATTTTTTTCCACTTAAATTTAATGAATATATATAAAGTTTGGTTTTTAAATTGTGTTTTGATTTACAGATTTTGATGACATGAGTTGTGAGATGATATTTGGCCAAGAGCCTCCATCATCAAATGATGATCCAGCACTCAAGCAACCCTGCTATAAACTCTGTAATTATATTAATATGCTTATTTTGATATTTCATACATTTATTTTCATGCCAATGCATTTCATTTGTTAAAGAGTCAGTACTGGACAAAACAATACAAATTAAAATAGCACAATACAAGATAAAATAGCATAACACACACTTTTTTGATATTTAATAATTTTTTGTTTTATACATGTTTGGTGAAAAAAAAAGTATTTTGGTATTTTAAACAACATGCACTTGAGACAAAATATTGTGTTGTGGTTTAATTTATTGGAGGACAAGAATTTCTGTTTTTTTCCTGTCCCTTGCCCCCAATTTGTTCAGTCACTGAAACAGTTTTACAATCAAACACAGTACAACTGAAATTGTTTTGTTCAATCTTTTACTTCTTAACAGATCAAACGCGCACTCTTACGCTTTCAAAGTTTAGCAAACATAACAAAACGAAAGAAAAAAAATTGAGATTATAAAAGTGCCATGTCTCTACCAACTCAAACTATGTTCACGACTTCACGTTCACGGAAACAAGTCACAATGATTTAAGATACTAAAAAGTTAATGCAAGTTTTAAAAAAAGAACTATATATAGTGTAACTAACATAATCTTTTCACATATCATGCAGGCAAGGCAAAGAAAAACCATGGAACTAAATGTCTCAGCTAATGCAGCGGGTATGGAAATGGTCATTTAATAAAACCATCATTCTAAAATAAACAGTAATACTTAAATCAATCGGCTTTGTTTCTTGTATGAAATATATATTATTGAGACACATTAAAATTAATGGTTTGTGTATTTTTTAAACGCCGTAAATTTTGATTTGTTTTAGTAACATTTCAAATGCTTTTGAATTTGTCTGAAATTTTACACAAATGATCTATATTGTATAAATTTTCAATCCAACAATATATTTTATAAAATTTATATCTGTTAAAATGTTATTGAGTAGTTGAGGGGTAAATAAATACCTTTAAATCATGAAGGGGTAGAATAAAAAAAACCTATAGAGATACATTATATTTATATCATTCATCTGCAATTAATATTAGAAATTTCGAATAAATTATTAATTTAGTCTTTAATTAGATCGAGTATCCATCTTTGTTTAATTTAGTACAAAAAAACATATAAATCGTTAAAGTATATAAATTACATCACAATAACCTCAGGTGTTAAGCTGATCGATATAGACTAAAATGTTTAATTGGAAAATGACATAGTAAATAATAGGGTGTTGCGGTGCAGTTTGGTTTTGAGCAAAAGAATCATCCAAAACAAAAATATATGTGGTTCAGTTTAATTCGATTGTATTTTAAAAAGCCATCTAAACTAAATCAAACCAATGCAGTTTAGATTGGTTCAGTTTGTGCGGTTTATTGTGATATAAATAGTATGTTAATATAATCAACTTGTTACAAAATAAATATAGATATTTTAATTTAATTTTTACATGATATAATTAATATATCCTAATTTTCTTTGCATGTTATAATTTTTTTTTAATACCAATATTATAGTTCTGGATCGTGTGAAAGAATATATGTGTTGACAACTTATTTTATGGACTCAATTTGAGTTGAGTTTGTTAAGTTTGACAAGGTGTTAGATTGATTGCTACAAGTTAATAAAATTAAATTAAATATTACAGTTTGGTTCAATTCAATTTTGTAAAATAAAAACTGTGATCAATCCAAACAGTGCAGTTTAGTAAAAAAATAATTTACGTGGTTCAAACTAAAAATGATTTTTAACAATTCTTAATTTAGATTAGTTCAATTTACAGTTTTAATTTATTGGTTTTATTGGTTCAGATAAGAACAATATTAATAAATAGTGTTAATTTTAAAAGTGAAATGTTTTAACTTAAGATTTCGTTTTTTTTAGGTTTTTAGCCCAGCTAGCCGGACCAAGACTGTCCCCCCACCTTTGTGTGCTACCAAAGCTAAGAACAAATTTAAGTGGTTCAATGCAATCTAAATTCCAATGATTTCATTCTTAAGTGGATTCTCATCATTTAGATTAGTTTTAAAGTTCATAATGCTCTCAAGTATGTAAGTGGATAAATAAATTGTTTACCGCTATTATATAATGTTACATCATAGGATTATTTATAAATTATCATTTGAACCCCCCAACCACCTAAAGAAAAGAGGTATATTGATTATTTCCTCTATTATACTCAAAAAGCACTTACTAAATTATGGGTTTTTTTTTTTTGACAAATAAATTATGGTTAAATGAACAATAATTTGTTTCACAAACTCTTCCAAAAAGACTATATTGATTCTTTTAAATGAATTATTATTTATAACATCATCTAACTTCTCACTAGCTAGTGTTTATTTTGTACTTGAAGAAAGTGATATTTCAAAAATATGACATAATTTATAATTTACAAGATAGTGAACTTCTTTTGTTTCACCTTCGAAGAGCCTGGGGAACTCAAGGTTAAGCCATATGGGAATTTACAAGATAGCTTATTTAATTTGCACTTATTAAGGGTGTTGTTTTAGCTTTTTTTTTTTTTGACTAAAATAAAAGATATTCATTCATTCAAATTGATAAAGTACATCGATACAATGCATATTCGCTAAAAAACAAAAAAGACGAATCTGCGAACAAACTCACAGCATCCATGTTAATAGCATAAAACGGCAAAGTACAAAAGCCTACACATATGACTATATTCAAGTGTCCAGAATACCTATGTCTCCGGATCTGCAAAGTGGATGGCGCCAAAGTCATTAATTGGATCTGCACGGGATCGAAGTTGATCTGACAATCTGAACCAAACAAATACCTAGACAAAACAAGAAAGACAAACAACGCCGCACAAAGACGACGAACAAACCAACGTCGCACAAAGACGACGAACAACCAACGCCGCACTATGACAACGAAATCACAAAATAAAAAGTAAAATAGATGTGAAAATCATTTATTTCAATAAAAAGAAAAAAGGAAAACTAGTTAGAGGGGTGATTTTGGATCAAAAATTGACCTAAATCACCCTCTTTGATAGAGAATAAAGAAGAAGAAAACTAGGTTATGAGTGGAGAGGGGCGGCTCGTTGTTTTAGCTTTAAAACAGTGTTTTTTTAAAATAGTTCTTATGCTAAACAGTGCCCCAAGACATTGATTAAGCATATAAATAAAGAAAATTTTGTCTTGGAATTGAACTTGTGCATTCAATGCATCGAAAATCTAAAAGATATATTTATTTTATTTTATATTTCCATTTTTAATATAAACTATTTAAACTAATTTTTCATTTGAAGCTTTTATAAAAAATATGTCAAAAAACTTTTTAACACAAAATCATTTCTATAAACAGTTAAAACAAACGCATCCTAAAGTTAAATGCTCCTTCAATTATATAGGAATTTAAACAAATCTCCCTATTCTCTTGAACAACCTCCACCCTCCACCTAATCCAAACCTTCTTTCCAAAATGTAGCCTCCAACTCTAATGGTGTCTAACCTTTCACAGAAACACCACCGTCTCATCCCTTTGGGTTGTTCTAAACACCTATTTCTCCGGCGGCCGCCAACTTTCCAACGTGATTAACTTTCCAACGTGGGTGATGGCGGTTTCATATTTGTTTGTCTGGTCGTTGATGTTGCAGATATGATTATTTGAGTTTGCCTCCATCGAGCCGTAGATTTTGGGTTGTTTCAACTTGTTATGGTTTCAAATCCGTTCAAGTCATTGCCTTTAAACCGTCTCCGTTTTGATTTTGTTTATGTTTTAGCCATCACCGGTTGGAGACGGATTGTCGCCATCACCGTGGCTGTGTTTGTGATGGTTGCTTTTAAAAACTAGATCTTTGATTTTGTTTTGGTTTTCTACGGCGGAACTTTGTTGCTGCCGTCAGTTTTTGCAGTTGATAGGCCTTAACTCTCTAGTGGTTTTGGTGTTTGGTTTACTTGGATCTGTGTTTCCTGGATCTTTTTCATGTCTGTTGAGATTTGCATGTCTCAGTGCTCTACGTTTGCCTCTTCTGTACTAGATGATTTGAGGATGTTGTAAAATATGTTTCAATCCATCGTGATTGAATTCAGAATGATTGGTTCGAAATAGCCTTATTGCCTGTTGTGGGTATTTTTCATAGGAGGATGCTGGTACGTAGATCGCTCTATATTGACAGTTGGTTCATTCACCTTATATTGATGTGAAGGCGTATGCAACACGTTTTTTTTCCTATCTGATTTCGCGCAAGTACGCTTGTTTGCTGGGTAGTGTTTGACTGTCTCTGTTGTGTGCGTGTTTGCTTTAGCTTTTTATAACCACATTTATTGTAATTGCACGATCATTATGCTCATTTTGGTTGATTTTGTGGTTTGACTGAGTTTGTTTTATGTCCCTCAATTCTTGTACTTCTTGTTCTTGTACTTTCTTTTGTTTTTCACCTGTTGCCCTTGCTTTCTTAAAATGCTTTATCATAATAGTGTGCATATATTATTTTTTTATTAAGGCTATTTTGATTATTAAAAAAAAATCAACACTTCAATCTTCTCAATTTCTTCTATCTTTCTCTTATATTAATCAACTCATTAAATCAACTTTATTTCTCATCAGTTTCTCTTTTTACGCACTCTTTCTTATCTATTTCTCTCTTCTCGATTAATTTTTTCTTACAACCCAAACACACCCCAAGTGATTGACATTACTAAACTACTATATTGACAATAGTCTTAGCTTTAACCTTTTTGGTCGATACATATATCATATATTCATATCAATCAAATGCTATTGTATTTAGAACATGAATGAATCAATTTTTTCCTTCATTAATAAGCTTCAGAGACATACTATTTTTAGTGAAGATCCATATTGATCATTCACAATTTTCTCACGACCTAATTCAGATCTCCAATAAAAATAAAATTTAAATTAATCATTGACATATTAAATTATAGACAAATTAAATAATAAAGAGACTGATTTGTCTATAGTATAAAAATGTCATGACTAATTTGAGTTTTATTTTTGATGAAGACTGAGTTGAGCCGTGCTAAAATTGTAAGGGAATACACTACAAGAATTTTAGCAATTCTGGACGGCCAAAAACCGTCCCAAACAGTCAAAAACCGTTCAGAATTGCTTCTTTCCGGACGGCCATGGGACGGCCAAGGGGCGTACAGAATATGGGGGTCACAAACATTCTGGACGGTCTAAACCGTCCAGAACGAAGCAAGTGAAATCTGACGATATTTGGGACGGTCTAGGCCGTCCAGAATCTCTGACACGGTTGACCCCATTTGGGACGGTCTAGACCGTCCAGAATTTTAGCTTCCATTAAGGACGGCCTTGGCCGTCCATATTTGGTCAAGCGTGATTACATTAGGGACGGTCCAGGCTATCCCAAATTTAAAATCTAATTTAAAAAAAATTATTTTTATAATACAAATAATTAATTATAATATACAATTTATTATAATTTAAAATATTTTAATTAATTAATTATAATATACAATTTATTATAATTTAAAATAATTATATTTAATATATTTATTAATAATATAAAATTATAAAAAATTAAACATTCAATACTAAAACATGCATAATATTGCGATAAATAATAATATTGTCATTATTAATAATATAAAATTATAAAAAATAAACATTCAATACTAAAACATGCATAATATTGCGATAAATAATAATATTGTCATAATATAACAATCCAACACAAATAAAAATATTGTCGTACGTTCAAACCAAAAGAGATTCTCTCTCCTAAAAAATAACGCTCTCTTCTCTCTCCTAAAACAAACCTACCGTCCTTCTTCTTCTTCCTGCCATATCCAAACTCTATTCACCACCATGTAAGCTTTTCCTTTGGTGGTGTGATGAGCGGCATCGGCCCTCCACACCACCACACCACCACGTCCAGGTCTGCTCCGGTGCTGTTGAATCCGAGTTGGGTGCTTCGTTTTCCATCTCTATGATTTACATCTCTTGTGTTCATATCTGTGTTGTGCCGGTGGATGTTGTTGCGGTTCTGGCTCGGGATCTTGCGGAGTTCGGGCGTCGGCTATTTTTCTGTCTTTTTTGTTTTTGTTTGGGTGTTGTGGTGTTGTTGCGCCGGTGGGTGTTGTTGTTCCGATGTTGGGAGTTTGGGTGGTTATGAGGTTTATGTTCTGGTGTGGTGCTAGGGGTGCGTTGCAGTGGTGGTCGGGGTGGAAGATCTGGTGTTGATTGAGTTGGGGTGGTGGTGCTATTTGCTCTGGCGGTTTCCGTGGTGGTTTAGTTGGTATTGGTGGATGTTGGAGTGGTATTGTGGGTGGCGGCGTCGCTGTCGCTCCGGTGTTGTTTTGGTGGCAGATCTGGAGGTGTTGGCTTAGTCTCTGGTGATGCGTTATGGTGTTGGTATGTTGTGGCGTGGTGGTTCTGGTGTTGTCGGGGTGTGGTTGATGTTGTGCGTGTTATTGGTTATCTCGATACAAGATTATCTGACCGCTTTCAAATCTATTGAGATTTGCAGGACTCTTTTGAGTCTCTGATGGTTTCCAAATTTGTTGAGATTTGCATTTTTTTTTTGTACCTGATGACCTCTATCGCGTCGTCGTTGACCATTTAGAGGAGGGTTGCGAACTGAGACTTATCTGCTTAAATCTTTTTTCTACCATGGCTCTTTCAACTTTTGACTCAAGATGTTGTTATTTGGATCTGGTGGGCCGATCACTTTTGATTCGAGATCGGAGCTAGTGTCTAGTGATTTTATTTTGGCTGGGTTGAGACTTCTGTGGTGGTTAGGAAGTTGAGAATGTCTTCTAAGTATGGGATTAGAAAATGTTCTCTCTTAAGTAGTGTATCTTTTAGTTATTTTCATTGGTGTTTCGTTTTTACGGCGCCTTTGTTTTGTAAACTCTTCTATTATCGGTCTATGTTCGTCTTGAACAATGATCGAGTTTTATTAATAATATATTTGCCATTCAAAAAAAAATATATATTGTCATGATATTACAAACCAACTGAATATATGAAACGAAAATAAAATTTTAATGACTGTCATAATCTTGTGGTCGAGTGCCGTAGGAATGGTTGCTTCCTCCTCTTCCTCTTCTCACTCTTGGGCCGCCTCTCCCTTCCGCCAGATGGGGGTCATAATTTCGGACGTAAAATTCCTCACCAGCATTAGCCCATGAATCATCATCAACACGAATAGGATCACTGTTTAGAAGGTCTTGAAAATCCCTGCTCACGTGTGAAGGATCATCGCTTATTGTGCGGGGCGGCGGCGGTAGTGGATGACGCTGGCGCGGCTGCTCGTACGGCAACGGTTGTGGATGAGGCTGCGTATGGTACAACAGTGGCTGTGGCTGAAGCTGGTACCGCTGTGGTTGTGGCTGAGGCTGAGTAGGCTGGTACAGTGGTGGTTGTTGCTGAGGCTGGTATAGTGGTGGTTGTTGCTGAGGCTGAGGCTGGTACAGTGGTGGTTGTTGCTGCTGGAACTGTTGAAACATACTCACAGCTTGAGTCAACTGTGCTTGTAGATCCTGATTCTGCTGCTGCTGCAGAGCAAGCTGAGCTTCCATATCTGCCTTGTGTTGAGCTTGCTTAGCCTCAAGTTTTACCGTATACCTCTCAAATTACTCAGCTTGAGCTCTAGCAAGGCCTGAACTCGTCGTGCCACCAAGACTGTAACCAGAGGAGCCCACATCAACATATCCAGTCGGAGTCTTCTGAATAAGGCTAGAAGAATTACCAACACCTCTAACACGGCCTTTTCGCTTGCCTCCAACTAACTCCATATATTTCTTCGTATATATGGCAAACTTTTCCTCTTCAGTCTTTTTCTAAGCCGGAGGAAGAGTTTCTTCATTCTGCTCAAAACTGTGCATATAGTCAACTACGGTTTCCTACACAAATTAAAAGAAATAAAAATATATTATTTAACATCTCATATAATCAATGATTTATATATATATATATATATATATATATATATATATATATATAATAAAAAAGTTAAAATTAAAGGTATTTACCATAATTGTTTTACTTTTTTGACTGTCCCAACTTCCGTCAGCTGATTTATGCACCATTTCATGCATTTGAAGTGGAGTAGGTGGGTGGCCATACTCTCTCTCTTGTAGCAGTCTAATAGTAGAAGTTGATACAGAGCCTAAGGTGTAATGACTAGTTGTAGCATCCTTAGCTCTGCTTTCTTTGGCTTGTGCACAAACCTTCTTGTACTCAGCATCTGCCCACTTTAATTCTAAATGTGGCCACACATCATCACCAATCCACTTTAATTTGGCGTCCCTTACACCTTTTGAGCGAGCATCAGACAACTTATGTGACAGTCAATGAGAAGCTTTTGTGTTAAAAAATGACATTACAACATCAGTTTGGTGTCTCATCCACGTACATTTTTCCTACATTAAAAAACAAATCGTTAAATATCACTAAATAATAGTAATTTATAAATATATTAAATTAATGAGTTTGATTAATTTATAGATATTTTGAACTTCTTTTTTTTTGAAACAAGATAGTTTGCACTTCTTACCTGAAACACTCTCCAAAACATCTTCCAGAACTTGCCATCTTCATCTTCCTGGACTTCGCCCCAAGTCAACCACGGCCTTTGATACTTTGATTCTATCACCGTTGTGATGACTTTGGCCACATGCCTTTGTGGCATTAAGCTACATACAAAAGCAATTTCAGTAGATTAAATTATAATAAATGTCATTAAAAAAAATTACACCGAATATTTTTGTAAAATTTATATAATTGCTTACTCATTCCCATAAGGTGTGATGACAAGTCGATGATATTTGTCAACTACCAATTCCTCTTCAGCTAGCTTTACAGCCTGCCAATCAATTATGTCATCCTGTCGACCATCATCATTAATGCGTGCTATGTCGCTGGTCTGAGGCATAACATTTAAACAAGAATGGTAAACAACTTTCTTTTTCATCTTGTGGGCAGGCACAACCTTTTTTTTACGTACCCTTCTTGATCCTGATGGTTCACCTGATCATGATGGTTCACCTGACGAGGACATATCTACATGTATACAAATATATAAAAATAATATGACAAAGACAAATAATATTGTTCGTACTAGACAAATTAAAGACAAATATATAAAAATAATATGACAAAGACAAATAATATTGTTCGTACTAGACAAATTAAAGACAAATATATTAAAATAATATGACAAAGACAAATAATATTGTTCGTACTAGACAATAAATAAATATAAAGACAAAGACAAAGACAAATAGAAATCAATTATCATTATCCCAATCATCGTCATCGTCGTCGTCATCGTCATCTTCTTCTTCAATTATTTCTTCATCATCATCAACATCACCATCTGAAGGTACATCTTTTAATTCTTCTTGAACATAAAGACGATTAAATCTTTTAACGTGAATGACATCATTTACATTAGACATTTCATCAATTTGGTATGGGATGTCAACTTCAACTATTTTATCTTTTTCAATTCGCCCCCTTGGTTTAGTAGTCATTGCGATACACCAGCCTCGCTTGTCAACTCTTGTTGAAGGGTAAGGAATGTAGTAAATTTGTCTGACATTGTGGGCCATTGCAAATGGATCAAAAAGGCGATATCTCATGTTCATTTTAATGTCTACGGTGTTGGTCTTTGGATTTAACTTTGTACCCCTGGATGATGGATCAAACCATTGACAATAAAACAATACTACATTTTTGCAGCATAATAACTTTGTGGCATGTCAGTAGGATTTCTGGCTGTCTCCAAAATCAATTTATTCATCAAATTCATCGCCAATTCTGGAACTAAAAATTGAGATTTCAAACCCAAAAGTCTAACACACACTGTTAACTTCGAGTGTTGCGCCCCCTCATACAATGGTGTATTTGTTTCTTTCAACAGAACATAAAATCTCTGGACTTCTTCATTTGGAAGTTCATCTCCATCGTATTCCTCATCTGATTCATTGTTCACAGCATGAATGCCGAAAGCATTCGTTAACATATCATTCATCTCGTTCAACGGATAATGCTGATAATTGTGTTCGACCAATTGCGTTGCAACACTGCTTGAAGCACCTTGATCGACTGGAACATTAAAGTTGCTAGCAGAATCCGAGACAAACGATTCACCATGACTCGACCAAATATAATAATTTGGTTGGAATCCTCTAGAGTACAAATGAAATTTGATTTCATCTTCACTTCCAAAACGTGTACATTGACAAACCGCACATGGACATCTAATTCCCCCCTCACTTACCACAATGGGTCTCCGTTTGACGGCATTGATAAATAACTCAACCCCAAATTTGAAATATTCTCTAACTTGACCTCTCTTTCCAGGATCGTGTCTATTATACATCCAACTACGATCCATGATTAACTACGAGCTGAAATTTAATTTTAATTATAAAAGTTAAATTTTTTTGCTTTTTTTAATATTTAAATACGTAGACTAAATAATTTAATTATATTTTACACATTGTCTTTAAACTAACACTTTAAAATATCAAACTAACACTTTAAAGTAAAATTAAAGTTTAATATGTCTCACTTTCAACATTTTAAATTTTTTTTACATAAATTATAACAAATTAAATTAACTTTTTAATATATATTATTAAATTACTTATAACCAGTTTTTTAATATTGGTATAATTTATTTTTTTATTATTCCGAAAATTAATTATAATAATCAGTTTTTTAAATTTAAATTTTAGTATAATTAATTTCTTTTTTATTTCAAAAAATAAATAATTAAATTAAAATTCGAATATGAAACTTAATTTTTTTTTGTATATTAAAGTTAATAAGTGTTATAATTTTTCTACCAAAACAAATAAAACAAAGTTCTAATTTTGTCTTTTTCTTAACTTTTAATCGGTCCAACAAATATTAAAATACATGAAGTAACTACTTATAAAACATAATTAATTTCAAATCATTATTAATATATTAAAAAAACAATATAAATATATAAAAAAAACAGTTTAACAATTTTAACAACAAAAAAAAAGTATATAAAATATTCCGAAAATTTTAATATAAAAAAAACAGTATATCAAAAAACAGTATAACAATCAATTTTATAATTTTAATTTGTATTTATATTATAATTAATTTTTTAATTCCGAAAATTAATTTTTTTTAAAAAAATTGAATTTTACAGTTTTATTTTTTATTTACGGGAATTTTTTTTTTGCCTAAATTTTGACGGGAATTAATGTTTTATTTTTTAGTATACTAAATTTAATTAAAGTTATAATTTTCTACACATATATAAAAAAAACAATCTAAGAACTAATTGTAAAAACAAAATCAGTTTATAAATAATACAATTTATCAATTCTATGAAAGTGTAAAATTTACATGCACATTATTCACATTATTCGTATAAAAAATAAATTATATTTCATAAATTTAAATTGCACTACACATATATAAAAAAAACAATCTAAGAACTAATTGTAAAAACAAAATCAGTTTATAAATAATACAATTTATCAATTCTATGAAAGTGTAAAATTTACATGCACATTATTCACATTATTCGTATAAAAAATAAATTATATTTCATAAATTTAAATTGCACTACTTACTTTATGGCCGAGTAGAGTTTGGCTTGAAGCTTTACCACACCGCCACAATGATCAAATCAACAAAATAATACTACATAAAAATTAGAACAAACAATATCAATTTAATAACTTATTATTTAATAAAAAAAAAACTAAATTTTTATAAATGATAAACACTTACAATTTTTTGAAAGAACTAAATAGAGATATGGTGGAAATTATTTACATGATAAAAAAAATAAAACTTTGAGAGAATTTGGTTGAGAAAAATTTGTTGAGAGGTTGAGAGAATTTAGTAAAAGAAGAGTTAGAGAGAGGTTTGAGAGAGAAAAAAAGTGTTGAAATGAAATTGTGGGAAGGATTTGGAAGGAGTTATAATATATAGAGGTATAATAGAGCCGTTCGAATTTCTTGATTCACGCATCCATTCCGGACAGCCTAAACCGTCCAAAATTAATGCCCGTTGTTGAATTCCGGACGGTCAAAGCCGTCCCAATAAACCCTTCAGATTTTCAAAATTCACACTATATTCCGGACGGTCTGGGCCGTCCATAAAAAGGTGGTCAAATTTTTTTTTTTCGATGTAAATTTTGGACGGTCTAGACCGTCCCAATGTATTCAACGGTCAACTGATTTATATTTGGGACGGCTTGAGCCGTCCGTAATATTTATGTATTTATTTTTTTATTTCGAATTCTTTTGGGACGGTTTAGGGTTATATTTTAGCCGTCCAGAATTTTGGGACGGTTTAAGTCTTCCCAAATGTTTTTTCAATTCCGCTCCAAATTTAAGGTATTCTTGTAGTGATAAAATCAGTCTACTCTATACTCTTTTTTAAGTGAATTTATTTCCCCTAAGTCTCTTGTGCGCCCATAACATCCAAAAATACTCCGCTTAGATCTTAGAATCAAAAGTGTGTTTTGTTTATTCCGAATTCTTGAATATAGACCAAGCTATGTCTAACATGTACCACCTAGTTAAATGGTGCAACATGCACAAGTTATAAATAATACTATAACATACAAATTTTGCAAAATATATCAATGAATTGAAAATTTATATCATTTTTTTTTAATCAAAAATTTATATCATATTGATCATTTATAAATTGTTAAAGAAATTAAAATTGTTTGATATGTTATTGAAATTTATTAAAATTAATAGTTTATAAATTTTATTAAATACTGTTATCAAATTATTTTCGATCCAAATGATTATGGTCCACGCATAATATTATCAACAAAAATTATATGTTTGACACCCAAGTCTTCGAGACGAACAATTGCGGTTGATTCACATCTCTAACAACAAAATAATAGGTTGGGTAGACCATCTCTAACGGGGAGTTCTTAACAATAACATTTAAGAATTAGTACCTATTAGGTACAGTGCCGGTTCCGGTATTTTAGAGGTCCGAGGCAAATAATTAAAATTGACCCTCAATAAATAAAAAATTGTACCAACAAAATATATACTATATTCCCTCCAGTCTTTATTATAAGCAATTTTCCACTTTTTAGATTCATTGGATAACTAATGTATCTGATATATAATTAAGGTTGGATACATTAGTTATCCAATGAATCTAAAAAGTGGAAAGTTGTTTATAATTAAGGTCGGAGAGAGTATTTCTTTTAAAAGAACATCATCTATTTAAATTATAAATAACATCAACAACTTCAAAATTAATCATTTATCTCTGTAACTAATATAATAAAAAAATCATATTATAATCAATATTATCAAAATATATTTTTGCTACTTAACATGAAACGTGAAACAACAATTTTTTTTTTGTTAGATATTTTTATATTGTTGGATCAAATATGATTGAGTCTAATAATATAACAATTTTTTTTTATGAGGCCCCTGAAATTTGGAGGCCCGAGGATGAAGCCTAGCTTGCCTAGCTTCATCAACGGCCCTGATTAGGTACCCCATTGAAGCAAATATAAAAATGGTACCTGTTAAGTACTTATTTTTATTTAAGAATTTTTTCTTATTTCTTCATCTCACATACTTTTATATATTATTTTCTTCTACACATATTTTATGATATAATAAATAATAATTTATTATTAAATTAAATAATGTAGAGTTATTGGTATTTGGCGGGATTCATTAAAAAAAATTTAGAGGTGTTTTTTTTTTTTTTTTTGATAAGCTTTTTAGAGGTGTTTTGTTGGAGGGCTTAAATATTTATTAGGTACTATTTATTTTTTGACTAAAAATATTTATTTTGTTACTATTATTAAAAACTTATAAATAATTAGTGATTTATATAAGTGAGGCTAGTTAAGTTATCAAAAATTGTTCTCCATTAAAAATTGTCTTATGCTGGAAATATTTCTCTCGCACATTATTAAGCATTCTCCTTGGATTAGTGGATAGAAGCTGCATTACGTCAGCACTTTCTAAATGGCAACTTGGGGAGATTCTTAATTAACCCGAGCCCAATGCTCACGACTGACCATAATCACAAAGGCCCAATGACAGAAACATTTAAGATTATTATTTTTCGCGCTCTCCGACAATTTCTTCGAGTTTATGGAATTGATCAGAATATCCTTCGAGTTCGTACTAGCGAACGGTTTTTATAATAATCAATCACGAGTGTCTATACCTTTTACGCCCCTCATAAATGAAAAAATATGAAAAAACACAGTTCGCTACGTAAGTATTGAACTAAAACTTTTTTTGCATACTACATAATGAACTCAAACACCATAAGAGAAATTATATTGGACACATATAATCCGAAGTTGATTGAAGGAAAAATACATTTGAAATGGAATATAACACGTGTAGAGTATAGGTTAACATGAATGCATAAGCAATTATTTCTTCACCATGAATTTGAAGCAAAACTCATGTGATTTCTTCACCATGAATATAATTGAATCCATGGAAGCAAAACTCATGTGATTTCTTCACCATGAATGAAGTGAGTTCATGGAAGGAAAACTCAAGCAGCAACCTGTGAAAATTGTTATTTTCAGAAATGGTTGTTTTGATATTTCACGAACACAAATTTTGGGGTATAATTTGGGTATGACAATTGATCACAAAGCTGTACATATATATCATTCTCCAATATCATTTAGCAACACCTTCTCCACCAACTCTGCTTAAACCACCTACTCTTCTCTAATCCTTTGCATTTTTGATTCAGAAAAATTTGACTGATACAAGGGTGAAAATGTGGTGGCAGTGTTAGTGGTGGTGGTGGTGGTGATATTTGAAGTACTTGTACTGTCATATTTATCTTCAGTACTCCAAGAACTTGAAGAAGAGAAATATTGTTCGCTCCGTAACTAACAAACCCTTTTTAAGTTCGCAGACTACACAGAGAACAACAATAAAAAGATAAAAATGGAAACGCATGGGACGGGGCAGACTACTGGGGACGCGAAAAGTAGTTATAATATTTAATTATGTGACCCAAATCCATAGGCTCCTCACAACCCAAACTATTACGGATGTCCTCATATTCCCTCAAATCGTAATGGCCACTCATCAATGTTCCAACGGACCCAAGGCCCTTTAAAAATGCGTCCTCCGCTAACACTAAGAGGTATGCAACTCTAATCTTAAAAAGTTCTCATTACACATTCTCATATTTACTTGAACATCATAATATTTACAGGTAGTAACCACTACAACTTTGATGATTCATTTTTGGACGTTATCTACTGATTTTAAGCACTCTAAATCTATACGTTTAATGGGTTATAATTGTTGACAATGACAAAATTCAAAAGTAACTAAATCAAAATTAAACTGATTTTTTTTGTACAAGATAAATGTTACCACTAGGAGTTAAACTATAGACCTCCCCTATCAAACTCGTGCCCTCTAGCTCTTACTACTTGAGCTATCCTACAGGAACAATTGAACTGGTTTAAGCCCTCATTATTATTAAATGAATCAAAATCAAACTCAAACTTCAATAATTATTCTATTGTTTTCTTATGATGTGACCATCTTCTCACATGTTTACAAGATTTCTTTTTGAGGTTAAAAAGAGCCAGTGACTTTTACCATCTCTTGATTTACTAGTAGTAAGTATGCATAATACATCTTGTCAAATTATACATGGTTGATAAATCTTTATGTACATGCTAAAAACAACAAAACATAGTCCGCAAATGAAGCCAAATAAGTAGTAGTGGTTCACATTGGCAATTAGTAGTTGATTTATCTATCATATGGCAAAGGACCCCAAAGAAGGAGACAAGGCGTGAGGTAAGAACAGTAACCAATTGCCATGCCCAATGGACA
This sequence comes from Trifolium dubium, assembly GCA_951804385.1. Classification (NCBI taxonomy): domain Eukaryota; kingdom Viridiplantae; phylum Streptophyta; class Magnoliopsida; order Fabales; family Fabaceae; genus Trifolium; species Trifolium dubium. The sequence continues at coordinate 41,563,131 of OX638064.1, forward strand.
AATTTAATTAATGAATTCTTGAGGCAGAGTCATGCATGTGCCTCTGTTACTGCCACTTCCCATTTCACTCACCCACTTATCTTTCACACATGCATGATTAAGTCCATATATGTGCCCTTTTTTGTGAATAAATAAAAACAACCATCTTCCTCCTTTTTTAATGTTTAGTTTCTTTCAGTGCTAAAGTTAGATGAGATGAATTGATTGTTGAGAAATCAATGTCCAGATAAGAGACAAACAACCTTAATTCCTTGGATTTTTATTTAGATAGGGATGGATGCCAAACTAAGACCAATGAGATATATATATATTGGAAGATAGAGATTTGTTGAGAGATGAAGACCAACAAGCTTTTTAAAAATATGTCCTTTATTAATATTTTCTTTTCGTACTAACCCTCTTGTTCCTAGTGTCCCTGTAGGATAGCTTAAGTGGTAAGAGTTGGGGGATATATGGATTGAATAGGGGGAAGTCCAGAGTTCGATCCCTGACGAAAACAATTTATCATTTCTGATGTACCCAAAAAAAAAACTTCTCGTTCCTAGTACAAGTATATTCTAGAGTTTGAGCACGAGATAAACAAAATTATTGAATCAAAATTCTATTGAAATTGTCATTTAGTAAAATTCATTAACTAGTTAAGCCGAATGTCTTAGTGAAACTTATTAATAATTTTAGACCTAAATGTACATTTTTTGAATTGATTTTAAAGCCTAATTTTTTCTTTTGGAATAATAAACTTAAAATTACTAACAAAAGATATGCTTAAGAATGTATTTGTAGTTTTCATACATTTAAAAACTTATAATAATAAAGTCTAAAATATTCATGAACCAAAATGACAATTTAACTTCTTTTTTTGACAAGAATTTAACAATTTTTTTATATACACCAAAATTATAAAAAGTATGGACCATGACCACTATGGTCCCTGGCCCTCCGGCTCTTGTATGCTTGCTTTTAAGCAAAAATTAAAGAATGGACATTTATTCTTTTGCTTGATAAAAGATTTTGTGGGTGTGAATTTTTATGACCATTGTCATTTTATCTATTTATAAAATAATTAAGATGCAATAATCAAATTTACAAAAATAAAATCCTAAACACATAAATTTACATTATATTCTGAAATAGGCCAAGACTTATGCTTGCTTCACTCGACCAATTTAGTATTGAAACTTGTGTATTTTATACTTTTAAAAATCAAACATTGTTAGTTTTCAAAACAAAATTACTATATCAAGTATCCTTAAAATGTGTCTTTAGAGCACATGTTAACATGATCCTTTTAAAAATGTAAAGACTAGACCAAAATATGGTTCAATAAACTCATTCATAGAAGCTTCCATTTTCAAAGGAGCATTAAAGGGCACCATTTCGTAATGACCACCCTTCAATGTTTTCCGGCGGCTCTCCATCACCCCTCTATAGTGAAATTCTACTCTCCCAAGATATGAAATTCTACTCCAAAAAACATTTCATTCATTCAATATTTACATAATGACTTGAATGTCAAAGTGTTTATAAATATTTTCACCAACTTTAACTTTGACAATTCTCTACTTGACGACGTTGACCAATAATTCTTAATTATCACTTCATATCACATTTTATTTTTTTTTTACTTCTACTCATATCATATCTTACTCTCAATAAAAAATGTTTTTTTTTTGTGCTCAACATTTGTTCTACTTTGATGTAAATTCGCACATACTCCCTTTAATCTAATATATAAGCAACAAATAGTTTTTTTGATTCATTTAAAAAGCAATCTATCTAAACTATAATATAAACTAAATACATTACTTTTACAATGAATTTAAAAAATCAATTTTGTTTCTATATGAGATCGAAGGAGTACGTTATTTAACCAATGACGTGAGCACACCAAAAGTGAAAAATAGTCAAATTATTATGCAAAATTATCAATACGATTAAAATATAAGATATGAAATTTAATGTATAGAATTTAAGTGCTTAAGTTCTATTAAATAGTGATTGTTAGAGAGAACTTTAATTTGATACCAAAATGAAATAACTATTAACTAGAGTTTACTTATCTATCTAAAATTACTTGATCATTCCTCTAAGAATTAGAATGTTAAGAAAAATATACAAGATGTGCAATCATAAATAAAGATTACAAACAATCGATGATATATTTATTCATGTTGAATTTATTCCTTTCACATCGCCTGCAAATTTATTTCCATTGTGTTGGCATCTTTGCATTCAAGCCACCGTCCTCTACTTAGATTTGCTCCAATGTAACTTAAAACCATGGGCTACCATGTATTTTGGTTTTGATAAATTGTTGGTACCATATTTTGCAAATGTTATGGACCACTTTTTCATGAAGTTTGGTTTTAGTACTTTGTCTTTGATCATTTGATAAGTTTGCTGCGGACGTTGAATGCAAAAGAAAAAAAAATATGATTGTGTTTTTGAGGAAGAAGGAAGGTACATGGACTAAAATCTGGTATGTGAATTAAAATAATTCTTACAATCATTTTCAGAAAGTTTTCAGAAAATATACGGTATATTGTCTGTAAATTTAGTTCAATTAGTAGAAAAACTGCATCCACTTATTTAAATCATGATACATCTACTTATTCACTTTAAAAAATTGAAATTATAGTCACTAAACATATGATATCTTAATTAGTGACACAACACGAAGCCAACATGATGTTAATATATAATTGTATAGACGGATCTCTCAAATTAGATAGGACAACAAAGAGTCTCAAAACTCTTTCTCATGATCCAATTGTATATAGACCTATTCCAATTATATATAGACTTGTTAATTAAGTGTTTGGATTAATTTTTTTCAATGACTAAATTTTTAATTAGTACTTTCTTTTATGAGAGGCCAAACTAAATTAAAGTTTATCTCAACCAATGTCCAATGCTCCAACAAACTATGTGCAATTCCAAGAAAAAAGCCCTTTAATTTTAATTCAAATTAATTTGAAATTTTCACAAAAATCAGGAATTAGATTATTTTTCAGAGTTTGTCAAAATTTGAAAATACAAATTCTATTAGTGTTAAAAAATTAAAAGAAAACTTGCAATTTTGGATTTTTAAAAAATAATAATTTTTCAAATATATTTTTTTTACCAAAACTAATTACAATAAAACTTATATATATATATCTTTTCATAAATAAATCTAGTATTTGTGAAACAAACACCATATACGAGAAATAATATTTTGACATTAAGAAATTATTTTTAAGAATTTTTTTGTATAGTTTTCAAAATTGTATAGTATAAAATATGAGAACAATAGAGATAAATATACACTATTTATGTTTCATTTTATAAAAAATAATTTAAAAGAAATAAACAGGGTTTAGATTAACTAAATTAACTAAAGTAAGTAGTTTCACATAAAATTCTAACATCTTATAATAGGTGGAACTCACTGAGATACTGAGTTTCATCCTACTCCTTTTATTTTGTCTTCTTCAAATAACAGGTTAAACAAATACGAGGGATAAAGGAAGCTGAAACTCTTGTATTTATATTAACTTAGTAAGAGTGTTATCTTATATATCAGTTTATTCACATACCGTAGTGTATTTACTTAACACTTGTAATAAATGTCGTATTGTGTTTCAGTTTCAATTTTCCTATAATTTTAATGTATCTAAATAGAATTATGTGTATACATATATATTTCACCATGTTGGTCGAAGTTAGTAAGTATCACCCAAGTGTAATTACAAAGGGGTGCATGTGGGGGGCTTATGAGTAGTTGGGGGTGCGAAGATAATTGAAGTTTCACTAAATAATTACATGTGAGTCATACATTGTTTAACTTTGACCTAGGTCGAAGTTAGCAATCCTATATATATATATATATATATATATATATACCAAAAAAACTTATATATATGTAACATGTATGTTAATGAAAGCCATTTGTTAATTTTTTTATGGTGAAATACATACCTCTAATCTAAATATAGAGGTAGAAAAATCAAAATTCTATAAAAGGGGCATGGTCGAGCGAGGCCCACAAAGAGAGAAAAGGGCTCTGAAATCTGGTACTGGCTGCTGCTTAGGTAGCTCCCAAAACTATTACAACCCCACCATCACTGAATTTTGCTGCATCATAACACTTTGGACACTTCATGGTCAAGGGCTTGTAATATATTGCACATGATCAAATTCAGAGACGTATACATTGTACACCACACCTATCATCCAATAGTTGAGGAAATAAATAAAAATATTATAAAATGTGGTGGGGTGGAGGTCATAAACTAGTAAGTACTCCATATAGGTTAAATTATATTTTTAATTTTTGGCTTTATTTTGATTCTTTAATAATTTTTAGAAACTCAAACACATAAAAGTGAAGGAAATAACCATTTTAACAATTTTTACTTGTTGAATTATGATTTGTAAACTAAAATTTGTAATTTAAAGGAATAAAAAATGTCCAACATTCAAAATTTAAAGAGACTAAAATGAAATGATTTTTTTAAAAAAATAAATTGTATAAAGTTTGTAATTTAAATGACCTAAATATAACAAAAAAAACTTAAGAGATCAAATTTTGTCAAAAAGAAAAAACTTAACAGATCAAATTAACACCTAAAATATTTTTTTTATTTTCACCATCTAGCTCTTACGAGAATGGGGCTCTAATTGACTACAGTTAGGGGTGAGTTCTGGTATCAAAGGTTCAAGTCTCTTCTAAATGCAGCTGCGAGAGATCGAACCGTAAATCCTGCACCAATCATCACTAGACCAACTAAATTTTGATACACCAAAAATATAATTCAGTCTAGGTAATATTAAGTATGGATTGTCCCCATGAGCTTAACATTTGATAGGAACATTGCACATTAGTTCAAGGACCGTGTTTTAAACTCTGGTACATCTACAAACTACTTATTCACTTTTAAAAGGTAAAATTCTAGCTAATATGCTATTTGATAAAAAAAAAAATTAAGTGTGGATTATTGAATCTGCATCATCACCTTAATTGTTTTCATATAGTAGTACTACTTTAGAGAACAACCAAATGGGATTGGATGAAGCGTTGCCATCAAGTAGTTAATACAATTATCTCGTTTATAACTAATTAAGTAACCAATTAAGCTACTATGGCCCAGTTATAGTACTTCCTAGTTCCTCCATTCAGCTGTATTTTTCGTCATATTCTCTTAAATGACCGAACATACGGACTAATTATTTAATCATGTCTTAAGTGTGGGAATGGAATAAAATTTGAATTATCGTAAGCATAACAAAAGTAGTAATACTACATCACCAAAAAACAAAAAATAATTTTGGTTGTTAATTACATTTTCAATTATTATCACACTGATATGATTATATGAATACTATTTATTTTTTTGTCAAGTAGTCTAGTGGCTAAAATTTCACCCTTAAAAATAAGTAAGTAAATGTACCCAAGTTCAACCTCAATTTCTACACATTACGTATAATATATCTACTAATTGAATTAAGCGCCCGGGCAGTTTTCTTTTTTTCGATAATCAAGCGCCCGGGCAGTGAATATTATCTATCTAACCATGTGCAATTGCATAATTGAATAAAGTTCATGATATTTCAAATGCTATTGTAATTAGTGATACAACATTTATTGAACGCACAAGGGTATATGAATATGTGGCAGACTGATAGGGTAAGAAATAGCGTTACAAAGTTAAAGTTAGTTATTAAGAAAGACATGAAGAGTAGTTACTATTGATAGTTGAGACATGGAGGACCCAAACCGTTGATACTTCCTTATCCAACCTTGTTCATTACATAATTTAATTCCATACAGAAATTATAGACATTCAACTATTTTCATGGCAGTCATGAAACTGGACAAAACCAACTTAATAAGTGTGTCTATAGGTTGCTACTATAGTTTCAGCATCAAGGGTAGGCAGCAACATTTTTTCAATTATCGTTATCTCTTTTGTCAGGAAAAGAAAATAAAATGTAACAAAGTACTGAACCATTGATACAGTGATACTATGTTCAAAGTGGGCACCTCAAAGTCCTAAAGTATGCTAACACTGCACTATTGTACTAAATTTGTTAACACTGTAGGACCTTTTGCTTGCCAAAATTAAAGAGAGAAAAACCTTTAATCATTTAGTAAGCTCACTCTCACTTTATATTTCCATAAAATTCAAGTATTGCTTAAGCTTTAAATTTTCTATTTTCTAGTCCATGTAGTTTGATGATTAGCCAATTAGTTGGTAACAAAAATGATTAATATGGTTTATTATAATTTAGATCCTAAATCCTAATATTACGCATTGCATTGCAACATTTGTGTCCACTCCAAAGCCAGTAACCACCATATATAATGGGAAATGGATCCTAAGCAGTCAACTCATCTGCATCTAATCGATGAATACGGACCATCCGATCAACAGACCGTCTGATCTTGACGGACAGTTAAGATTTAACATTTAGATTTTAGTTTATTTTTAAATATAAAATTAAATTTTAAATTTAACCGTTCGATCTTACATTAATTGGCTCATTGTATTTGAATGCAATGCGGTCATGAATCCTAGTCCCATATAATGACACTAAAAATTATCCAACATTTTTTTTATATTGACAAAAAGTCATAGTCCCAGATTATAAATTCCTAATTTTTCATGGTCATCATCAACATCAACAAAAGTAAAAAGCAAAATCACTAATCAAGCAAAAAAAAAAAGGAAATAAAGCAATTAAGCGCGCGAAATTTTAAACAAAGCGTGCAACTCTTTCTACTTTTTTTTCTCACTAGTGAAAAATTCAAATTAAAATACAAGTTTTCTACGAAGTGCCTCAAGTTTGTTACATTGAGGTGTAAATGAAGCAAGATGTTGTATAGTTTCACCAATTAAATCCTTGAATACGAGCCGTTCGATGTCCAAAACCACATCTCCCATCTCCACCGTCCATTCACCCCAACCACCAATCTCCTCCGCCATATCCTTCTTCAACACACCACATATCACCCCAAACAAATCCTCCGATTCCGATTCAGATTCATCTCTCTCTCGTATCCTTCGAAACTCCAACCATATCTTCGGCGCCTCATCTCCCTGAACCACCGCCTTCCACGGCGGCAACCGGTTGTTCTTGTTAAGAATTTCTTGAAGTGTGTCGAAAATTAACCGTCTCTGTAACGTGGAAGCCTTTGATGTATCCTTTCCTTTGAGCAATTGTTGCTTCTCAAGTAAACCGAAAATGTCGCAATCTTCAGGGAAGTAATTAGAAGCACGAAGAATCTCCGATACGTAGATGAAATCACAATCCTCAGATGCTGCCTCCTCCGATTTACCTTCGCCGGCACTCCACATTTCATCTTCTGATTCAGCTGCTTGATCTGCAATGTAACCATTTCCATCATAATCAGCAAAAACATAATAATAAATAATTTAATAATAAGAAATGGTTAAACTAAATTTGTGTTTGGTATTTCGGTAGATATAAGAAAGTTAAACCTGGGCTTTTGTAAAATCACAGTATGTCACTACTGTGATTTTAACATCGCACTATGCTACCAAATATCAATTAAAGTTATATTTAATATCCGGATTAATGTGTCAAAATTACGGTGATCCAATATAATTCTAAATAAATTACAAGTAATTTTTTAAAATCACGACGGATTACTGCGATTTTCGACATTAACCACCATCGTACCAAACATACACTAATAAAAAAGTGGAAGATTCTTTTGGAAATTCAGGTTCCACGTGATTGTACATAAAGAAGCAGACTCTGCAGTTTTGAGGAAACAAGTGAAGAACCAAACGAGTGATGCCACATCATTATCCCTGATTTAAAAATGATTGGTCCATGTAGGTTTGGATTTTCCAAGAGAAAAAAAAATATTGACTCGTTAGTTTTACCTTTGAAATTGTAATCAATGCATCGTTTGGTAATCGGTGAAGGTGAACACCACTCGTCTTTGTAAAAAGACGAGTCAAGAACCGATACCGGACTCGGTTGTAACTCGTTCGCTGCTGTTATCTCCGCTATACTGTTTAACAACTTATCACATCTATCAAGCAGATTTCTCCCTTCTTTGTATTCTTCCAATTTATACCTCTGCATCACAACACAAATCATATCATTCAGTAATAAGAGATTTTAAATACTAAAAATAATAATAATACTGCTGCTTCATCCCAAAATACAAGAGAAAATTGATCAGTTGATGTATCTAGACCAAATTTTTAATCAGATACTTAACCAATTTTGAGAGGGAGGAATACATTATTAAGCAAATAAATCATGACTAATTAGAAATATACCTCTGTTTCTGTATGTGAATTAGAGGTGGTGAAGCTATTGTCTGAAACTATGGACCATTCATCTTCTGCTACACCCAACATTTTCACCTTAGGATCAATAACTCTTCTCATTCTAGGAGATCCACCTGTTGTCATTGTCGGAGCTGTTGCATTTCTTCTTGAACTTATCTTCGGCGAATTAACAGGAGACACTCTTCTCGAATCAACTCCCTCGTTACTAACTCTCCTCCGTGTCTCCACGTTCGGGACATTCCTCCTATTCGGGCTCGAGTTTCTTGAACTAACTTGAGCCCGATCATTCTCACCGGAAAGTCTAGGACTTAGGTTCCGGCGAGCACGAGGACTAGACCGAACAGAAGAATGTGGAGGAGGAGACTCATATCCAGTTCGATTGACACAATCGAACCGGGAAGATCTGAGTGGTTTCATTAGGACAATGGGGGACTTGTTATTTTTTTGGGAATGAAGAAGGCCTTTAAGCTGCAGAGCTTCTAAGATATGTTTGAGTGTGTCAAGATCTTGAGAAGGTTGATTAATTCCACGCATTTTCAACCTTCTCTCAACCTCTCCATAGATAGAAACATTTTGCTTCGGTTCAGGGAAAAAATCAGTAGAATCATAGAAACTCTTCTTTTGTACCATTATTGTTCCCTTACTCAGCTTCAGAGGATGTGAATTCGAACCTTTACCTCCCTCTAAACCTCTACCATTCCACAATCGATTATGGTTGGTAGTACCATAAGAATTATCAAAATTAACATTATTACCATTAACATTAACAACATTTGAATTAGAATTAGTATAATTATTCATATTCATATTCATATTCATGTTGGACTTTATCTTCGACTCAGAGAACCGATCTCTGGAGACTCTAGACTCCGAAGCGGATCTTTGTAGCTTAGCAACGGAATCAGTTGGTAAAGAGTCAAGACCCATGAGTCTGACAATAACACTGCTAGTGGAAAGACGCTGTTTTTCGCCGTCATTTTCAAGATTTACCGATGCATTTGTTCGGATCTCTCTTGGATGAAGTGCTCCTTTGGCATCAACAACTGCTCTGCTATCAAGAGACAGTCTAGGAGCTTCTCTTGAGAATTTCCATGAAGACCTCGTACCTTCCTTGAGTTGCAGAACAGGAAGGATTGGTTTAGTTTCACATTGGATCTCTTTGACAGGTGAAGGTGCTGATAAAGCCGGTGAGTTGCGTTCTTTATGCGGTGTTTCCGGCGATGGCTGTAACAGAAATGAGAAAACAGAAGTTAACTTAAGAGGTTGATTGGATGTAGAAAAAGAAGAGAAGAGAAGAGTGAAGAATGAATTACCGGAGGGAGTCTTTTAGTGGAGTAGATGCGTTTGCTGGAGAGAAGATGGTTGCGGTCGAAGATTTGAAAAAAACCAGCCATGCACCCCATGTGTTTGTGAATATGTTTTTCAAGATCTTGATCAGTTACTATGTCTATACTTGCGGTTGTTCTCGTCATATTAAATTTACTGCAACAACTACTACTATTGTGGATTTGTTTGTGTTTGTGGTGGTTGTGTTATGTGACACTCTGTTTTGTTTTGTTTTGTTTGTTTATTTAGTTTTGTGAAGTGTTGATGGTGAAGAGTCTACTCCATTAGTAATGTAAAACACTCTCACTCTCAAACTCAGAGTGACATGGGAATGGGATGGTGTATGGGGGTAGCTTTATCCTTACACTCCCGCTTTTCGGGTCTTTAAAACGGGGTGGGCGCAATTCAACTGTTCAAAGACAATTGTCTCCCGATATTTTATTATTTGGAAAATGATAACATGTGTTTTTATAACATCTAAAATTTCGATCTAAAATCACACATCTTGATCGTTTCTTTTTTTTTTTTTGGTACAGTCTTAATCGTTTCTTTAGTTTCTCTTAACTTAAATAAATGGTTATCACATATTTTTTAGAGTTTTATTTGAGCTTTATTCATGGTGGTTTATTTTTCTGGTGTTATTTTACACCTGTAGTGTTAAGTTGTTTGATTTCTCGTCTTTATACGGTGTTTGAGTTGATTTCTCGTTTTTGTACGGTTTTGTATTCTCGTTTTCGTACGGTGTTTGATTTTTCCTTCTTCGTACAGTGTTTGTTTTGTTTCTGGTTTGCATATTTGTTTCAATTCAACTTCAAAGCAGATTCAATGACTTTAGCGTCTTTAACGTTGCAGATTCGGAAGCTCGAGTACTCCGAACATTTATATTTCGTCATATCAATTGTATGCTTTATCATTTGACCGTTTTATGCTATTATCTCGGATACGGTGAGCTTGTTCGGAGATTTATCCTTTTTTAGTTTTTAGCGAATTTAAATATATTATTATAATGTCGATTAATGTACTTTACAAATTTAAATGAATGAATATCGTTGTTTTTAGTAAAAAAAAAAACATAAATTAAAAGTTTAATAAAAAAACATCAGTCTAAAAATTTAGGCATTCGACTTTTTAAAAATTAAAATAATAAAAAAAATTTAATAAATTTTTTTCATTTTTAAGTTATTTAATATGTGCCTTAAAAATATATGATATCACTTGTTATTTAGAAAAATCATCCAAACAAAATCAATGCGGATTGAATTGGTTGATGTGGCTTATCACATGATAAAAAATATAACAATTTTATTAACTCTAATATTACCAACCGGTTATCAAGGCCGACCTTAAGCAGGGCAAACAGACAAAAACCCTAGGCTTCAATATTTTGAAGGCCAATTTTTTTTCAAACCCATCAATCAAAATAGTGGTTAAGTATTTCTGAGATGATTTAATTATACAAAATTGTGTTTGGTGAAGTTGTTGCATGCATATTGTTAAGGTTATTTTCCTTTGGGTATTTGTGATGTATTATTTTATTTTAATAAATATGAAAAATTAATTTTTCGTGAACTTAACTCAATTGATAAGGACACGACACATTATATGTAGAGATAGAGGTTCGGATCTTAATACGTCCATTTATTCACTTTTAAAGGGTGAAATTCTAACCACTATCTAACCTGGAAAAAAAATGAAAAATTAAAAGAAATATTTGTAAAAGGGAATTGAATCCACGTCAACAAATTAAAGTGATGATAAGGATGGTTAATTTAGAGAATTTTAATGATACATATTAATAGTTCATAAAAAATATTACACAAACATAAACTTTATTAATAGTTCATAAACATATTTAATTGCTAAAATATTTAATTTTAGCAATTAAATATTTTTTTACGATTTTTTTTTTAATTTTTTTGCAAAACTTTTTTTCTTTTTTTTTTTGACATTTGCGAGGAAAGTTCCTCGCAAATGTTTTCTGCTAAATTTTTTTATTTTTTTTCTTACATTTGAGAGGAAATTGTTTTTAGCAAAATTTTGGCACAAAATTCGTAATTCAATTTTTCCAGCAATAAATTTTATCGAAAATTCGAATTTCATTTTGTCCCACAATATATTTTTTTTTTTCAAAAATTCGAATTTCATTTTTTCCCGCAATATTTTTACTCAAAATTCGAATTCTATTTTTTCCCGCAATAATTTTTTTTCAATTTTCCAAAATAATTTTTACCGCCAAATTCGAATTTTAATCAAAATAAAAATTTCTTTTTACAAAAAACATTTTCATTTTAATTATAATTAATTTTTTACTGATTTATTATTTATTTTAAAAATATTAATTTAATATATTTGCGAGAAAATTTTCTCGCAAATGTATGTGGAGAAATGTCTCATCGTTGTCCCCCATGTGAAGCTTTGATTGTCAGACATGATATTTTCGAGGAAATTTCCTCGCAAATATAATGTTTTGGCAAACGTTCCGACATCATCTGCAATGAAAATTAGTCACAAATGTCCTTGGAACAATCACTGATTTTCTAACGATCATTTCCTCACAAATGTCCTCCCAAATGTACATTTGTGAGGAAATTTGGTCATTTTGTGAGAAAATATTTGGTTAGAAATGCAGGAATTTTTGTAGTGAAAAAAGATGAATATAAAGGTTTGCGTCCGTTTTTCCCACCAAAAAAAATCTGTTAGACAAATTCGAAATTTTATTTGAGAATACACGCCTACCTAGTGTGGGGATGATACCCTTTGTTAGATCAAAATGATTCTCTTACTTACTATTTTTTTTGGAAAGACCACATCAATGGTTCCGATTATCCCAAATGCTTAAACCGTTAGGAAAGACCACATCAATGATTTTATATTATTTCTAACACGCCCCCTCACACAAGAGCCCATTGAACTCTAAGCGTTGATAATGCATAGGTCCGCCTACCATATGCTTAAATACCACTTTTTAATTAGAAAGTGAGGAGAGTGGGGATCAAACTCTAGACCACTTAATCAGAGAGGCTCTAATACCTTATTAGATTACCGATTATCCCAAAAACTTAATTAAACTGTTAGAAAATGCCACATCAATAATTTTATATTATTTATAACACTATTTACTAATGATCATACATGATCTTCTATATAGGCCACAATACAAGATGGATCTCTAATTGCTATTAAGCCAAGCAATTATTCACTAACCATATTGCAAACTAACAAACTAATACAAGCTTAAGGCTAATTAGAATATCTATTTTTACTCGGTGTTTTTTCTCTAAATTTGTCCACTCCTAAAAATAGTTTTAACATCAAAGACAATATAACTTAATGTGTATGTTATGTATAATCTCTTAATTTTTAGCAGATCAAACGTATCTGTAGTCCACTTCTATAACAAAATTTTGTATAATGTGTATTTGTTAAAACTACAAAGTTTTACTTTTGCCAAAATTACAATAGATCACTATAATTGCGTCAATTTCAAAGTAAATCTAAAATTACATGTTAAATGACTTACCAATATTAAAATCTGTGAACCGTCACTATGAGTTTAACTCAATTAACAGAAACATTACACGTAATATATAAGAATTGAAGTTAGAACTTTAGCACGTCCACTTATGTATCTTTAAATGGTAAAACAATCTGCAAACGAAACAGACCAATTCGGCATCAAAGGATGTGTAACACTGTATCAGAGTCTAGCAGATTAAGATCACAGGCAGGCTAGGAATTTGACAAATTTAAACAGCTGCAAACAAGCTGCAGAACTTTAGAATCAACACTTACATGTAAACACCTAATAATAATTTTCATGAAATTTATAGCGATGAAAATTTAATGACAAGATTAATTAAGTGATTATGATCTGAAATACAGAGCCATTAATTAAATGAAGTTAGGAAATTAAATGGGAGAGTGGCTGAATAAAAACTAGTCAAGTCTATGAGTAATTTCACTGTTGTCCTCCGCACAATTATGACCTGCTGGTTCACAATTATAACAATTCATGATCCACCTCCAACTTGATAGTGATAGTTCCAAGTCCACATGCCACTCCATAAATAATAAAATGGTAGTTTTGAAAGAAGAAAGAGAGACTCCCAAGTGAGTTGCTTTGGAGTAATGCTTGTAGTTTTATATTTTGAAGAAATGCCAACTTGTTATGCAAATTGGACTATAGTTTTAGGAAAGGAAATTTATTTGATCTATATTTGTGTTGAATATGTAGTTGGGTTATTCGTGTTTGTTTGAATTCTCACGCTGTTTAGGTTCTTGGGCTATTAAATGTATAGTTTTTTGAGTTGAGATTCAAACACATTTAACATAGTATCAGAACCGGGGTAAAGGACTGCAATGTGGGCGTTTGACCTAAGCTCACGTTTGGCGTGAGTGTGAGTATTGAATATGTAGTTGTGTTGTTCGAATTTGTTTGATGTCCCACATTATTTAGATTTCAGATTGTTGAGTGTACATAAATATGTGAGGACAACCTCCGAACTAATTTTTAGGGTCGAGATCCAAATATATTTAACAATTTAACCGACAACTGAATTTGATCGATGAAATCACAAAATCATAGAAGATCCCTATAATTATAACAATCTCATCTTCGATCAAAACATGTACAAAATAATGAATCATCAACTTGAGTACATGAGATTTTGATTGTCTTTGAGTTGGTTGATAAAATTAGGATCGTTGGCACATTTTGCACTCTAGATTTGGTAGATAGTTTTAGCATTCAAGTTTAGAAATGATGGTTGTGTTTAGCATAAAAAGGATATATTGATAAAAATATTGACATATGCATGCTATGCTAATAATGAATACTAGATCATCATATGGATGCCCCAAGACTACTCTATTACTACTATATTGACTATACAGAAACAAATCTTTCCCTCACATCTCTTGGGATCGATGTATAGGGAAGACGTGAAAGAGAGAAATAATAAGAGAAACTATATAGACATAGGCATATGTATTTTAAGGGCAAATTTTACGGTACTCTTGAAAAATTCAAGTATACCGGTACATTGGTTCTTAAATTAGTATTTAAATAAGTTGTAATTTTTGTAAAAAATATTTTTATCGTATTTTTATTATATTAATTTAATTCTATTTATCAAAAGTGTTAATGAAATAAAATTTATTTTTTCTAAATTTTTATTACTCATATTAGTATTATAATAGCAAATATTGATTATTTTTAAGATAAAATATTTATGATTCGTATAAATAATGAAATGATGTTTTTTCTTATGAAATAATAGTTCTTAAAATATAAAAGTCAATAAATAAATTTTGATTTGGTAAAAAATCTTGTTAATTTATTGATTTAGAAATCAAATGTACTGATACACTTTGATTTACCAAGTGTACCGTAAAAACTCTCAATTTTAATAGGTACTCCCTCGGGGGGCTCGGTCCCTAATTTATAAACACCTTTTCAAAAAAAAAAGTTTAATATTTAAATATAAGTCTCTTTATAAATATTATGTGCATTTATTATTTTTATCTAATACATACTCATAAGGAAAATGCTCAAGAGCAAGACACATATGTGTTGTCTAAGTGCACGACCATTAAGTTACTTCCTTTTTTAAATTTAACTTGATTTAAAAATATCTCTAGTTTGATTAATATGGGGTATGGGTCATAAAATGAATAATAAATAAAAATATTCAGGTTCGAACCATTGTCTTATGTAACAACATATTATTGGATATATGTATAAAATAATTTTACACTGACAGTGTAGTAATTAAACTCTATAAATTTAATTTATATATACAGTCAGTGTAAATTTATTTTACACATGCATCAAATAATAATGTAATACAGTGGCGGATCTAGGAAAAAATGTCCGGGTGGGCAGTTAAAAAATTAAAATATAAAAATTATACTTTATATAAAATTTTAAGTTATAATAACACAAAGTTGATCGTTAAAAAATTTAATTAAATACCTTAAAATAGTATTTTGAAAGATATTTTGAATATTAAAAATTAATTAAATATTTTAAAAAATTATAACAGGTAAATGAATATTTTTGAAAGATAGTATTTTATTTTCTTTCATTTTATAAAATATAATAAATAAATGTTAGTTACCAAAATTATCATAAAATAAATATATAGGAAATTATTACTCATAATAGTGAATATTAATTTTTTTTTAATGAAAATATATATAAGAAATTAGCATAAATAATAAAATTGTTGGCAAATAATATTTTTGATTCATAAAAATGTTTATTTTGATAAGATTAAGTATATTTAAATTAATCTTCTGTAAAAAAAAAGGTTATTTAAATTTAATTTGTCAAAAAAAAAGTATATTAAAATTTAACTATTTTACTTTTAAAGATCTCATGTTCAAGCCTCTTTACATTTGTTGAATAAAAATAAAATAGAAAAAATTCAAAAAATGTAGAAAGTGAGAATAGAACCCACCCCCTTTGGATTATACACACTACGTCACATATACTACTTAACCACTACGCCATGCCTGCAATATGTTATATTTTAACGCAAAGACAGATATATATTAAAACTTTGTTATTTTATTAACATATCTAGGGCATAATAGTAATTTTTCGTTTTATCGGCGGTGGGCGGCAGGCCTGCCCTGCCACCCCTATATCCGCCTCTGGTAATACCACATCATGTATGAATTTAAAAATGCATGATGTGTCACATTACACATGAATCAAATAATATATTTACATATCAATATATTGTGCTTAAAAATATATAATGTGTTGCATTCATTAAATAATATCACAACATATTATTAAATACATGTGAAAAATTATTTTTCTTACCACTTAAACTAAATTATGTTTTTTACCATGTGCAATTTACGCTAGTTTTTAAGTTTTTAAATGTCTGAGTATATTGCAAAATACTACTATGTGACAAAGCGGACAAAAACTTTATAACAAAGCTATAAATTTAAGAATATGAAATTATAAATATGAGGTCGTGCAGTTTGAACGAAATGGCAAGTCGTGCCATATAGCATTACTGTTATTACATTTACTAACGTTCAAATACAAAAAGTCAAATTAAAGACATATACTACAGTATAAATTAAAAAGGACAATTTAGTAGTATTCTCACATAAATTAGACACAATATATATAATGATACTACAAATATTTCTTAATAAACGTGAAATTGGTCAGAGAGATAATATAATGGGACGGAGAGAGTATTAGCAAATTTATAAGTAAATTTGATTTTTTTAGTACATTGAAAAAATGAATGTATCTTAAAGCAAATTTGATTTTTTTGGTACATTAAAGTGAATGTATGTAGTCTATAATATAAACTTTATTTGTACAAAAAAAAAATAATATAAGCTAAATACATTCATTTTTTATTGATTATTATATTTTTAAAAATATAATTTTATAAAAATCACAATTTCATTTTTTATAAACATTATACTATTATTTTTTTATATTTTTTCATAAAAAAGTTCAATAGTAAGATTAGCAAGTCCTCAAGCAGCTTCTAGTTCACTATTATGAATAATAAATATTCAAAAACAATCAAAAAAAATTAATTTATTTTTTTTGACAATTTAAATGAATAATGTTTAATTTTTATAATATTTCAAAAGATAGAAAAAGAATTATTCCAAAACATAGTCGTTTTTCTATTAATTATTTGCAATGTTTAGCATTTATCATAAAAAAAAAGTTAATAATCTTTTACCACGTGTAAGGAGCCGAGTTTTAGTTTACCTCTTGTAATATATTTTTGTATTACTCCATTGCAATGTGAAAATTCTATCATATCAATGTAGTAGGGACAAAATTGATAAAGCAAATACATTCTCGGATGTTGCTTTGACATTTTTAGATGTAGACATATTGTCAGTTAATTAAGGCAGAGTCTTCATGAAAAGGGCACTACTTGACTTTTGTCCAATTCAAAATCTTGTTTGCTGCTTAAGTCCTTCACAATCTTCGTTTGACCAAAATTTAGTCATCATTAGAACTTGCTCCATCAGAGTTGTCTTCAGAACTAGAAGTTAATTTCAAAATTCTTGAGGTGACTTGGTCAGAATTAACTTTAGAATTAGAATCTTATTCTAGAAGTTCTTGAAGAGTCTTTGACTAGAACTTGTCTTCTTGACGACTATGGTCAGAACCAAACTATCCATCATAGTTTCTTAATTATCAGAGTTGACTTTCAAACTCTTTAATTTTATGTTCATTAGATGTAAATTTTTCTATCAGAAGTAAATCTTTTGTCTATTTTTCTACATACTTAAAACACCTATCAGATTTGAGATTATTCAATTATTCTTATACATAGTGTTAATTATAATCAAAACTGTAGAGATTTATTCTTAAATCCATTTTAGTTTAACAATTATAACACTTTGTTAGCACGATTTTAACTTTTTTAATGTGTAAAAAATTATTGAATGATATACTTATTAATAAAAGATAATTAATTAATCAAAGATTATATGACTAAATTAATTTAGATCAAGAATAATTTACTTTTTAAAATAAGGATAATTTTGAACAATCATGTAAAAAGATAAAAAGAAAAATGAAGCATGCATAGATCAGTTTTGCTGCCTTAAGAGGTTGTTTGTACAGGGGCCTCATGCCATGCCACCTTACCAGTTTAACTGCAATTAGTGAAAGCAACCATTATGCGCACATTTATTAAAAGAGCAATATCCTTTTCTTTTTCTGCCAAAACGGTCTTATTTAGTTATAAAGTCTCTCAACATATACATACAAGTATTAATTAATGATAACAGAAGTTACTCTATGTGGTTTGTCCTATTAGCTCCTACAGTATTAGCCTGTGTAGTATTAGTATACATAAGATAAGCTCCACCCACTTATCTTTCACTGCTTTATTCTTACTGATTATATTTCTGTTATGCATGTGAGTATTTAATTATGGAAAATTAGTGTCTCTCGGACACTAGTTAATTAATGAATTAAATATTAGTCTTATTTTCTATAAAAAAATTTTTAAATATTTTTAAAATAGTATTTTGGAAGCACTAATTAACATGACCCTTTAATAATATATGTCAAAAGTTTTCATGATGCATGAAATTAATCATATTAACCATTGAGTTGCATGGCTCAATTTGTAATTAAATCCATATATACTACAATATTAATTAAAAGGGAAGAAATAATAAAAAAGGAGTGTTTTTTATCGAGATCAGGATATTCACGCTTGAACGAGTGATTAATTTTTCGCTGAATTGAAGATAATTCAAAATATGAAACAGGTGGTTCAAAAATTTAAAATTTCTTCATATCTAAAATAAAGATTAATTAAATTAAACTTTCAATTTTTAATTAAAAAAAAATACTGTAAACCTCAACAGCTCAATCAAACTTTGTACTCCCTCCGTCCCAAAACTATTGTCCTTTTAGAGTTATGCACAAAGATTAAGAAACAACAAAGATTGATAAGTTAAGTCTCTTTTACCCTTACTTTATTAAGAAAGAGAAAATATATTTAATTAATGCTTTAACTTTTGTAAGGATATAAATGGTAAACTTACTTTAATTTTATATTGATTTCCGAAAAGGATAATTGTTTTGGAACAAAACTAAAAAGTTAAAAGGACAATAGTTTTGGGACGGAGGAACTATTAAAAAAAGGAGGAGTTCGAAGTGAAGAGAGAAGAATGAAGTGTGGTCCCCCGTCGTCCTCAATTTCCCATGCCATGGTTATATGAATGTGGTAAGAAAACTCAGTTCCCTATATCCTCAAACTCTCGTATTCTATCACCGACCCTTTTCATTTCACTATTGCTACTGCATCCTGCATGTTACACATTGTTTAATCTTAACATATACATATGGCTTACCCTGAAGCATTTCACATTCCTCTAAAGGCCATGTTACATTGTTTAAATAAATTATACTTTATGCATATAACTATTGGTTGAAGTCCGGTCAAAAAATCCACCCATCTGGGCACCACAAATGTCTTCCAACCAATGTTTTAGAAAAAGATTTAGCAGTCACTTACTATTAATTTATCTGATCAAAAGCATTAATATAAATACAATTTATCAGAGTAAATAACCTTTTTAAAATATTTATAACGTAAAGTTGAAGAAAATATTACCAACTTACAAATTAAAGAAAACACAAATTTTAGCCAATAAGATGTTAATATCTTAAAGTTTTGTTTTATAATTAGTAAAAAAAAAAATGTGTTTTTATAATATTCTATCTTATATTGTTCTGTTCAATATTTAGCTTTTACAAATTGAACGGATTTAAATATTAAAACATAATAATCTACTAAAATTAAGTGTATGTTTGATTTGACTTTAGATAAAATTGGTTTTGATATAATTGATTTTGATAGAATTAATTTTATCAGAATTAATTTATATTTGGATACATACAATTATGTAAAAGTGAGTTGAACAATAAATTTAAGTGTAAAAATCATACCTAAACTTAGAAACTACAAATTTTAGCTTCTAACAAAATCAATTCTGTTTTAAAAAAACTAAACACCTTAAATCAAACCAGAATCAATTATATACCTCTATAATACTTTTGACTCTTTCAAAAGCTAAATTAAACATATACTAGTATGTGTTTGGTTATGCGGCGGATAAAAATGATTTTGTAGAATTGAGTATGACAAAATTAATTTTAGTTAAAAGTGAGATGATCATTCATTATCCAAAATTCCTTTACTTTTTCAATTCATTAAAAAATAGATGTTTATTACGGTCTAAATACATAAATTTTATAAAAAAAATATAAAAAATACACTTTCTCCTATAATAAGAAACATAGTTAATATAAAATCTTCGGACAAAATTAATTTATGTTTAAAACCCACCGCAGTATAAATTAAATTAACAAATTCAACTCCAAAAGTACACACATAGACATAGGATACCAAAATCAAATGACAACGTTGCCGTGGGTTTTAGCTACGGTGGTGAGTTATTTTGACCTAGATTTTGAGATAAACCCAGAAAACTAGAAGGCATATTTCATTGAAAAAAATAAAAGAGGAGTAAAATAAAAGGTACTGTAGTGTGTACTTGTACATTTTATTGTGCACATTGATAATAGCATCATTTATCAAAGGAAAGTGCTTGAATATATATATATATATATATATATGGATAATGGATGATCACAAAACTTTATACGGCATAGACATGTCCCATCTTATATCGATATATTATTGGAGAAATTAGTGATTGGGCAGAAACATGTATAGGAATACTGAATCAATGATGAATGAGAGATGGGACTTTGATTCCTCTATCTAGGGTTCAGTAGTTGGACCACTTTTGAACAATGTTAATGTTATTGCTCTCCCCACTCACATGGATTTTCTGATAATTTTTTTTATGCATGGACTAGTATCAATGTATAATTACTATCTCTCCATATTTTGTTCCTTAATATTTCCTCCATCTTAAAATGTAAGAGAAAAGTGGTCAATAAAAATTGATGTATATGATAAGAATTTGGTCTAAATATATCAACTTTTGTTGACCACTTTTCTCTTATATTTTGGGACGGAGAGAGTACTTATTTATGTTAGGATGGGTATCTTTTAAGCAAGGTACGGTTGGAATTAATTTGCTTTCCTTTTGCTAGCAAAATCATAAGACATGTGTTATATAATCAAGATTCATTGTAAACTAAACCTAGAAATATAGTACCTTTGACCAAGAGTCTATGTAGTGATGTCAATTTGTACCCGTAAATAACAATCTCTGCAAGGAATGTATTCATGACTCTTTGATACGGGATTTTTTCTTGTGCCATTTTTCAAGCTCAGGTTTGGATTCACATCTTTGGCTGATTGGGTTCTAATGCTATTTCTTTTGTATCTGTTTGGCAAAATTTTCTATTGTTTGGTAATTTAGCAACAGGGAAAGGGAAAGGTAATTTAGCTACAATATGGAGCATATAGTGTTTGCGGAATAATGTTATTTTTAGAAGAGATAGTGTGTCTGTGACTTCTTTAGTGAACAATATTATGTGTATTTTTTTGTTTTGGTTAATTGGTCGGATAGGACAATTTAGTGTTGTGACTTATTCTGAGTGGTGTCAAAATCCTCTAAATTGCTTTCTTCATTTATAATGAACTTTGTACCTTGAATTATAAGGGTTGAATACCCCTTGTACTCCTTATAACTATTCATATCTCTAATTTATATAAGCATTTTGCCTTTGAAAAGACCCCTAAAAGCTGGATGGTAATATTTTTCATAGTGGACATGATTTGAAGCTAGATGAATATTTGAATAATTTCTTATACTTTTTTAGATTGAAAATAATTAATAAATTTTTTTATTACATTAAAAATTACAATATTTAAATATTTTTAACAATTTTTATTTTTAAAATATGAATTTCTTTTCAAACGGAATCAAGAATAGTATTTATTTGCAGAGTTAAAGAAAAGAGTTAACAACATAATGAATTAGCAACATAATTAACAAACCACATTAGATTCAAGTAGTTAATAAATTTTAAGGACAAATTTCAAAAAAACATGAATTTGAGGTAGAATAATTTTTGTCCAAACTTTTTTTATCTTACCATGTTCTTGTTGATAATGTAAAAGATGATAATAAAGTTTTTGAAGTTCCTCATGTGAAGATGTACATGGCAACCCTTGTCATCTAGTGGGGAAGGTTAAATTATTATTCCATTCCATGTGAAATTTGATTCTATAATTAGTTGATTAATTAATTAATTACCCTCACTTTATTTTCTGACATTGTAAGATAATTAGTATATAGGTATATAAGCACGACCTAATCTAAAACAAGAGTCAAATTATTTGTATCCCAAAAAGTGAGTAGTCTCCCAACATTCACATGATTTTGCTTTTGTGTTTATTTCTTATCTAAAAACGGGAAATTAAAGATTCAAAGTACAAAAGAAGATGATATATAAGATATGAAAAAGAAGGAAAGACTAATCTATGGCACATGCATGACGATATGTGGGGGAACAATTTACTTGTGTTCTTCTGCTGGATTCTGTTTTCTAATGTAATCTCTATTCCGTTACACTATGAGTGTGTGACCATATATATATAATTTAATTTAGCAAGTTATCTTTCATCCGAATATTGGAAAATATGTTTGTTCTTATGTAAATAAATGACTAAATGTCCGATTTGATCATTCACAATTTGCTCAAAACTTAATTTAATTTCTGACAAAAACTTTTATATAAATTGTAGTTACGGACAATTTTAAAAAATTATATAAAAAAAAGATGCATTACTCCATATGTTAAGAAAGATGCTATCCCACTTTTTGAAATACCTTCAATTTAGCGAAGGATTAGTCACTGCGTTCAGCAATAGATACCCCGGTCTCGACAAAAAAAAATGTTAAATTTGATAAAAATTGTCTCCGTGAGCTAAAAGTTTGTATAAATTAGTTATAAGAAATTGAAAATTTGTGGGTCCACTTTAATCAGTTAAATAAAATAAAGTCAAATAAAAAATCAGTTAAATAAAATGTAGCTAAAAATTGTTTTACTCAAAAGTTGAATTTAAGTTCTTCTAAAAATCATGAGCTCTAAGTTCAAATACGTAGTGAGAGTGAGTTTGTGAAAGATATTTCATGTCACAAATGATGCAAATAAGTATGAATATTATATTGGCATATCATGTGCAACACATTTCATCTCAACTATACCAAGATAATTTTGTATGAAAATTCATGTAATAATATTAAAACAATCACAATTATTATGATTTCAATAAAATAACTACAACTTGCATGTAGTTCTGTAAAAAAAAAATACTACAACTTGTAGCATTAATATAGGTCTAGTTAAGTGAACATTGTTTCATCCAATATATGAAAGAAAGATACAAAGAAAATGTGCAACACAAACAGAGGACAGTCCCCTGCTACAAATGAGATAGTATTTTTTATATATATATAGTTTAGGTATTAATCAAGCTACAAATGGAATGGAATTTGGTTTAATAATGTAAATTATTCTTCTAACGTAAATAAATAATCATAAAATAAGTCTCTAATCTAAACATACCTCGACATGTGTTTACTCTAGTTTTCCTTAAACGAAAGGCAACTAAAAATTAACAAATGTTATATTACTGGCTGAGGCTTTGCTATAGTTTTGCACATTCTTCAAAACAATTGGTCGATTAAAAAAATATCATGTTAATATATGCTTTAAAAAGATCTAATATTGTAAAATTATACTGAAATTACAACATATTAATCGGTTAAGTAATAATTGACGTTAAACTTGATAAAAATAACTACAGTTCGATCTTTGCAACTACATTTGGGAGGAAACTAAAATCATTTAATATCAGAACTCGCTTCAAACCCTAGACTATTAAGTCCCTTCTCTTAAGAATCAGATGATGAAAATAAAAAAACATTACATTGACATTTAAGTAATCAATGTTTTTAAAATATAAAAAATGTTATTTTAAATGTAAATGTTTTTTTTTTGTATTCTTAACTAGTATATAGAGTGTATTATTTAGCATGAATCTTTTTTAAAGTATGTTTTTTTAACATATATACTATACTTTATGCATATACATATAAAAATAATTAAAGACTCTGAACATGGATTAATTTATAAAGCTGAAGAGGAGGACAAAGTGAAAGGGACATGAAAAGGAAAAGAAAATGATGTGTAACGGTTCTTTTTGTACAAAATATGATATGATATGATGGGTGGGGGATATATCTAAATATCTCAATTTTATTTTGCTTGGGACTCGTCCGAATTGGTGTGGCCAAATACAGTGTAGTGTACCCTTTTTCATCGATATTAGTCACTCTCACATGCTAAGTGCTAACACTCCCTCTATTTCCCAACTTATTATTATTGGGCCACTTCATTGGAGGATTCAAAATATGGCTTCATGCTTCATGCTCACTCTATAGTCCATACCCACCCATACAAAGGACTATAATCAATAATCATTGAAGCTTCCCATAAAAATATTTTATAGCAAAAATAAAATGTGAGCTTAAAATGCCAACTTTATGATTTCGATATAGTTATGGAATCTACAACTTATAAGGCTCTTATGAATAATGATAAACTAATTGATAAAAAATGAATTTATAAATTTGTAGTGTTATAGTAAGGTTGGTCTACTAAGTGATCTAAGTAAGGATTTTATGCCTCAAAATTTTAAGTCGAAAAACTTAATTTTTTTTTAAAAATTTAGTTATATACACATTATGACAAAATATTAGTAGATTTTTATCTAACATAATTGGTTAAGATGAAATCCTCATTTTCTAAGAGATTAAAACTTAGATTCAAATGTTATAGGCAACAAAATTTAATTTATTTTTTTAGGCTGAATATTTATTTAAGGCTCCACTAGAAAGTTTGCTTGAAACTTCTAAACTTGTTTTATTTCGTTTTTTGAGGAAATCCTCTAAACTTGTTAGGCTTATGTCAAATGGGGTTTAATGTATTTAATATAAATATTTAATCAATATAAAGATATAACATGACATTAAATTTTATACGGTATACTAGTACCTAACAATGTAATTTGGGTACAAGACGTTCACCAAAACAAAAACTATGCTCCCTCTATTTTAAAATAAGTGTCATTTTAGTAAAAAACTCTTCTACTAAAGTAATAGAGTTTGTGTGTTGTTTTTCCATTTCTAACCTTATATAAGTCACACTCTCTCTAATAATAAATTTTCTATTTCATGGAAATTCTAAATTTAAGTTAACGAGAGAGGTTATTTTTGACAACTTATAACCTTAATTCATCAAATGACACTTAATAAGAAACAAATTTTTTTGACAACTTGATATAACAAAATTGGAATTGATTATATTTGCAACAAGTGCCATCTGATATGCTTGCGTCTATAGGACTCTAATTGGTATTAACTTTAGGGAAATTAAGTAGTTTTGTCCTTTAATCTATATATACATGCTGACAACGACAACGGAATGGTATTTTTAAATTACACAATTCTTATACTAAATGGGGTCTAATTAACTCTCGTGTGTGTGTTTGTTTTTTTGTTGTACAAAAAGTAAATTACAAAGAAAAACATACAAACTATGATATAATAAAATTGGTATTTATCACATTTGCATTAAGTGCCATTTGTACAGAAAGATTGAGGGGCCAAGCTTCACTGCTAAAAATATTTGCTAGTGGCACATGATTTAGCTAGTAGCATAATCAGTTGTTTCTATTACCAATGGCGTCTTAAGATATCATGATATGACTCTAATTAGTGTAGTATTATTTTTAGTTTTATCACATAGTAAAATGAGCTGGTAGAATTATCAAAGCTAAATTATTGATGTTAAAACAAAACTACAACTAATCCATGTAGAAAAAGGGATTAAAGGTTTGGATTTATATGGTCTTATATGAATGCGGTGTAGGTGGCTGCTTTGCCGGCCACTATCACTTTATTCATTTGTGTATTTTATATTCTTGCATGCAGGCTAGACTAATTTCAGATACTTTGAGGTTTGAGGTTTACTGATGATTAATTTTCGTAGAACAAATATATATTGAATTTTTAATCATTTATTTCAGGGCTAAATCTTTTACCATTTTGATTAATTTATTATTGTATTCAAGATAATTTTTTTAAACAAATAGAAATATTGTGTAAATTTTACATTTGAGTTTGATAATGTAAAAAAAAAAAAAGAATTTGTAAAAATATTTCAAAGACAAGAAAATAGTATTTTGGGATCAAAACGTGCATCCTTTTTTTTTTATGAACAAGCCAAATAGAAAATGTTTGTGCATTTGCCTTAACACAAACATATACATCGTCATGCTCTGACAATGAAGTGAACTGCAACTTTTTAAGTGTTCTTTACCATCAAATTATTTCTATATTTTGTTTGAAATAGCATATATCATATATGATATATGTATGCAATAAACAACATAGCAAAAAATTAAATAATACATCATGTATGCAACAATTAAACAGTTGAGTACTTATACAAAATTTCTTGACAATTATATTTGAGGCTTTATGATGTGGGCCTGATTGCATAGCCACAAGCCCGGGCCTAATAATTCATTACTATTACAAAGCAATGGCACCACTGCAAGAATTTATTGGTTATATTTCCCCTTATTTCATAATACAAGTTATAAATTCAATGGTTGATATTTTCATACACCTACTGTTGAGTATATTTTCCTTTGTTTATTCACCAATATTTAATTTATTATTCTGTACTTTTCTTCATTAAAACACGTTAGACAATAATATAATAATTTGTAAGTTTTAGAACATCTACAAAAAAAATGTTTTTTGCAGCGACATATGTCGTTAAGAAAAATTCAAAGTTGTTGCAAAATGCATAGAGACGAAAATGAATGTTGTTACATGTTGTTGGTATAAGTAAAGTTTTGTAGCGACGTTAAATGTCACTGTCTAAATTAATGTTTTTACAACAACCATTATTGTTGCCTTAAGCGGCATCAAAGTGAGTATAATCGTTACGATAAAATATTTTTCTCAACAATTAAAGTTGTTGTATTAAGTTTTTTTTGCCAAAGATATAAATTGTTCCTATATCGTTTATATCTCAACAATAAAAGTAGTTAGAATAAATTATATTTTTCAATAACTAATTTATTTAATATAATTTTTTTATTAAAAAACATAAATACAAGTCAATATAACATTAATAACAAATATTGAATTTCATAATTTATCTTGAAAATTTCTTCCCACACGACAATTAATCTAAGTTACATCCCAAATGACTATAATACCCTTAAAATAAAAAAATTCCCAAACCCTTATCCCTAAACAAAGTCAGTTATTTGAGGAGATAAACTAACCGAATAACTTTGACTTAGATCAGACAGATCGTTTTAACGCTAGTCCTGAAGTTTTTAATTATTGACCACTTTTTATTATTAATTTTTGAAAACACTGTTCACTTTATATTAAAACTACAATTATGAATGAAATGTACTAAATTTTTAT
Source organism: Trifolium dubium (assembly GCA_951804385.1). Lineage (NCBI taxonomy): Eukaryota > Viridiplantae > Streptophyta > Magnoliopsida > Fabales > Fabaceae > Trifolium > Trifolium dubium. The sequence continues at coordinate 41,590,790 of OX638064.1, forward strand.
TTTTTTTCAAAAAAAAAATTATATTTTAAATTTATTTTATTTATAATATACTGTGTAATTTTTTGAAAAGATATCAGAATTATAAGTTGGGAACAACATAATTTACCTTTATATATTCTCCTTGAAAATGTCAAATAACATTAATCGTAACAGGTTGAAACAACATATATCACTTATCAAAAACATGGAAATTCTCTCTGCATGTGTCACGGGGCTCATTGGATTTAAACACACATGAAATGGGCATTTTTCATTTTGAAATAGTAATTAATACCCAAATTTGGAATCAACCAACAAGTATTGAAGTTAAATCAATAAACAAAGATGACATAATTGTTACCAGAATTGACCATATGCAGGCTTCGATCAATTCATAAGCATTTAAAACCAAAGACTACAAAAACCCACGTAGACTCTCAACTAGTTTTATTCGCCAAGATCAAACATTCTCAAGTGTATCTTCGCATCATTGCACATGAGATTAGGTGTTTGGTTCCAACCCATTTTTTTCAATATTTTCTTAATCATTTCTATCAAATCCTTTATGGTTATTGCAAGATTATTCTTAATGAACCTTATCATTGAATTTGTAAAGATTGAACCATTAACTCCACCGATTGCCTCTTCAATTGTTTTTGCCGCTAAGAACAACACAAATTTATCATTAATCAATGTACGAAAATTTGCTCCATAGTAGGCATCGACTATAAAAATAAAGTTACCAGTGTCAAGCAAATTATCGAATGACGTTTTGATTGAACTAACTGCACGTTAACAAATAAATAAGTTAATATTGTTTAACAAAATTAGTATGTACATCTTTTCAAAAAAAAAAAAAATAGTTTGTACATTAAAAATAAATTAATTACCTAGTACAACATTATGATCAACTCCAAAAAAACCAATGAACCGGAACTTGGGTTTAAACCATGACCACTAAGATAAATTACCGATATATCTCCATCCTCTGTATTATCCACAAATTCACATATTTCAAGTTGTATTATGTTAGTTGTTCAAAGTTCTTGTGTTGTATTATTTTTATTGGTGTCTAACAATACTCTAACACTGCTTTCTGGAAATTGAAACCGACGATTCATCAAATGTTCTTTAACTCTTTGGCAATCCTCATGAGTGTATTTCATTTTGGGTTGAGAGTATTTTAAACCAATTAGAAGAACCCTTCTCCTTGAGAGTCTCATATTACTAGAAGAAGCTTGACCACTCATATTTCACCTAGATTTATTGGTTACACAGTAGAAAAATGGAAAAGTGAAGGGATGTTGTATGGTTAACGGAAGAGTAGCGGAAGAGAAATAAAGGAGTAAAGCATTCTAAAGATTTGACTTTCTTTTATAACGATGAAGGAATTGAAAGAGAGTGATAAAAATATATGGACTACGTAGGGTTCAATGCATAAATCCACACTCATCAGGATGACCACAACTCTGGACATGTAAACGCAAGACTCATTTCTTGCAAACCAATATGTGATACGGATTACTAGATTAGTGTAAGAAACAACCAACTATATTATACATCTTTCTTTTATGTCTTTCCCTATATAGATAAATGATTTATTATTCTGTACTTTTCTTCACTAAAACACGTTAGACAATAATATAATCATTTGCTAGTCTTAGAGCATCTATAATCACTACAAGAAAAAAGGTTTTTTGCAGCGACATATGTCGTTAAGAAAAATTCAAAGTTGTTGCGAAATGCATAGAGACGAAAAAAAATATTGTTACATGTTGTTGGTATAAGTGCTGTTGCGAAAAGTTTTGTAGCGACATTAAATGTCACTGTCTAAATTAATGTTTTTACAACAACCATTATTGTTGCCTTATGCAGCATCAAATTGAGTATAATCGTTACGATATAGTATTTTTCTCAACAATTAAAGTTGTTGTATTATGTTTTTTTTGCCAACGATATTAATTGTTCCTATATCGTTTATATCTCAACAATAAAAAGTAGTTAGAATAAATTATATTTTTCAATAACTAGTTTATTTAATATAATTTTTTTTATTAAAAAACATAAATACAAGTTAATATAACATTAATAAAAAATATAAGATTTGATAAATTATCTTAAAAATTTCTTCCCACTCCCCAATTAATCTATGTTACACCCCAAAATGACTATAATACCCTTAAAATAAAAAAATTCCCAAAACTGTATTCCTAACTCATTTTCACGTCAGTTATGTGAATAAACAAAGTCAGTTATTTAAGGACATAAACTAACCGAATAATTTTGACTTAGATCAGACGGATCGTTTTAACGCTAGTCCTCAAGTTTTTAATTATTGACCACTTTTTATTATTAATTTTTGAAAGCATTGTTCACTTTATATTAAAATTTAAAACTATAATTATGAATGAAATGTACTAAATTTTTTATTTTTTTTCAAAAAAAAAATATTTTTAAATTTATTTTATTTATAACATACTGTATCATTTTTTGAAAAGATATCAGAGTTATAAGTTGGGAACAACATAATTTACTTTTATATAATCTCCTTGAAAATGCCAAATTACATTAATCTTAACAGGTTGAAGCAACAACTATCACTTATCAGAAACATGGAAATTCTCTCTGCATGTGTCACGGGGCTCATTGGATTTAAACACACATGAAATGGACATTTTTCATTTTGAAATAGTAATTAATACCCAAATTTGGAATCAACCAACAAATATTATATTGAAGTTAAATCAATAAACAAAGATGACATAATTGTTACCAGAATTGACTATATGCAGGCTTCGATCAATTCATAAGCAATTAAAACCAAAGACTACAAAAATCCACGTAGACTCTCAACTAGTTTTATTCGCCAAGATCAAACATTCTCAAGTGTATCTTCGCATCATTGCACATGAGATTAGGTGTTTGGTTGCAACCATTTTTTTTCAATATTTTCTTAATCATTTCTATCAAATCCTTTATGGTTATTGCAAGATTATTCTTAATGAACCTTATCATTGAATTTGTAAAGATTGAACCATTAACTCCACCGATTGCCTCTTCAATTGTTTTTGCCGCTAAGAACAACACAAATTTATCATTAATCAATGTACGAAAATTTGCTCCATAGTAGGCATCGACTATAAAAATAAAGTTACCAGTGTCAAGCAAATTATCGAATGACGTTTTGATTGAACTAACTGCACGTTAACAAATAAATAAGTTAATATTGTTTAACAAAATTAGTATGTACATCTTTTCAAAAAAAAAAAAAATAGTTTGTACATTAAAAATAAATTAATTACCTAGTACAACATTATGATCAACTCCAAAAAAACCAATGAACCGGAACTTGGGTTTAAACCATGACCACTAAGATAAATTACCGATATATCTCCATCCTCTGTATTATCCACAAATTCACATATTTCAAGTTGTATTATGTTAGTTGTTCAAAGTTCTTGTGTTGTATTATTTTTATTGGTGTCTAACAATACTCTAACACTGCTTTCTGGAAATTGAAACCGACGATTCATCAAATGTTCTTTAACTCTTTGGCAATCCTCATGAGTGTATTTCATTTTGGGTTGAGAGTATTTTAAACCAATTAGAAGAACCCTTCTCCTTGAGAGTCTCATATTACTAGAAGAAGCTTGACCACTCATATTTCACCTAGATTTATTGGTTACACAGTAGAAAAATGGAAAAGTGAAGGGATGTTGTATGGTTAACGGAAGAGTAGCGGAAGAGAAATAAAGGAGTAAAGCATTCTAAAGATTTGACTTTCTTTTATAACGATGAAGGAATTGAAAGAGAGTGATAAAAATATATGGACTACGTAGGGTTCAATGCATAAATCCACACTCATCAGGATGACCACAACTCTGGACATGTAAACGCAAGACTCATTTCTTGCAAACCAATATGTGATACGGATTACTAGATTAGTGTAAGAAACAACCAACTATATTATACATCTTTCTTTTATGTCTTTCCCTATATAGATAAATGATTTATTATTCTGTACTTTTCTTCACTAAAACACGTTAGACAATAATATAATCATTTGCTAGTCTTAGAGCATCTATAATCACTACAAGAAAAAAGGTTTTTTGCAGCGACATATGTCGTTAAGAAAAATTCAAAGTTGTTGCGAAATGCATAGAGACGAAAAAAAATATTGTTACATGTTGTTGGTATAAGTGCTGTTGCGAAAAGTTTTGTAGCGACATTAAATGTCACTGTCTAAATTAATGTTTTTACAACAACCATTATTGTTGCCTTATGCAGCATCAAATTGAGTATAATCGTTACGATATAGTATTTTTCTCAACAATTAAAGTTGTTGTATTATGTTTTTTTTGCCAACGATATTAATTGTTCCTATATCGTTTATATCTCAACAATAAAAAGTAGTTAGAATAAATTATATTTTTCAATAACTAGTTTATTTAATATAATTTTTTTTATTAAAAAACATAAATACAAGTTAATATAACATTAATAAAAAATATAAGATTTGATAAATTATCTTAAAAATTTCTTCCCACTCCCCAATTAATCTATGTTACACCCCAAAATGACTATAATACCCTTAAAATAAAAAAATTCCCAAAACTGTATTCCTAACTCATTTTCACGTCAGTTATGTGAATAAACAAAGTCAGTTATTTAAGGACATAAACTAACCGAATAATTTTGACTTAGATCAGACGGATCGTTTTAACGCTAGTCCTCAAGTTTTTAATTATTGACCACTTTTTATTATTAATTTTTGAAAGCATTGTTCACTTTATATTAAAATTTAAAACTATAATTATGAATGAAATGTACTAAATTTTTTATTTTTTTTCAAAAAAAAAATATTTTTAAATTTATTTTATTTATAACATACTGTATCATTTTTTGAAAAGATATCAGAGTTATAAGTTGGGAACAACATAATTTACTTTTATATAATCTCCTTGAAAATGCCAAATTACATTAATCTTAACAGGTTGAAGCAACAACTATCACTTATCAGAAACATGGAAATTCTCTCTGCATGTGTCACGGGGCTCATTGGATTTAAACACACATGAAATGGACATTTTTCATTTTGAAATAGTAATTAATACCCAAATTTGGAATCAACCAACAAATATTATATTGAAGTTAAATCAATAAACAAAGATGACATAATTGTTACCAGAATTGACTATATGCAGGCTTCGATCAATTCATAAGCAATTAAAACCAAAGACTACAAAAATCCACGTAGACTCTCAACTAGTTTTATTCGCCAAGATCAAACATTCTCAAGTGTATCTTCGCATCATTGCACATGAGATTAGGTGTTTGGTTGCAACCATTTTTTTTCAATATTTTCTTAATCATTTCTATCAAATCCTTTATGGTTATTGCAAGATTATTCTTAATGAACCTTATCATTGAATTTGTAAAGATTGAACCATTAACTCCACCGATTGCCTCTTCAATTGTTTTTGCCGCTAAGAACAACACAAATTTATCATTAATCAATGTACGAAAATTTGCTCCATAGTAGGCATCGACTATAAAAATAAAGTTACCAGTGTCAAGCAAATTATCGAATGACGTTTTGATTGAACTAACTGCACGTTAACAAATAAATAAGTTAATATTGTTTAACAAAATTAGTATGTACATCTTTTCAAAAAAAAAAAAAATAGTTTGTACATTAAAAATAAATTAATTACCTAGTACAACATTATGATCAACTCCAAAAAAACCAATGAACCGGAACTTGGGTTTAAACCATGACCACTAAGATAAATTACCGATATATCTCCATCCTCTGTATTATCCACAAATTCACATATTTCAAGTTGTATTATGTTAGTTGTTCAAAGTTCTTGTGTTGTATTATTTTTATTGGTGTCTAACAATACTCTAACACTGCTTTCTGGAAATTGAAACCGACGATTCATCAAATGTTCTTTAACTCTTTGGCAATCCTCATGAGTGTATTTCATTTTGGGTTGAGAGTATTTTAAACCAATTAGAAGAACCCTTCTCCTTGAGAGTCTCATATTACTAGAAGAAGCTTGACCACTCATATTTCACCTAGATTTATTGGTTACACAGTAGAAAAATGGAAAAGTGAAGGGATGTTGTATGGTTAACGGAAGAGTAGCGGAAGAGAAATAAAGGAGTAAAGCATTCTAAAGATTTGACTTTCTTTTATAACGATGAAGGAATTGAAAGAGAGTGATAAAAATATATGGACTACGTAGGGTTCAATGCATAAATCCACACTCATCAGGATGACCACAACTCTGGACATGTAAACGCAAGACTCATTTCTTGCAAACCAATATGTGATACGGATTACTAGATTAGTGTAAGAAACAACCAACTATATTATACATCTTTCTTTTATGTCTTTCCCTATATAGATAAATGATTTATTATTCTGTACTTTTCTTCACTAAAACACGTTAGACAATAATATAATCATTTGCTAGTCTTAGAGCATCTATAATCACTACAAGAAAAAAGGTTTTTTGCAGCGACATATGTCGTTAAGAAAAATTCAAAGTTGTTGCGAAATGCATAGAGACGAAAAAAAATATTGTTACATGTTGTTGGTATAAGTGCTGTTGCGAAAAGTTTTGTAGCGACATTAAATGTCACTGTCTAAATTAATGTTTTTACAACAACCATTATTGTTGCCTTATGCAGCATCAAATTGAGTATAATCGTTACGATATAGTATTTTTCTCAACAATTAAAGTTGTTGTATTATGTTTTTTTTGCCAACGATATTAATTGTTCCTATATCGTTTATATCTCAACAATAAAAAGTAGTTAGAATAAATTATATTTTTCAATAACTAGTTTATTTAATATAATTTTTTTTATTAAAAAACATAAATACAAGTTAATATAACATTAATAAAAAATATAAGATTTGATAAATTATCTTAAAAATTTCTTCCCACTCCCCAATTAATCTATGTTACACCCCAAAATGACTATAATACCCTTAAAATAAAAAAATTCCCAAAACTGTATTCCTAACTCATTTTCACGTCAGTTATGTGAATAAACAAAGTCAGTTATTTAAGGACATAAACTAACCGAATAATTTTGACTTAGATCAGACGGATCGTTTTAACGCTAGTCCTCAAGTTTTTAATTATTGACCACTTTTTATTATTAATTTTTGAAAGCATTGTTCACTTTATATTAAAATTTAAAACTATAATTATGAATGAAATGTACTAAATTTTTTATTTTTTTTCAAAAAAAAAATATTTTTAAATTTATTTTATTTATAACATACTGTATCATTTTTTGAAAAGATATCAGAGTTATAAGTTGGGAACAACATAATTTACTTTTATATAATCTCCTTGAAAATGCCAAATTACATTAATCTTAACAGGTTGAAGCAACAACTATCACTTATCAGAAACATGGAAATTCTCTCTGCATGTGTCACGGGGCTCATTGGATTTAAACACACATGAAATGGGCATTTTTCATTTTGAAATAGTAATTAATACCCAAATTTGGAATCAACCAACAAGTATTGAAGTTAAATCAATAAACAAAGATGACATAATTGTTACCAGAATTGACCATATGCAGGCTTCGATCAATTCATAAGCATTTAAAACCAAAGACTACAAAAACCCACGTAGACTCTCAACTAGTTTTATTCGCCAAGATCAAACATTCTCAAGTGTATCTTCGCATCATTGCACATGAGATTAGGTGTTTGGTTCCAACCCATTTTTTTCAATATTTTCTTAATCATTTCTATCAAATCCTTTATGGTTATTGCAAGATTATTCTTAATGAACCTTATCATTGAATTTGTAAAGATTGAACCATTAACTCCACCGATTGCCTCTTCAATTGTTTTTGCCGCTAAGAACAACACAAATTTATCATTAATCAATGTACGAAAATTTGCTCCATAGTAGGCATCGACTATAAAAATAAAGTTACCAGTGTCAAGCAAATTATCGAATGACGTTTTGATTGAACTAACTGCACGTTAACAAATAAATAAGTTAATATTGTTTAACAAAATTAGTATGTACATCTTTTCAAAAAAAAAAAAAATAGTTTGTACATTAAAAATAAATTAATTACCTAGTACAACATTATGATCAACTCCAAAAAAACCAATGAACCGGAACTTGGGTTTAAACCATGACCACTAAGATAAATTACCGATATATCTCCATCCTCTGTATTATCCACAAATTCACATATTTCAAGTTGTATTATGTTAGTTGTTCAAAGTTCTTGTGTTGTATTATTTTTATTGGTGTCTAACAATACTCTAACACTGCTTTCTGGAAATTGAAACCGACGATTCATCAAATGTTCTTTAACTCTTTGGCAATCCTCATGAGTGTATTTCATTTTGGGTTGAGAGTATTTTAAACCAATTAGAAGAACCCTTCTCCTTGAGAGTCTCATATTACTAGAAGAAGCTTGACCACTCATATTTCACCTAGATTTATTGGTTACACAGTAGAAAAATGGAAAAGTGAAGGGATGTTGTATGGTTAACGGAAGAGTAGCGGAAGAGAAATAAAGGAGTAAAGCATTCTAAAGATTTGACTTTCTTTTATAACGATGAAGGAATTGAAAGAGAGTGATAAAAATATATGGACTACGTAGGGTTCAATGCATAAATCCACACTCATCAGGATGACCACAACTCTGGACATGTAAACGCAAGACTCATTTCTTGCAAACCAATATGTGATACGGATTACTAGATTAGTGTAAGAAACAACCAACTATATTATACATCTTTCTTTTATGTCTTTCCCTATATAGATAAATGATTTATTATTCTGTACTTTTCTTCACTAAAACACGTTAGACAATAATATAATCATTTGCTAGTCTTAGAGCATCTATAATCACTACAAGAAAAAAGGTTTTTTGCAGCGACATATGTCGTTAAGAAAAATTCAAAGTTGTTGCGAAATGCATAGAGACGAAAAAAAATATTGTTACATGTTGTTGGTATAAGTGCTGTTGCGAAAAGTTTTGTAGCGACATTAAATGTCACTGTCTAAATTAATGTTTTTACAACAACCATTATTGTTGCCTTATGCAGCATCAAATTGAGTATAATCGTTACGATATAGTATTTTTCTCAACAATTAAAGTTGTTGTATTATGTTTTTTTTGCCAACGATATTAATTGTTCCTATATCGTTTATATCTCAACAATAAAAAGTAGTTAGAATAAATTATATTTTTCAATAACTAGTTTATTTAATATAATTTTTTTTATTAAAAAACATAAATACAAGTTAATATAACATTAATAAAAAATATAAGATTTGATAAATTATCTTAAAAATTTCTTCCCACTCCCCAATTAATCTATGTTACACCCCAAAATGACTATAATACCCTTAAAATAAAAAAATTCCCAAAACTGTATTCCTAACTCATTTTCACGTCAGTTATGTGAATAAACAAAGTCAGTTATTTAAGGACATAAACTAACCGAATAATTTTGACTTAGATCAGACGGATCGTTTTAACGCTAGTCCTCAAGTTTTTAATTATTGACCACTTTTTATTATTAATTTTTGAAAGCATTGTTCACTTTATATTAAAATTTAAAACTATAATTATGAATGAAATGTACTAAATTTTTTATTTTTTTTCAAAAAAAAAATATTTTTAAATTTATTTTATTTATAACATACTGTATCATTTTTTGAAAAGATATCAGAGTTATAAGTTGGGAACAACATAATTTACTTTTATATAATCTCCTTGAAAATGCCAAATTACATTAATCTTAACAGGTTGAAGCAACAACTATCACTTATCAGAAACATGGAAATTCTCTCTGCATGTGTCACGGGGCTCATTGGATTTAAACACACATGAAATGGACATTTTTCATTTTGAAATAGTAATTAATACCCAAATTTGGAATCAACCAACAAATATTATATTGAAGTTAAATCAATAAACAAAGATGACATAATTGTTACCAGAATTGACTATATGCAGGCTTCGATCAATTCATAAGCAATTAAAACCAAAGACTACAAAAATCCACGTAGACTCTCAACTAGTTTTATTCGCCAAGATCAAACATTCTCAAGTGTATCTTCGCATCATTGCACATGAGATTAGGTGTTTGGTTGCAACCATTTTTTTTCAATATTTTCTTAATCATTTCTATCAAATCCTTTATGGTTATTGCAAGATTATTCTTAATGAACCTTATCATTGAATTTGTAAAGATTGAACGGTTAACTCCACCGATTATCTCTTCAGTTGTTTTTGCCGCTAAGAATAACACAAATTTATCATTAACCAATATAGGAAAATTTGCTCCATAGTAGGCATCGACAATAACAATAAATGTACCATTGTCAAGCAAATTATCAAGTGACATTTTGATTGAACTAACTGCACGTTAACAAATAAATAAGTTAATATTGATTAACAAAATTAGTATGTACATCCTTTAAAAAAAAAATAGTTTGTACATTAAAAGTAAATTAATTACCTAGTACAACATTATGATCAACACCAAAGAAAACCAATGAACCCGAACTTGGGTCTGAACCATGACCACTAAGATAAATTACCAATATATCTCCATCCTCTGTATTATCCACACAGTCACATATTTCAAGTTGTATTATGTTAGCTGTTCAAGGTACTTGTGTTGTATTGTTTTTATTGGTGTCTAAGAATACTCTAACAATGCTTTCTGAAAATTGAAACCGACGATTCATCAAATGTTCTTTAACTCTTTTGCAATCCTCATGAGTGTATTTCATTTTGGGTTGACAGTATTTTAAACCAATTAGAAGAGCCCTTCTCCTTCAGAGTCTGATATTACTAGAAGAAGCTTGACCACTCATATTTCACCTAGATTTATTGGTTACACAGAAGAAAAATTGAAAATAGAAGGGATGTTGTATGGTTAACGGAAGAGTAGCGGAAGAGAAAGAAAGGAGTAAAGAATTATAAAGATTTGCCTTTCTTTTAAAACGATCAAGGAATGGAAAGAGAGTGATAAAAATATATGGACTACGTAGGGTTCAATGCATAAGTCCACACTCATCAGGATGACCACAACTCTGAACATGTAAACTCAAGACTCAATTCTTGCAAACCAATATGTGATAAGGATTACTAGATTAGTATAAGAAACAACCAACTATATTATACATCTTTCTTTTATGTCTTTCCCTATATAGATAAATGATTTATTATTCTGTCATTTTCTTCACTAAAACATGTTAGACAATAATATAATCATTTGCAAGTTTAGAGCATCTATAATCGCTACAAGAAAAAAGGTTTTTTGCAGGGACATATGTCGTTAAGAAAAATTCAAAGTTGTTGCGAAATGCATAGAGACGAAAAAAAATGTTGTTCCATTTTGTTGGTATAAGTGTTGTTGCGAAAAGTTTTGTAGCGACATTAAATGTCACTGTCTAAATTAATGTTTTTACAACAACCATTATTGTTGCCTTATGCGGCATCAAAGTGAGTATAATCGTTACGATTAAGTATTTTTCTCAACAATTAAAGTTGTTGTATTAAGTTTTTTTTGCCAACGATATAAATTGTTCCTATATCGTTTATATCTCAACAATAAAAGTAGTTAGAATAAATTATATTTTTCAATAACTAGTTTATTTAATATAATTTTTTTTATTAAAAAACATAAATACAAGTTAATATTACATTAATAACCAATATAAAATTTCATAAATTATCTTGAAAATTTCTTCCCACACCCCAATTAATCTAAGCTACATCCCAAAATGACTATAATACCCTTAAAATAAAAAAATTCCCAAAACCCTATCCCTAAACAAAGTCAGTTATTTGAGGAGATAAACAAACCGAATAACTCTGACTTAGATCAGACGGATCGTTTTAACGCCAGTCCTCAAGTTTTAATTATTGACCACTTTGTATTATTAATTTTTGAAAGCATTGTTCACTTTATATTAAAACTACAATTATGAATGAAATGTATTAAATTTTTATTTTTGTCAAAAAAAAATTATATTTTAAATTTATTTTATTTATAATATACCGTATAATTTTTTGAGAAGATATTAGAATTATAAGTTGGGAACAACATAATTTATCTTTATATATTCTCCTTAAAAATGCCAAATTACATTAATCTTAACAGGTTGAAGCAAAATCTGTCACTTATCAGAAACTTGGAAATTCTCTCAGCATGTGTCACGGGGCTCATTGGATTTAAACAGACATGAAATGGGCCTTTTTCATTTTGAAATAGTAATTAAGACCCAAATTTAGAATCAACCAACAAATATTGAAGTTAAATCAATAAACAAAGATGATATAATTGTTACCAGAATTGACCATATGCAGGTTTCGATCAATTCATAAGCATTTAAAACCAAAGACTACAAAAACCCACGTACACTCTCAACTAGTTTTACTCGCAAAGATCAAACATTCTCAAGTGTATCTTCGCATCATTCCACATGAGATTAGGTGTTTGGTTGCAACCCATTTTTTTCAATATTTTCTTAATCATTTCTATCAAAACCTTTATGTTTATTGCAAGATTATTCTTAATGAACCTTATCATTGAATTTGTAAAGATTGAACCATTAACTCCACTGATTGCCTCTTCAGTTGTTTTTGCCGCTAAGAACAACACAAATTTATCTCTAATCAATGTAGGAAAATTTGCTCCATAGTAGGCATCGACAATAACAATAAAGTTACCATTTTCAAGCAAATTATCGAGTGACGTTTTGATTGAACTTGTTGTACCCCAATTTTGGATCTAAAATCCATACGCATTTCCAATTAAATCAAGACATGCATTTGTTTCGTTCTACGGTTTTTCATTTCTTTTTTGTTTACTTATCTATATCATCACCGTCATAGTTTATTTATTTATTCATTTCATTTTTATTTTACTAATGTGACTAACAATCTCGGTTTCTTTTTCGAAAATTTATGGTATTGGGCGCACTCTATCATTCATCTTAGTTTTGCTCCGTTTGAGAAAATTATTTATTATTTACATATACTTTATCACTACATTTTGTCTTACCATTTATGTTTTTTATTATTATAGTTCAAAATTATTCATTTTTATATATATAGTTTCACTATTAATTAAATTGAAAAACTGAGAAAAAAAAATCTTTTTGATGAGATTTTTTTTTTTAGTATAATATTTTTTTTGTAGTTTTTTTCTAATAACTTTTTTTTTCACTTTTTAATTAAAAAAAAAACTTCTTCTTTTTTTGTTTTCCTTTAAAATCTGTCTTTATTTAGTTTTAGCTTTTTTCTTTTTCTTTCTTTTCTTTTCTCGTCTTATTTTTTTTCTTTTTCAGGAAAATTGAAAATTGCAGAAATGAAGAAAAAAAGAGCTACCCCTCTTCTGGAAAAAAAAAACGGTCAACACCAACATAAGAGACAAAAGATCAAAACACCAGAGACAAAATTCCTTCAAATTTACAGATGGCACATTTAATTACATCACAGAATTTCATCACAGTACATTTTTCAGTCACAAATTTGCCCTTTACCTAACCCTTCAACCCTAATCAGAGGTCTATATAAACACACAAGCTAGTCACATCAGAGCCCTAGGGTTTTGAAGAGGAAAAAACGGCAGAGAAAGAAAAACAAACAGAAAAAACACAAACACAAAAAATACTAGATCCAACTCTTGATTCTTCATACATTGTGAAGAATCAAGGTTGTTTGTTTTCCTCTTCTTTACCACCGGCCATCAATCATCTCGCACAAAAGAAGAAAAAGAAGGGTTAGAGGTCGTACCAGAGAAGCAGAGAAGAGAAGCAGAGAAGATAAAGAGAAGAAAAAGGAGAACTTACTTGAAGACTCACTGCGGGAGAGGTACCGTTTTCTTCCTTCTTCACATTGGCATATAGATCTAGGGTTTCGGATTTATAGATCTAGGGTTTAGATCTGTTTGTTTTGATCGAATACTTGATGAATCTGAACCCGTTTTTGCTTGGTTGAACACGAATTGTATGATTGAAAACAAACTTGGGGTTAGGTTTTTCAAGATATGGGGGTTTCGGTTTTGATTTGGGGTTTCGATCCGGCCGATTTGATGTTATTGATGCTTGAATATGCGTTTAGAGGGTGATTTTATGTAGGGTTTGTGTTGAAAATTTTCGATTTGGGATTGGTTGTTTTTCTGGGTTGCATGATGAACTAGGGTTCTTGAGGGAGATTTGAGAAAGAATAAGAGAGGAGTGAGCGAGAGACAAGATCAGAAGAAGAGAGAAAAGTTTTTTTTACTAAAACAGGAAAAGAAGAATTCAACATATACTCCCACCGTTTTACTACGCGCGCCCCCCTAGGGCTTCTCGCGTGCGCCCCAACTGGATCTGTGAATGGACCTTGGACCGGGTCTGGGCTTGGCTCTAACAGCCCATTTCGCCCCCAGCCTGTTCATTTGTTTTTTTTTGTGATGTTTTTTTTTTGTTTTGTGTGTTATGTAGTTTATCTATTTGATCTTTATTATGTGTGTTATTTAATATGTTTTTTTCTTTTTTTTCCAATGATCAATCTTGCCATGATGAATGAGTTTATTTGTTTTTTTTAGAAAATTGCTAAGTTAAGGTGTTAATACAAAAAAAAGAATTTTAAAAAAAACTTACCTATTTTGAAAAATGCATAACTTGAAAATTTGGTGATAAAATTTCTTTTATTTTCTCTTGACTTCTTGCTTATTTTATTTTAATTGTCTAGAATATGAAAATCATAAAAAAAAATATATTTTAATTTAGATTTAACATTAGTATGTTTTTTTTTAAAAAAATTGTATATAAAAACATGTGACTTGAAATTATTTTCTTTCTCTCTTTAACTTTGGTTTAATTTTATTTTGTTTGGTTAGAATGTGAAGGAAACTTGAAAACGGTAGATAATAATAACATAACACTAAGTATGACATGTTTCTCCTATTAACTTTGCTTGCTAATTTAAATTACATATTTTGTTTCTTTGAAGTGCTAGAATGTTCAATGTGCCATGAATGAAATTGTCAAGTTAATATGTATTCTCATATGCTTTCTTTATTTTTGTTTTTATGCTAATTCCATAAACATGTGATATGTTTGTTTTTCCTTTTTTTTTAGTTTTGTTAGTTTGGTCATGTAAATATCTTTGTTAAATTTTTTTTATATACCATGTTTGGGAGGACTAGGTAAAATTTTGTGCTTAATATGCTTCTTCTTCTTTGCTATTTAGACATGATATGTCTTCATGTTTTTTTTTGCATATGTTAGAGATAGAACCATTTGCATCATGTGCATGCTCATGCATTTTTAATATGATACATTTTACACTACAATTCACATACTACGCTATAATTTCACATAACATGATTCACTTCACATTTTTTTACAGGCATACATGCATTTAGGTTAGGACATTGCATCATTCAAAAATGTACGTTAGAGACAATATCTTACGTTTTAGATCATTGAGCTCTAACACTTGCAATAAAAGGTAAGGACCATTTTGGCCTAAATTCATGCATTCATACTTTGGTATTTGTTTCTTTTCTTTTCTTGTTTCTTCTTGATTAAGCATTTAAGCTTGTGTTGCTTCTTGACATAACATGATTAATATATAAGAGCTTTTGAATGATTATTTTTTTTTTTTATATATATATGTTCTTGACTTAAAATATTTATGCCCTTATGCTTGACTACGACACTAAAAATGATAAGTACACATTCATGCTAATCTTACATGTTACATGATTTTCTTCATTTTTTTGCTTCTTGATAATGTTATTGCTTGACCTTTCATGAGTGGTTTGTGTGCTTGTGCTTGCTTTGTTGTGACTAAGTGCAAAATAGCCCCTTTCTTTTTACTTCCGTCTCATTTTCACACACATCTCACCCTTATAAAAAATGCTACTTTCTTCTTACCATGTCTTTTAGGTGTATTTCATTCTCATATTTATTTTTGCACTTGCATTTTACTTTATTTATATCTTTATGCATCACATTTATTTATTTATGTCATTTATTATTTATTTGTTCAATTCGATATGGTTGTAAATTAATTATTCAATTGAGTTGTAATAGCGTAGGATTTTATTTTATTGCTTTTATTGCTTTCCTAGTTACACAACACACACACAAAAGCCAAAATTTCATTTTCAAGCGAGAGGAATCTTAATTAAATTTCAATTGGTTATGAGGTCTCTCGCGACAAAACTCCTTTCCAACCCAAAACGTGATATTTTATAAAGATAACAAAAACAATCGTAGGTCCATTTTAGTCGCAACGCCGTTACACTATTTCACTAAATTATATATCTACATTTAACTTCTTTTCTTTTTTACATAACAATATTTATACTTTCTTTCAACTTCTTTCTTTCAACAACATTGTCCTTACAATACAACAATTATATTTACTCTAAAAAAACCTTTCTTACAAACAAAAAAATATTTACACTTCTTTTTTTTTATTTACTTTGTGAAAGAAAACATTTTCTTAATCTGTACTACTTTACTTTCATTAGACTTTTATCATTCTTAGTCTCAAATTTTGATTGTCCTTATAAACATTAGCAAGACTGTAATACCCTAATTTTGAGCTTTTTTAAATAAATATTTTATTTAAAAATTATTTCTTTTTTTTATGAGAAATACCAAAAAAAATAGTTTGTTCGATAAATTTGTTTTTAATTTATTCATTTTTCTTTATTTCTTTTAATTTATCGCAATTTATATTTTATACGAAAAATAGCAAAAATATTCAAAAATAGTTTTTACCTTTGTATTTAAATTTACGTTTTTATTTCTATATTTTTCTATATTTTATTTGTATTTTTCTTGCACTTTTTCTATTTTATTTACATTTTCTTCTTTTTATGACAATTTTTTTCTCTTGTGGCCAATCACATTGCGACACCTCATCATTTCCACCTCATAATCATTTTCATTACCATTTTTGTATTGATCTCCCCTTAACCCCAAATTTACCCATTATTACAAAAATACCATTGATCGACGATTTGTGTATCAATAAATTTAATTGACCGCAAGTGCACAGTCTCGTCGTGTAGTTTTAAAAGATATCGAATCCACAGGGACCAATAGTTGAACTACCATAATCCGTTGTCACGGTGTAAATCTAAGGCTATCAGATAGGGGTTTGTTTAGAACTTTAGAATTTAAAATTAAAGAAATTTAATTAAAGAAATTAATTAATTAATAAAAGCGGATATCGGTATGTAACGTAACTAACCATCGGGGATTTATTAAATCAATAGCGCGCGAAAAAGGGTTTATTTTTCAGAAGAACTTTCTCAATTTAAAGGTCTAAACCTCACACTCTCGTTTTGTTGATAAAAACCATACTTTCTAAGCCAGGAGTTTTACTGTCACTTTTCTACCACCTTGGCTTCGAAAGTATATTTTGAAAATCAATGAGTTCTAATTAATCCTAACGTGGCTCTCGCTCGTTCAAAGATTAATATCAAATTCCTACTATCTAGTTAAAACCTCAAACTCTCGCTCTATTGATTTTAACCTTAGTTGCTTTCTTTTACTCTCGTTCAAAAGCTTTGTATGAAATTAGGAATTTGAATCAGAAAAATAGTTTAATAAATGCGCGCGCTAAATCATTATTAAATCCCCTTCGGAGAATTAGTTTACATACCGATATCTAGGAAATTTAGCTAGACATGATTAAGAAATTAAACAAAGAAGAACAGAAAATTAAATTAAACATAAATAAATAATTAAATAAAAACCTGGAATAAAATGATGAATAAACTTGATATAAATAATCGGTACAGAATTCTTGACAGGAAATTGAAAACGGATCTGAAATCGGATTCCCGGTGTGGAAATACCGACACAGTTTACAAAGCGGGATATATAAACTGACTGAAAGAAAAGGAAATAAGGCGTAGAAAAATCTGAGAAATGAGCTTGCTATTTATAGGAGGGGATTGCCATCCGATTAGGAACAGAAAACGGATCAGACGTGCACTTCTTCCCCACGTCACGCAAATTCAGTTGCTACTGGGCTTTCTCACTGGGTGGCGCTCGCCACCCATTATGTGGCGCTCGCCACTGGGCCTTCAATTGGTGGCGCTCGCCGCCCCACTGTGGCGCTCGCCACTGTGCAAAAATGGGCCAATGCCCGTTTTTGCTATGCTCCTTCGTGGGCTGCGCGAATTTGGGCTTTGCACCCCCTTTTTGCTCCGTTTTTGACACTTTTTGCTCAATTCTCTTCTCCGGCCTATTTTATTTAACAAAAGTAAAAACAAATCAAATAACGACATAAAAACACATAAAAGAAATAATTACGTATGAAAATGCACCTAAAGTTCACCTAAATTAGGCTAAAAATACGATATGATTTCGTGTCATCAACCATCTAACCTAATATTCCTCTATAAATACAAACCTCACATCACTCAATTAGGACCAATCAATTTCACAATTCACAATTCCCAAAAAATCAGAAAAAGGTCACAAAAGCACTACCAATCAGATTCCGGCGCCGGAATCCACCTCCGGTCGCCGGAAAACCACCACCACCAACCCAAATTTCAAAACTCATCAAATCTCAAAACAAATCATACCATTAGCTTCCTCATAGTCTCCTCATCACAAATCCACCGTCCGTTTCATCAAAAACGCGCCACAAACGGCCAAAAACCACCAAGAACCACCGGAGCCGAAACCCGTTTTGTCGGAAATGTTGAAGCAATTGTTTGGATCCGTTTTAAAGCGCCGTTGCGTGCATTTATGACTGTTTCATGTCGCTTAAAGCATGGATCCTTAACCTTTAGCTAGAATTCACGATTTCGATCTGAAACGCGACTTGGAATTTTGTAGATCCCGTCGGATTCTCTTTCGTTTGCCATGGATCAAGCCTCTTTTGAAGAAACAGAGTCCGGATTCGAATTCTATGGACGATTTCGAGTGGAATTGATGTTTGAATCGAGAGATTTGAAGATTTTATGTTGTATCTCCGCCGGATTCGTGTATCCATGGCTGCTGGATCTGTACGCGTATCCGAGAAAAGGTTGAAGAAGAAGAACCCGTTCCCGACACGTGTCAGCCACTTACTGGACCAGTAATGTCTACGCGCGCCCCCACAGTTTGCTCACGCGCACCCCCTGCTGTTGGTTGATGGATCGGGTCGTGGATCCTGATTAGAACCGGCTTGCTGGGACTGGGTTATGGTTTTGGGCCTATCTATATTGGGCTCAGCTTTTTTTCTGTTTGTTTGTGATTACTGTTTTTTTATTTTTGCTGCTTGCACACACATTTTTGCTAATGCACTCCTACTGTTCGATTAATTGTTTATTTAATTTTTGTGATCTTTTTATCGATTAGATTATGAAATTTTGAAATGAAAAACGGATTAAAAAAGTAATTAGTCTCTGACGCATGACTTTGACTGATTAATTTTTTAATTCGGAGTTTTTTGGAACTTAGATTAGAAAAAGCGGATTAAAAAGTAATTAGTCTCTGACGCATGACTTTGACTGATTAATTTTTAATTCGGAGTTTTTGGAACTTAGATTAGGAAAATGGATTAAAAATAAATAGTCACTGACGCATGATTTTGGCTAAGTTATTTTAAATTCAGATCTTTAAAAACTTTAAAACTTGAACCTTCTAAAAACAACGAGGCAGAGCCTGACGCATGACTTGTCTCTGTCTCAACTTTTGACTTTGACTTTTAAGTTGACTTTTAGGTTGACTTTTGTCTTGACCTTTTAGGTTGACTTTTACTTTGACTTCTCAGTTTGACTTTTTGATTGATTTCTTATAGTTGACTTTTCTCTATTCGACTGAGTTATGTTAAATGTTTATAATTGCTTGATGACTTGTTTCTCTTTATCTGATACATGATTACTTGTTTACATGTTCATATCTGATGCATTTTTATTTGTTCCGTATCATTGATTATATGTCATTTGCATTCATGCATTTGCATTTCTCTCTTCTTCTACCTTTCTTTTTCTTTTTCTTTTCTGAACTTGAAAGCTTGTAAAACACTAACAAAATATTGAATGAAAAGAGAGATGTCTGACGCATGACTTTCATCTCTTGAATAGTCTAAGTACCTGCCGCATGGCTTGCGACTGAGGACTATTCTCATTCACTGAATAATTCCTCATAAAATCTAAAAGACAATCAACCCACTCAACAGCTTTTTCTGCCCTTGCGCAGTTAATCTTTTTCAACTTCTTTTTCCTAAATGGATGGCGCTTTATCCATTCCCCTGCTACAGACAAACGCTTAAGCCTCCGAAGCGAGCATACAAGCATACTGTTGTATCAATGGAATGCGACCTAAGCATCGTTCACTAAAAATAACCAACACACAATCTTTCTTTTCTGGAAGAACTACGTGAGCTTTGACTTCCTCATTGTACTTGGGGGAAACGTAGGAGCGAGAGCCTCTCTCGTCAAGCCAAATAATAAAAAACTCTTTTTTCCTCTTTTCTGTTCAATTTGAGGTAACGTATTTCTTTTATGCGGTTAATTTCAGTTTATGCAAACCAAATTCCTCAAATGGTTCCCGTTGAGTACAACGGATATGAGGGGGTGTTAACGTCTTCCCCTCATGTAACCAACTCCCGAACCCGATCTTTTCAAGGTTTTATCATTATTTTCCTTTCCCCTCACGGGATAAATAAAGTATGTTGGCGGCTTCATTGTTTACATTTGTGCATTGCATTTCATCATTGCATATCTGTATATTTTTTGCGCCTGATACTACAGCTGACGACTTCACTAGGGATGCTTGTGTAGAGAGTTAAGCCTAATTTGAGGCTTTTGGTTTGCTTATGCCAGGTTAGCCGTATCTGTCCTATCTTTTACATTACCGCAAAATATTGAACTGTCTGGATTTGCTGGCTTTGTCTTCTCTTCTACTCCTTTTTTTTCTTTTTGCCTTTATGGCTTGATTCTTGGTTACTGTGTGCTATGGTTCATCACCGGACCAGAGAGAAACTTAGGATTCGTTGAGGGATTTTTGCATTGGGCTCTCTGACATGTGACTTTGAGTTCCGGTGTGAAAATTCCGCTCGGAATAGATTCCCTTGGAAAGGTTGGGCTCTCTGCTGCATGGCTTTGGGTTCAGTTTTTTCCATGTGGGGTCCAGGACTCCGGCGGCCTTTTTATCTAGTCTAGGTATCCGAAACCTTTGTCTAGGGACCACCGTTTAGAACATGTGTCGAGGTTATGATGTTGACTCATCCAGTTGGCGTTATAATCTCGCTCAGATGAGGTTGCTTTTGGGAAAAGTAATCGAGGATTTTGGAAACCGTGTCAACCTAGAACAACATGTGAGAGGGATGGGTTACAGGTAACTTTGAACTTTTGGCCTCAGAGATTCCATTTTGAAAAGAACCCAGTTGTTATGAAAATGGAAGATTTGTGACTTTGAGATCAAGTTCGTCAGATGATACAATTATGTTACTGTGATCACATCCATGCATTTTGCATTCACACATCCATGCATCCATGAGAAATATCATACATATTCATCTTGCATACATTTCAAAAAAAAATGAGAAAAGATTTGCATAAAAAAAATCATGCATTTTCAATCATAAAAAAATCATGCATTTTTCAATCAAAAAATCTCATTTTCATCCATTCATTCCAACAGTTAATATCTCGACACCGGTATTTGGACAAAAAAAGTTTTTCACTTCATCATGGATAACTTGCAAGATCAGTGTGATGCCTTGAGAGGCAAGGCAACTCAGTTAGCCAAAAGTGGATCAAATACTTAAGATGTTGGCTAGTCTGAACCTACCAACACAGTTAGCTATGAATGAAGGGGCAGTTCCCGTGGTTTTGAAAATCTGAAGAGGACCCTCAGCATCAATTGGGGCACGACCACGTTCTGGTTCACCAGTTGGGTATACCTCTTCAGCTAATGCTCAAGCTTGATAAATGATGTTTCTATGGTCAAGACTCCTATGTCATCTGTCAGAAAAATATTGCTCAGTTATGACCAATTCTTGGGTTGCATCCGGATTGTGAAGTCCGTGAAAAGAATCCTCATCACTACATCAAGATGAAAGAGTGTCTGCAAAACTGATGGATCAAGGGTTTGTTTAAATTGGGTATTCCAGAAAAGAAGTTATCTAGTCAAAGACGGTGATACTAGGAAGCTCACCCTATGATCGCTAGGCTTTTTATTTCTTTCATGTCAAGCATTTGTTAGCTTTTAAAATAATGTAATGCACATGCATGTTTGGGAATCAATCCATTTGTTTTATTTTATTGCTTACAAACTTGGAGCGAGGATGATGATGAAAACAAATAATTGATTTTTGCTGATGTATGCTTTCAATTGTGAAAAAACCTAGCTGATGATGAAAGGCATTGTTTCATAAAAAATTGTGATTGAATCGAGTCATTCTTGCATATGTTTTGTTGTTATATGATTTTCCTATTTCTTAAGACATATCTTTTTTAGAAAGAAAAAAAAAATCAATTTTGGTTTGATTCTTGACATGACACTTTAAGAGTATATAGGTTGTTTTGCACTTTAGGCTACGTTATGAAGGTTCAATAATGATTCAATAAAATCGGTACTGTCTTAACATCTTAGACTCTCAGAAGTATGCAAGATTAATTTGAGTACTGATTTTGACGAAGACCTGAACATAAGTTTTTAAGTAACCCTCTGTAGTTTATCCTAGCAGTCGGCACCATCTTGTACACAAACTAAGTAGGAAATCGATGAACATAAGTGAATGATCCAGAAATGAAATTTTGCATACTTTGGTTAATTTCAAAAGTGGGAATGCACTTATTGAGTTAGATGACCCTCACTCGGTTGTTTAACCGAGCAGTTGTTGAAAAACCATAGTAAATATACCCATTTAGTAGTTGGTTCAGAGGAGTCTGGTTCTGAACTTGGTAGGGCGGGTCACGATCCGATCCCCCACAACTGCATTTGAAAGAGGAAGAGGGGTTTTACCAAACTGATTTTACCAGCTCCCCTCGATATATTATCATAATCACTAACAGATTTCTCTACCATGAGTGTGTACAAGATAACGGGCTTAATGTGATTGCGCCCGAATGAAAAGGGTGAATAAAATTTAAGCAAAAGTTAGAGTCACAATAAAATGCTTCAGATTTGTCTTCATATGATGAGAGTCTCTGACTGCAATATGTGATTTTGTGTTATTATAGTACCCTTGGTATTGATGTTTATTACTTGATTTTCTTCTCTAGCCGGCAACCACGTATGATTAGAGTTGTCATGTCTTTTTTCAAACCTGTGCTAAAAAATGCTTAAGGACAAGCAAAGGTTCAAGTATGGGGAATCTGATAACACAAATTTATATCATTTTCTGGCTTGATTTACATGAATCCTAATTGCATGTTATAACTCTCAAAAGACCTAATTGAATCTAGGTTCCCTTTGAAAGCATTCGACAAATGTATTGTTAAGTTTACTCCTCAAGTTTGTTGAGTAATTAATAATTATCTCTATTTTCTACACATTATATGTGTTTCAAAAAAAAAAAAACTTGCATGAGCATTATGTTCAAAACACTTTTCAAAAGAAAGGATTTTACCTGCAGATTAATACTTGACATCAAAGAGATCTAAGTTGTGGTCTGATCAGGGGCAAAGCTTATTTGAGACGCTCCTAGCTAGGAGCAAATCATCTGTGGATTCTGCCAATCAGGGGCAAACAAGTTGAATACTCCGCTTATCGAAAGTGAATTGGTTCAAGAGTTGGTTACACTACAAATATCAGTTGGTCAAGGACATACCCTTCAAAGATTCAAGTGCTTGGGGCATACTATGTCAGGATTATATCCTTTTGAAAAGTTACATGTGGTGAGATATGGCAGAATCATGGTTGTCAATACCATGGATGGTAAGAGTTTCCACTCTCAGTGAACGTTGTTGTAATAAATAAAGATGTTGTTCCTCTTTGAAAGCCTGTTTGAACACCCGTCCTGTAACAGAAGCTTGCAAGGGTCCTCATCTCAACAATGCCAGAGTTACTCAGATTCTCGGTGCGTGGAAATTCAAATTCTCTTCGACAGAAACTCATAAATTCATACATTCATGCATACATGCTTTCACGCATACATGCATACAAACTCCTGCATATTATCAGATAATTCATGCGCATTAGTTTTGCATTTAGGCATCAAATATACATAATCATGCATTCATGAAGCACATGTTCAAAATGTTGTTTTAACAGGTTGCGGACTTGGATCTTTAATTCACCGAAAAAGGTTGATGTGCCTAATTCTCCAACAAGACGGTTATTGAATCACAATTTCTAAACAAGAAGGGTTGATGAATCTTTTCCCCAGTGAACTGGTCAACAAAGTGTCATCCCCTAGCAAATCAGTTAGTGCATCATGTTCTCAATGAGAAAGGTTGAGGAATCGTTTCTTTCCCCCAGTGAGACAGTTGATAATTGTTCATCTCCAGTAAGTCAGTTGGAACACCGCATTTTCAACAAGTCGATTGTTAAGCCGTTTGCCCAATAAAGTTGGCTTATGCACGTTATCCCCAGTGAATGGATCAATAAGTTGTTATCCCCAGTAAGTTGGTCAACATACTTCATCCTCAACAAAGTTGGTACTCAGTACCTCAACAAGTTGGTTTTCGAACCACATCCCCAATGAAATTAGCACACTGCGTCTCCAACAAATTGATTGATGAATCATGTTCCTCAACAAGGCAGATGCCTTACAATTGCCAAGAATCATAGCAGAATGTTCAACTTTCTTTCCCCAGTGAGTACTCTTTTTCAAGATACATCAAACCTCAGCAAATTACTCCAACAAGTTTTTCAGTGAGCGTACGGGTTGGGTTTTTATTTCTTCTAATTAAATGAAGAATAAGCTCAAGTCACTCTCATCCTTTCAAGAATTCAGTCTTAAAGCTTTTCAGAACGAGTGGGAAGTAGAAGCGAAAGATTTTAAAATAACAGTCCACTATGAGCATTGGATTTACAATTCTTCTGATTAAGTGGAGAATTATTCCAATGAGTCTCATTTTCATTTCGAGCAAAGGTTTTGGATCACAAATTCTTCTGATTAAAGTGGACAATGGTTCAAATTAGTCTCAATTTTTTTGAGTATACGGGTTGGGTCGACACTTCTTCAGATTGAGTGAAGGATGATTCAATTTGGTTTCGACTTTCCTTCAGATTCAGTGAAGTACATTTCTTCAGATTCAGTGAAGAATGATTTAATTTGGCCTTCAGATTCAGTGAAGGATATTTCTTCAGATTGAGTGAAGGATAATTCATTTTGTTTCTGACTTTCCTTCAGATTTAGTGAAGGACATTTCTTCAGATTGAGTGAAAGGTGATTCAATTTGTTCTAGACTTTCCTTCAGATTTAGTGAAGGACATTTCTTCAGATTAAGTGAAGGATGATTCAATTTGGTTTCGACTTTCCTTCAGATTCAGTGAAGTACATTTCTTCAGATTCAGTGAAGAATGATTTAATTTGGCCTTCAGATTCAGTGAAGGACATTTCTTCAGATTGAGTGAAGGATGATTCATTTTGTTTTTGACTTTCCTTCAGATTTAGTGAAGGACATTTCTTCAGATTGAGTGAAGGATGATTTAATTTGTTCTAGACTTTCCTTAAGATTTAGTGAAGGACATTTCTTCAGATTAAGTGAAGGATGATTCAATTTGTTCTCGATATTTCTTCAGATTCAGTGAAGGATAATTCAATTTGGTTACGACTTTCCTTCAGATTCAGTGAAGGAGGTTTCCACCCGGTCTTGACATTTCTTCAGATTCAGTGAAGGAAGTTCCCATTCGGTTTTGACTTTCCTTCAGATTCAGTGAAGGAAGTTCTCATTCGGTTTCGACTATTCTTCAGATTAAGTAAAGAAGGTTTCCATTTGGTCTCGACTTTTCTTCAGATTCAGTGAAGAGGGACAATTCTTCTAATTAAGTGAAGAATGATTCAAGATGATAAGTTTGGTCTATGCACCCATAGGAAGGGAGACGATCATTTCATTCTCAGGTACTCAGTTACTAATCATTCCAGGTATGTTTCCACCTTCATCTTCCATATGCATTCATTATCATTACATCACATTCACACCACAAAATTAGGGCATTTGTATTTAATTATCTTTTACTTCGAACGCATAAAGGCGCAAGTCATTTACGCATTCGAGTATAAGACAATTAAATAGGGGCAACTGTAATACCCTAATTTTGAGCTTTTTTAAATAAATATTTTATTTAAAAATTATTTCTTTTTTTTTATGAGAAATACCAAAAAAAATAGTTTTTCGATAATTTTGTTTTACAATTTATTCATTTTTCTTTATTTCTTTTAATTTATCGCAATTTATCTTTTATACGAAAAATAGCAAAAATATTCAAAAATAGTTTTTACCTTTGTATTTAAATTTACGTTTTTATTTCTATATTTTTCTATATTTTATTTGTATTTTTCTTGCACTTTTTCTATTTTATTTACATTTTCTTCTTTTTATGACAATTTTTTTCTCTTGTGGTCAATCACATTGCGACACCTCATCATTTCCACCTCATAATCATTTTCATTACCATTTTTGTATTAATCTCCCCTTAACCCCAAATTTACCCATTATTACAAAAATACCATCTAACCTAATATTCCTCTATAAATACAAACCTCACATCACTCAATCAGGACCAATCAATTTCACAATTCACAATTCCCAAAAAATCAGAAAAAGGTCACAAAACCACTACCAATCAGATTCCGGCGCCGGAATCCACCTCCGGTCGCCGGAAAACCACCACCACCAACCCAAATTTCAAAACTCATCAAATCTCAAAACAAATCATACCATTAGCTTCCTCATAGTCTCCTCATCATAAATCCACCGTCCGTTTCGTCAAAAACGCGCCACAAACGGCCCAAAACCACCAAGAACCACCGTAGGCGAAACTCGTTTTGCCGGAAATGTTGAAGCAATTGTTTGGATCCGTTTTAAAGCGCCGTTGCGTGCGTTTGTGACTGTTTCATGTCGCAATAAAGCATGGATCCTTTACCTTTAGCTAGAATTCGCAATTTCGATCTGAAACGCGACTTGGAATTTTGCAGATCCCGTCGGATTCTCTTTCGTTTGCCATGGATCAAGCCTCTTTTGAAGAAACAGAGTCCGGATTCGAATTCAATGGACAATTTCGAGTGGGATTGATGTTTGAATCGAGAGATTTGAAGACTTTATGTTGTATCTCCGCCGGATTCGTGTATCCATGGCTGCCGGATCTGTACGCGTCACCGGGAAAGAAGGTTGAAGAAGAAGAACCCGTTCCCGACACGTGTCAGCCACTTACTGGACCAGTAATGTCTACGCGCGCCCCCACAGTTTGCTCACGCGCGCCCCCTGCTGTTGGTTGATGGATCGGGTCGTGGATCCTGATTTGAACCGGCTTGCTGGGACTGAGTTATGGTTTTGGGCCTATCTATATTGGGCTCAACTTTTTTTCTGTTTGTTTGTGATTACTGTTTTTTTATTTTTGCTGCTTGCACACACATTTTTGCTAATGCACTCCTGCTGTTCGATTAATTGTTTATTTAATTTTTGTGATCTTTTTATCGATTAGATTATGAAATTTTGAAATGGAAAACGGATTAAAAAAGTAATTAGTCTCTGATGCATGACTTTGACTGATTAATTTTTTAATTCGGAGTTTTTTGGAACTTAGATTAGAAAAAGCGGATTAAAAAGTAATTAGTCTCTGACGCATGACTTTGACTGATTAATTTTTAATTCGGAGTTTTTGGAACTTAGATTAGGAAAATGGATTAAAAATAAATAGTCACTGACACATGATCTTGGCTAAGTTATTTTTAATTCAGATCTTTAAAAACTTTAAAACTTGAACCTTCTAAAAACAACGAGGCAGAGCCTGACGCATGACTTGTCTCTGTCTCAACTTTTGACTTTGACTTCTCAGTTTGACTTTTTGATTGATTTCTTATAGTTGACTTTTCTCTATTCGACTGAGTTATGTTAAATGTTTATAATTGCTTGATGACTTGTTTCTCTTTATCTGATACATGATTACTTGTTTACATGTTCATATCTGATGCATTTTTATTTGTTCCGTATCATTGATTATATGTCATTTGCATTCATGCATTTGCATTTCTCTCTTCGTCTACCTTTCTTTTTCTTTTTCTTTTCTAAACTTGAAAGCTTGTAAAACACTAACAAAATATTGAATGAAAAGAGAGATGTCTGACGCATGACTTTCATCTCTTGAATAGTCCAAGTACCTGCCGCATGGCTTGCGACTGAGGACTATTCTCATTCACTGAATAATTCCTCATAAAATCTAAAAGACAATCAACCCACTCAACAACTTTTTCTGCCCTTGCACAGTTAATCTTTTTCAACTTCTTTTTCCTAAATGGATGGCGCTTTATCCATTCCCCTGCTACAGACAAACACTTAAGCCTCCGAAGCGAGCATACAAGCATACTGTTGTATCAGTGGAATGCGACCTAAGCATCGTTCACTAAAAACAACCAACACACAATCTTTCTTTTCGGGAAGAACTACGTGAGCTTTGACTTCCTCATTGTACTTGGGGGATACGTAGGAGCGAGAGCCTCTCTCGTCAAGCCAAATAATAAAAAACTCTTTTTTCCTCTTTTCTGTTCAATTTGCGGTAACGTATTTCTTTTATGCGGTTAATTTCAGTTTATGCAAACCAAATTCCTCAAATGGTTCCCGTTGAGTACAACGGATATGAGGGGGTGTTAACGTCTTCCTCTCATGCAACCAACTCCCGAACCCGATCATTTCAAGGTTTTATCATTATTTTTCTTTCCCTTCACGGGATAAATAAAGTATGGTGGCGGCTTCATTGTTTACATTTGTGCATTGCATTTCATCATTGCATATCTGTATATTTTTTGCGCCGGGTACTACAAAGACTTAAATCATACTTTTCGTTATTGGGGTACGGTGTCCCTAGAGTTGATTTTGGGTCGTACACCTCCCAATCGTGATAAGGTGTGGTTTAGCGTGTATATATGGACATTTAAAACGTGAGACTTCAAATGACATTAATCTATGGCTTTCATAAAAACACACATTTTTACCCACTTTCTTTCTTTTCGTCTATACAAATTCTCCCTCCATTCTTAAAGCATGTATCAAAGAGCACTAAAAAACATATAATAGGTTACCATGGAGTACCATGGGCGCTTGGGGTGCTAATACCTTCCTCAAAACGAAAATTATCAAAAAGAAGGAAAATACAATCAATCTACTTCCCATTATAGGTTAGTGCCCAAACCTATTTGTTTCTACGTAAGTAATTGAAAAACAAGGAAAGCTATTGTTGTCCACGTTGTTTTGAAGTAGCAATTAAAACAAGTATTAAAACGAGCTGCTTTATATGCTACAGTAATGTAAAAACAAATTTTTAAAATTTTTAAATATAAAAAAACAAGTTATTTGTATTTGTTTACTATAATAATAATAATAATCATAATAATGATAAAAAAAATTTTTTAATAAAAAACAGTTGTTTTTAAAAATGATATTTAAGAACCCATTTTTTTCAATATTTTCTTAATCATTTCTTTCAAATCTTTTATGTTTATTGCAAGATTATTCTTAATGAACCTTATCATTGAATTTATAAAGATTGAACTATTAACTCCACCGATTGCCTCTTCAGTTGTTTTTACCGCTAAGAACAACACAAATTTATCTTTAATCAATGTAGGAAAATTTGCTCCATAATAGGCATTGACAATAACAATAAAGTTACCATTGTCAAGCAAATTATCGAATGACGTTTTGATTTAACTAACCGCACGTTAACATATAATTAAGTTAATATTGTTTAACAAAATTAGCATGTACATCCTTTAAAAAAAATAGTTTGTACATTAAAAATAAATTAATTACCTAGTACAACATTATGATCAACTCCAAAAAAAACCAATGAACCCGAACTTGGGTCTGAACCATGACCATTAAGATAAATTACCAATATATCTCCATCCTCTATATTATCCACAAAGTCACATATTTCAAGTTGTATTATATTAGCTGTTCAAGGTACTTGTGTTGTATTGTTTTTGTTGGTGTCTAACAATTCTCTAACACTGCTTTCAGGAAATTGAAACCGACGATTCATGAAAAGTTTTTTAACTCTTTGGCAATCCTTATTATGAGTGTATTTCATTTTGGGTTGAGAGTATTTTAAACTAATTAAAAGAGCCCTTCTCCTTGAGAATATGATATTACTAGAAGAAATTTGACCACTCATATTTCACCTAGATTTATTGGTTACACAGAAGAAAAATAGAAAAGTGAAGGGATGTTGTATGGTTAACGGAAGAGTAGCGGAAGAGAAAGAAAGGAGTAAAGAATTTTAAAGATTTGGCTTTCTTTTATAACGATCAAGGAATGGAAAGTGAGTGATAAAAATATATGGACTACGTAGGGTTCAATGCATAAATCCACACTCATCAGGATGACCACAACTCTGAACATGTAAACTCAAGACTCAATTCTTGCAAACCAATGTGTGATACGGATTACTAGATTAGTATAAGAAACAACCAACTATATTATACATCTTTCTTTTATGTCTTTCCCTATATAGATAAATGATTTATTATTCTGTACTTTTCTTCACTAAAACACGTTAGACAATAATATAATCATTTGCAAGTCTTAGAGCATCTATAATCGCTACAAGAAAAAAGGTTTTTTGCAGCGACATATGTCGTTAAGAAAAATTCAAAGTTGTTGCGAAATGCATAGAGACGAAAAAAAATGTTGTTCCATTTTATTGGTATAAGTGTTGTTGCGAAAAGTTTTGTAGCGACATTAAATGTCACTGTCTAAATTAATGTTTTTACAACAACCATTATTGTTGCCTTATGCGGCATTAAAGTGAGTATAATCGTTACGATTAAGTATTTTTCTCAACAATTAAAGTTGTTGTATTAAGTTTTTTTTTGCCAACGATATAAATTGTTCTTATATCGTTTATATCTCAACAATAAAAGTAGTTAGAATAAATTATATTTTTCAATAACTAGTTTATTTAATATAATTTTTTTATTAAAAAACATAAATACAAGTTAATATAACATTAATAACCAATATAAAATTTCATAAATTATCTTGAAAATTTCTGTTAATGTAAGTTAACATTTTGATTAAAAGTGATAATTCTGTTATGTTTTGTACCTGTCATTTTACTCTCTAACTTGTACTATCTTGTCTATCCATGGGTCATTTAATGATAGTTGATTAAAATTGGACAGGAGGACCAACAAGACAATGAGGGATGAGGGCGAAGAAATGAAGATCCGTTGACATCATTTGTCAAATTTTGACATCAAATGAAATTTTATCCTTCATTTCACTTGATCTAATGATTCAAATGATTAATGATCTTTCCTTTAATAGATTTTTGCGTTCTTGAAGAACATCGAGATTAAAAGATCTAAAGATTTCTTTTCAATCAACATTGTGAGTTACTTCTTGTCATTTTGTAGTCTAGATAATTTATAGAAACATTACATTTAAGTTTTGGAAATTTATATTTTACTTAAATCATTCTTTTAATTTCTTTTGTTTTGTTTCAGGGTTTCAAGACTAATCAGTATTTTCATGACACAATTCTGAATAAGACATTTTCTGCAATGAAGATGAAAATCTAACATCAATTAAGGCTACAACAATAAACTGAAAACTTGGCATGGTAAACTTTTTATTTTCTATCTTCATCTATATGCTTTTTCTTTTTCATATTATTTATTTATTCTTAAAACATGAAGGAACTTGAAAACGAAAATTATCAAAAAGAAGGAAAATACAATAAATCTACTTCCCACTATAGGTTAGTGCCCAAACATGTTTGTTTCTACGTAAGTAAATAAAAAATAAGGAAAGCCATTGTTGTCCACGTTGTTTTGAAGTAGGAATTAAAACAAGTATTAAAAAGAGCTGCTTTATATGCTACAGTAATGTTAAAACAAATTTTTAAAATTTCTAGAATAAAAAAACAAGTTATTTGTATTTGTTTACTATAATAATAATAATAATAATAATAATAATAATAATAATAATAAAAATAAAAACTTTTTTTAAAGAAAAACAGTTGTCTTTAAAAATGATATTTAAGATAAACTAGTCAAAAAAATTAATCATAAGCATTAGAACTTCAAATGTTTTTTTTTTGTGTTTTTTTATAAAAGAAAAGCATAATCTGACCAGACTCATACTAGTTTTGAATTTATATCACTTATTGTTCTTGTATCAGTTGGGTGAATGTTTGGACTTTTTATTTTGTCTCCAACTTCCCTTTATTTTGTAGTTAATATATTGCTCATTTGTTATTTATTACATATGTAATGTTGTAATTAATTTTATCAAATAGCATATGATGAGTAGGCACTGATTAATTATATCTACTTGAGTTAATATATTGTTTACTAATTAATCATGGTATGGAAATAAATTTAGTTTTTGACTTAAATGCACTTTTGATCCTCCTATTTTAAAATTTTTGAACTTTTGATACCCTTTGTTTAAAAACCAACTTTTTAGTCCCATTCTTTACTTTTTTTGGAATTTTAGTCCCCCACTTTATTTTACTTATAATTTTGCTGATGTGTCATATTAATTAATGACATGGCAGTGTCTATTTGGACAAAATATAATCCACGTCATTAATTTATATTTTTTCAACAAATAAATATATTATAAAAATATTAAACTAATTAAATTAATTAACAATTAATTAAAAGTAAATTAAATTTAATAATAAAAACGTAAATGAATTGGAAAGGATTTGAACCCATTCCCAAACTAGAAAATGAAGACGATTTACAAAATAATCAAATCAAATCCTTCATCCATTTACTCAAATCGTTCCTCCGTTTGATATAGTGTTTGAAAAATAGCTCAAGATAAGGAATGATGGAAGATGAAGGTATAGAAGAAGATGTAGAAATGCAATTTGATTTGGGAATCTTGGTTCTTGATTTTAGTCAATTCAATTTACTGTTATTAATTATTATATAATTATTAATTAATTTAATTAATTTAATATTTTTATAATATATTATTTCTGTAAAAAATATTAATTAATGATATGGATTATATTTTGTCCAAATAGATACTGCCATGTCATTAATGTCATTAATAAATATGACACATCAATAAAAATTTAACAAAAATAAGTAGGGGGACTAAAACTCCAAAAAAAATAAAGAAGGGGGACTAAAAAACTGGTTTTTAAACAATGGGTATCAAAAGTTCAAAATTTCTAAAATAGGGGACCAAAAGTGCATTTATGCCTTAGTTTTTTTAACTGGTTTAGTATCACAACGAAGAAAGAGAAGATGAGGTATGTATTTTTAGATTTTTGATAATCTCTTCTTGAATATCATTTGTATAACATATATTTTATTGATGGACATAAGTTTGTTTTCTACCACATTTATGCCTATGTAATTTTCACTTTAAATTGTATATTTTATTTATAATTATAGATCGGGTATACCCAAATCTTCTGAAGGTTTTAGATTCATGTAAGTTTACTTTTTGATTAAAAGTGATAATTCTGTTATGTTTTGTACCTGTCATTTTACCCTCTAACTTGTACTATCATTGGGTCATTTAATGATAGTCTAGACTAATCATTATTTTCATTATAGAATTCTGAATAAGACTGTTTTCTACGATGAAGATGAAAATCTAACATCCATTGAGGCTACAACAATAAACTGGCTACTTGGCTTGATAAACTTTTATTTTTTATCTTCTTCTATGTGCTTTTTCTTTTTAATATTATTTATTTATTCTTAAAACACGAAGGAACTTGAAAACGGATATTATCAAAGAGAAGGAAAATACAATCAATCTACTTCCCATTATAGGATAGCGTTCAATTATGTTTGTTTCTACGTAAGAAATTAAAAAAAAACAAGGAAAATTATTGTTGTCCATATTGTTGTGGGATTTTTGAGACACACCCCACTACAATTTTATTTTTCATTTCCAAAGGAGGGGAAAAATTGAAAACCTTTAAAAGAAGAGATTATAGGTACGGAGGTTAGTTGCACTTGAGGAAGGTATTAGCACCCCAAGCGCCCATGGTATTCCATGGTAACCTCTTATATGTTTTTATGCTTTTTTGATACATGCTTTAAGAATGTGGGGAGAAATTGTATAGAAGAAAAAAAGAAAGAGATTAATGTCATTTTAAGCCTCACCTTTTAAAGATCAATATAAACACACTAAACCATCCCCCCTTTGATAGGAGAATGATTGAATTCTTGCAATGTTTATAAGGATCGTCAAAATTTGAGACTAAGAATGATAAAATCCACTTAAAAGTGAAAAGATAGTAAAACAAAAGTTAAAAGAATTTTTCTTAAGAAAGTAAATAAAAGAAAAGAAATGTAAGTATATTTTTTTCTTTTGTAAAAAGGATTTTTTGAGAGTAAAATAATTATTGTATTGTAGAGGAAGTGTTTAAGAAAAAGAAATAGTAAGAAAGTGTAAGTGTTGTTATAGAAAGGTTAAGTGTAAGTAAAAGGTAAAAAAAGGTTAAAAGGATTTTCCTTAAGGTGAATAAAAGGAAAGGAAGGTAAATATATTTTTTGCTTGTAAAAAAAGGTTTTCTTGAAAGAAATATAATTATTGTATTGTAAAGAAAGTGTTGTTAAGAGAAAGAAAAAGTTGTAAGAAAGTATAAATTTTGTTATATATAAAAAAAAAGTTAAGTGTAATATATATAGTTAAATGATATAATGACGTTGCGACTAAAATGGACCTACGATTGTTTTTGTTATCTTTTCAAATATCGCGTTTTTTGGGTAGGCAAGAGATTTTGTCGCAAGAGACCTCATAACCAATTGAAATTTGATTATAAGCTCTCTCGCTTGGAAATGAATTTATGGCGTTGTGTGTGTAGTGTAAGCTAGGAAAGCAGTAAAAACAATAAATAAAGTCCTACGCTATTACAACCCAATTGAATAATTAATATTTACAACCATATCGAATTGAGCAAATAATAATAAATGACATAAATAAATAAATGCGATGCATAAAGCTATAAATAAAATAAAATGCAAGTGCGAAAAATAAATATGAGAATGAAATGCACCTAAAAGGCATGGTAAGAAGAAAGTAGCATTTTTTTTAAAAGAGTGAGATGTGTGTGAAAATGAGACGGAGGTAAAAAGAAAGGACTATTTTGCACTTAGTCACAACAAAAGCAAGCACAAGCACCCAAACCACTCATGAAAGGTCAAGCAATAACATTATCAAGAAGCAAAAGATGAAGAAAATCATATAACATGTAAGATTAGCATGAATGTGTACTTATCATTTTTAGTGTCATAGTCAAGCATAAGGGCATAAATATTTTAAGTCAAGAACATATATATATATAAAACAAAAACAATCATTCAAGAGCTCTTATAGTCATACTAATCATGTTAAGTCAAGAAGCAACACAAGCTCAATCAAGAAGAAACAAAAAAAGAAAAGAAACAAATACCAAAGTATGAATGCATGAATTTAGGCCAAAATGATCCTTAACTTTTATTGCAAGTGTTAGAGCTCAATGATCTAAAATGTAAGATATTGTCTCTAACGTGCATTTTTAAAATGATGCAATGTCCTAACCTATATGCAATGCATGTATGCATGAAGAAAAAAAATGTAAAGTGAAGTTGTAATGTGAAATTGTAGTGTAGCATGTGAATTGTAGTGTAAGATGTACCATATTAAAAATGCATGAGCATGCACATGATGCAAGTGGTTCTATCTCTAACATATGCAAAGAAAGAAAGAAAAGAAAACATGAAGACATATCATATCTAAATAGCAAAGAAGGAGAAAGCATATTAAGCATAAAAAATTTTACCTAGTCATCCCAAACATGGTATATATAAAAAAATTAACAAAGATATTTACATGATCAAACTAGCAAAGCTAAATAAATAATAAAAAAGTCATAGATTCATGAGATTATAGCACCAAGCAAGGACAAAGCAAACATATTGAGCATACATTAACTTAACACTCTCATTCATAGCATATATATAAGAAAAAAGAAACTAACACTTTTCAAAGAAGCTAAACATATGATCAAGCAACTAACAAGCAAAGCTAAAAAAATAAAAATAATAAGTAACATTAATGTCATATCTTAATTTTTTTTTTTTATCATCTTTTTGATATTCATATTCTAAACAATTAAAATAAAATAAGCAAGAAGTCAAGAGAAAATAAAAGAAGTTTTATCACCAAATTTTTTCAAGTTATGCATTTTTCAAAATAGGTAAGTTTTTTTCAAATTTTTGTATTAATATTTAAACTTAGTAATTTTATAAGAGAGAAAAAGCAAACAATACGAATCACACATGTATTTTCCATGGCATATTAAATCATAGAAAAACATACCTCTAAAAAATAAAAGAAATGACATATTATTAAAAAAAAACAAGAAAACAACAAACAAAACAAACACAACAAAACAGAAAAAATAAAAAAACCAGTTGGGCCTAAAGGCCCATATTTTTTCTCACAGCCCCAGGGGGGTGCGCACAACAGCCCGGGGGCGCGCGCAATAACTCACCAAGGCAAACTGGGCGCCGGGTCAAACCCGACCCGGTCCATGACCCAGTTCGCTGAACCGGTTTTGGGGGCTTATATCAGATTTTTCTATTTTTGGTTAAACATTTTATTTCTTTCACAGATCTTTCTCTCTCTTTCCCTCTTCTGTTTCTCTCTGGTTTTCTCTTCTTCTTCACTTCTTTCACTATTTCTTTCAAAAAAAGATCATATGAACCCTAACCCATAAATTGCTCAAATCAAGAAACTCAAAACATGAACCCTACCCAAAAACGTGTCCTAAACATGAATCTACAAACAGAAATCAAAAACGAGTTTCAAATCGAGCGGATCGGCCCCAAATAGAACATGAAACCCTAACCCCCAAATTAAAAACTCTAACCCTTGATTATTCGTTAACGTGCACAAACCGCTTCTAAAATCATGTTATGGACACGGATTCAACCTCAAAAACAACAATTACTCGTTCAAATCACAACAAAAAAAAAAAGATTTTGACCTAGATCTACATGTTCATGTATGTCATAGATGAAATCGTGCGAGGAAAAGAAGAAAACGATGACCAACCTTCCTTGCAGTGATTCTTGAAGTAAGTTTTCCTTTCCTTCTCCTTTCTTTTCGTCTCTGCCTCTCCCCTTCTTCTGCTTCTGCTTGGTTCTTCGGTCTCTAATCCATGACTTGTTCTGTTTTTGAGGTTTGATGGTGAAATGATGGCTGAAATGGAGGCTGGGGTTCGGTTTCTGTTTGTTTGGTTGAGGGTTAAATTTTTTGGTTCTTTGTAAAAAGGGGTTTGTTTGGTTACTGTGTTTTTGTTTTGTTGAGATTTTTGTTTGGTGATTGAAGGTGAAAAATGCATAGTTATGAAGGGTTTTTCAGTTCCGTATGATTTGTGTTTTTTGCTTTGTTTCTTAGATCGGCCGTTTCTCCCCCTCTGTTTGTGAATTTTGGTCCTGCTATATAGTTGGAATTAGGGTTTAGAGGATTAAAGTGGGAAATCGCAGGATTATCTTTGTTGTAACAGTTTTGAATTTGAAAAAAGTGATGAAATGGGAAAAGAGGACAAAACAGTGTCATTTTCACAATGCTGGATATATTTGTTTCTTTGCAAGTTTTGTGATCTTTGTGTTTCCTGCATTTTCAACGAAGTTCCTTTGCAAGTTTTGTGATCTTTGTGTTTCCTGAAAAAAAGTTCTGTTCTATTTTTTTAATAACGAAAATAATTAGTAATAATAATAATTAATGACCGAAAAAAGAGAAATTAAAGAAAAGGGAGGAGTTACTAAAAAACTGTTTTTTTTCTTTTCATAATTATATATATATTTTTTAATAAATAAACAAGAACTGAAAAAAAGAAGATTAATAATAATAATAATAATAATAATAATAATAATAATAATAAAAGTAGAAAAGAAAATAAATGAATAAAGAGATAAGGAAAAGATTCTTGATGATAATAGTAATAATAATAATAATAAATAAGAATAATTGATAGTAAACTTCGTACGATAAAAAAAACATAATCGGTGTGATGAAAAAGATCGAATGTGATGACGTATCATTATGCGATGAATATTTTTTTGATATTTTATAACGAAAAAAGAAGACAATGGGTTTTATGTCCAAAATTGGGGTACAACACATATTGTTTTGAAGTAGCAATTAAAATAAGTATTAAAGAGTAGTACTTTATATGCTACAGTAATGTTAAAACAAATTATTTGAAATTTCTGGAATAAAAAACAAGTTATTTGTATTTGTTTATACTATAATAATAATGATAATAATAATAATAATAATAATAATAATAATAATAATAATAATAATAATAATAATAACTACTTTTTTTAATGAAAAAAATTATTTTCAAGAATGATTTTAATGATAAGCTACTCAAAACAATTTATCATATACATTAGAACTTCAAATGTTCTTCTTTATTTTTATGTTTTTATTATAAAAGAAAAACATAACATGACCGGACTCATACTAGTTTTGTATTTAGATTACTTATTGTTCTTGTATCAGTTGGGTGAATGTTTATACTTTTTATTTTGTCTCCAACTTCTCTTTATTGTGTAGTTAATATATTGTTCATTTGTTATTTATTACATGAGTATGGATGTAATTAATTTTATTAAATAGCACATGATGAGTAATGATTGATTAGTTATATCTACTTGAGTTATTGAACCATATAAAATAAATAATTAATCATGGTATGCAAATAAATGTAATTTTTTAACTGGTTTAATATTACAACACAGAAAGAGAATATGAGGTATGCATTTTTAGATTTTTGATAAACTTTTCTTGAATATCGTTTGTATCACATACATATTTCATTGATTACCATTAGTTTATTTTTTTACCACATTTATGTATATGTAATTTTCACTTTAAATGGTAGATTTTATTTATAATTATAGATCAAGTATACCCAAATCCTCTCAAGGTTTTAGATTAATGTAAGTTAACTTTTTGATTAAAAGTGATAATTCTGTTATGTTTTGTACCTGTCATTTTACTCTCTAACTTGTACTATCTTGTCTATCCATGGGTCATTTAATGATAGTTGATTAAAATTGGACAGGAGGACCAACAAGACAATGAGGGATGAGGGCGATGCAGATGAAGATCCGTTGACATCATATGTCAAATTTTGACATCAAATTAAATTCTATCCTTCATTTCACTTGATCTAATGATTCAAATGACTAATGATCTTTCGTTTAATAGATTTTTGCGTTCTTGAAGAACATCGAGATTAAAAGATCTAAAGATTTCTTTTCAATCAACATTGTGAGTTACTTCTTGTCATTTTGTAGTCCAGATAATTTATAGAAACATACATTTAAGTTTTGGAAATTTATATTTTACTTAAATCGTTCTTTTAATTTCTTTTGTTTTTTTTCAGGGTTTTAAGACTAATCAGTATTTTCATGACACAATACTGAATAAGACATTTTCTGCGATGAAGATGAAAATCTAACATCCATTAATGCTACAACAATAAACTGGAAATTTAGCATGGTAAACTTTTTATTTTCTATCTTCATCTATATGCTTTTTCTTTTTCATATTATTTATTTATTCTTAAAACATGAAGGAACTTCAAAACGAAAATTATCAAAAAGAAGAAAAATACAATCAATCTACTTCCCATTATAGGTTAGTGCCCAAACCTATTTGTTTCTACGTAAGTAATTGAAAAACAAGGAAAGCTATTGTTGTCCACGTTGTTTTGAAGTAGCAATTAAAACAAGTATTAAAACGAGCTGCTTTATATGCTACAGTAATGTAAAAACAAATTTTTAAAATTTTTAAATATAAAAAAACAAGTTATTTGTATTTGTTTACTATAATAATAATAATAATCATAATAATGATAAAAAAATTTTTTTAATAAAAAACAGTTGTTTTTAAAAATGATATTTAAGAACCCATTTTTTTCAATATTTTCTTAATCATTTCTTTCAAATCTTTTATGTTTATTGCAAGATTATTCTTAATGAACCTTATCATTGAATTTATAAAGATTGAACTATTAACTCCACCGATTGCCTCTTCAGTTGTTTTTACCGCTAAGAACAACACAAATTTATCTTTAATCAATGTAGGAAAATTTGCTCCATAATAGGCATCGACAATAACAATAAAGTTACCATTGTCAAGCAAATTATCGAATGACGTTTTGATTGAACTAACCGCACGTTAACATATAATTAAGTTAATATTGTTTAACAAAATTAGCATGTACATCCTTTCAAAAAAAATAGTTTGTACATTAAAAATAAATTAATTACCTAGTACAACATTATGATCAACTCCAAAAAAAACCAATGAACCCGAACTTGGGTCTGAACCATGACCACTAAGATAAATTACCAATATATCTCCATC
This sequence comes from Trifolium dubium, assembly GCA_951804385.1. Taxonomy (NCBI): domain Eukaryota; kingdom Viridiplantae; phylum Streptophyta; class Magnoliopsida; order Fabales; family Fabaceae; genus Trifolium; species Trifolium dubium. The sequence continues at coordinate 41,631,327 of OX638064.1, forward strand.
CTCTATATTATCCACAAAGTCACATATTACTATAAGAAGAGCCCTTCTCCTTGAGAATCTGATATTACTAGAAGAAGCTTTACCACTCATATTTCACCTAGATTTATTGGTTACACAGAAGAAAAATGGAAAAGTGAAAGGATGTTGTATGGTTAACGGAAGAGTAGCGGAAGAGAAAGAAAGAAGTAAAGAATTATAAAGATTTGCCTTTCTTTTATAACGATCAAGGAATGGAAAGAGAGTGATAAAAATATATGGACTACGTAGGGTTCAATGCATAAGTCCACACTCATCAGGATGACCACAACTCCGAACATGTAAACTCAAGACTCAATTCTTGCAAACCAATATGTGATAAGGATTACTAGATTAGTATAAGAAACAACCAACTATATTATACATCTTTCTTTTATGTCTTTCCCTATATAGATAAATGATTTATTATTCTGTACTTTTCTTCACTAAAACACGTTAGACAATAATATAATCATTTGCAAGTTTAGAGCATCTATAATCGCTACAAGAAAAAAGGTTTTTTGCAGGGACATATGTCGTTAAGAAAAATTCAAAGTTGTTGCGAAATGCATAGAGACGAAAAAAAATGTTGTTCCATTTTGTTGGTATAAGTGTTGTTGCGAAAAGTTTTGTAGCGACATTAAATGTCACTGTCTAAATTAATGTTTTTACAACAACCATTATTGTTGCCTTATGCGGCATCAAAGTGAGTATAATCGTTACGATTAAGTATTTTTCTCAACAATTAAAGTTGTTGTATTAAGTTTTTTTTGCCTACGATATAAATTGTTCCTATATCGTTTATATCTCAACAATAAAAGTAGTTAGAATAAATTATATTTTTCAATAACTAGTTTATTTAATATAATTTTTTTTATTAAAAAACATAAATACAAGTTAATTTAACATTAATAACAAATATAAAATTTCATAAATTATCTTGAAAATTTCTTCCCACACCCCAATTAATCTAAGCTACATCCCAAAATGACTATAATACCCTTAAAATAAAAAAATTCCCAAAACCCTATCCCTAAACAAAGTCAGCTATTTGAGGAGATAAACAAACCGAATAACTCTGACTTAGATCAGACGGATCGTTTTAACGCTAGTCCTCAAGTTTTAATTATTGACCACTTTGTATTATTAATTTTTGAAAGCATTGTTCACTTTATATTAAAACTACAATTATGAATGAAATGTACTAAATTTTTATTTTTGTCAAAAAAAAAATTATATTTTAAATTTCTTTTATTTATAATATACCGTATAATTTTTTGAGAAGATATTAGAATTATAAGTTGGGAACAACATAATTTATCTTTATATATTCTCCTTAAAAATGCCAAATTACATTAATCTTAACAGGTTGAAGCAAAATCTGTCACTTATCAGAAACATGGAAATTCTCTCAGCATGTGTCATGGGGCTCATTGGATTTAAACATACATGAAATGAGCCTTTTTCATTTTGAAATAGTAATTAAGACCCAAATTTGGAATCAACCAACAAATATTGAAGTTAAATCAATAAACAAAGATGACATAATTGTTACCAGAATTGACCATATGCAGGCTTCGATCAATTCATAAGCATTTAAAATCAAAGACTACAAAAACCCACGTACACTCTCAACTAGTTTTACCCGCAAAGATCAAACATTCTCAAGTGTATCTTCGCATCATTGCACATGAGATTAGGTGTTTGGTTGCAACCCATTTTTTTCAATATTTTCTTAATCATTTCTATCAAATCCTTTATGTTTATTGCAAGATTATAATGAACCTTATCATTGAATTTGTAAAGATTGAACCATTAACTCCACCGATTGCCTCTTCAGTTGTTTTTGCCGCTAAGAACAACACAAATTTATCTCTAATCAATGTAGGAAAATTTTCTCCATAGTAGGCATCGACAATAATAATAAAGTTACCATTGTCAAGCAAATTATCGAGTGACGTTTTGATTGAACTTGTTGTACCCCAATTTTGGACCTAAAATCCATACGCATTTCCAATTAAATCAAGACATGCATTTGTTTCGTTCTATGTTTTTTTTTTTTTTGTTTACTTATCTATATCATCACCGTCATAGTTTATTTATTTATTCATTTCATTTTTATTTTACTAATGTGACTAACAATCTCTGTTTCTTTTTCGACAATTTATGGTATTGGGCGCACTCTATCATTCATCTTAGTTTTGGTCCTTTTGAGAAAATTATTTATTATTTACATATACTTTATCACTACATTTTGTCTTACCATTTATGTTTTTTATTATTATAGTTCAAAATTATTCATTTTTATATATATAGTTTCACTATTAATTAAATTGAAAAACTGAGAAAAAAAAAATCTTTTTGATGAGAAAATATTTTTTTTTAGTATAATATTTTTTTTGTTGTTTTTTTCTAACAAATTTTTTTTCACTTTTTAATTAAAAAAAAACTTCTTCTTTTTTTGTTTTCCTTTAAAATCTGTCTTTATTTAGTTTTAGCTTTTTTCTTTTTCTTTCTTTTCTTTTCTCGTCTTGTTTTTTTTCTTTTTCAGGAAAATTGAAAATTGCAGAAATGAAGAAAAAAAAGAGCTACCCCTCTTTCTGGAAAAAAAAGGTCAACACCAACATAAGAGACAAAAGATCAAAACACCAGAGACAAAATTCCTTTAAATTTACAGATGGCACATTTACATTACATCACAAAATTTCATCACAGTACATTTTTCAGTCACAAATCCTCTCAAGGTTTTAGATTAATGTAAGTTAACTTTTTGATTAAAAGTGATAATACTGTTATGTTTTGTACCTGTAATTTTACTCTCTAACTTGTACTATCTTGTCTATCTATGGGTCATTTAATGATAGTTGATTAAAATTGGACAGGAGGACCAACAAGACAATGAGGGATGAGGGCGATGCAGATGAAGATCCGTTGACATCATATGTCAAATTTTGACATCAAATTAAATTCTATCCTTCATTTCACTTGATCTAATGATTCAAATGACTAATGATCTTTCGTTTAATAGATTTTTGCGTTCTTGAAAAACATTGAGATTAAAAGATCTAAAGATTTCTTTTCAATCAACATTGTGAGTTACTTCTTGTCATTTGGTAGTCCAGATAATTTATAGAAACATACATTTAAGTTTTGGAAATTTATATTTTACTTAAATCGTTCTTTTAATTTCTTTTGTTTTTTTTCAAGGTTTTAAGACTAATCAGTATTTTCATGACACAATACTGAATAAGACATTTTCTGCGATGAAGATGAAAATCTAACATCCATTAAGGCTACAACAATAAACTGGAAACTTGGCATGGTAAACTTTTTATTTTCTATCTTCATCTATATGCTTTCTCCTTTTCATATTATTTATTTATTCTTAAAACTTGAAGGAACTTGAAAACGAAAATTATCAAAAAGAAGGAAAATACAATCAATCTACTTCCCATTATAGGTTAGTGCCCAAACCTGTTTGTTTCTACGTAAGTAATTGAAAAACAAGGAAAGCTATTGTTGTCTACGTTGTTTTGAAGTAGCAATTAAAACAAGTATTAAAAAGAGCTGCTTTATATGCTACAGTAATGTTAAAACAAATTTTTTAAATTTCTAGAATAAAAAAACAAGTTATTTGTATTTGTTTACTATAATAATAATCATAATAATAATAAATTAAAAAAATTAATGAAAAACAGTTGTCTTTAAAAATGATATTTAAGATAAACTACTCAAAAAATTTAATCTTAAGCATTAGAACTTCAAATGTTTTTTATTGTTTGTGTTTTTTTTATAAAAGAAAAGCATAACCTAACCAAACTCATACTAGTTTTGAATTTAGATCACTTATTGTTCTTGTATCAGTTGGGTGAATGTTTGGACTTTTTATTTTGTCTCCAACTTCTCATTATTGTATAGTTAATATATTTTTCATTTGTTATTTATTACATGAGTAAGGTTGTTATTAAATTATCAAATAGAACATGATGAGTAGACATTGATTAGTTATATCTACTTGGGTTATTGAACCATATGAATAAAATAATTAATCATGGTATAGAAGTAAATGTAGTTTATTTAACTGGTTTAATATCACAACAGAGAAAGAGAATATGAGGTATATGTATTTTTAGATTTTTGATAAATTCTTCTCTAATATCATTTGTATCACATACAACGTACCACAAGGTAAACTTTCTCACAGATGGCACGACAATAGTTATCATTCACCATGTTTCGTTCATGCATTAGATGGATCATGATCTCTGCTACCCTTTTATTCTTGCTTTCAACCATCAATTTTCTTAACTGTTATTTTATTTATTGTGGTAAAAACCAAATATGTTTTGTTACTGTTACAATAGACTAAACACACTTTTGAATGAACTCAGAATGTACAACACTTAAACTATTCCCTGTGGGTTCGACACACTCTTTACTTATTACTTGCGACTTTGAACTGTGTATACTTGCACATGTTATTCTCAAACCATCAGACGCGTGGACAAAATTGTCGGAAATGACCAAATTAAAATTTAAAATAAACATTTGAGACTAATAAAAAACTTTTAAAACGTTTAGGGCCAAAATGAACCTAAAATAAATGTTTGGGCCAAAATATGTAATTAAGTCTTGACATAGTAACTTTGATGTAACATTGATGTGGCAAGATTGATTGGGTAAACTTGTTTCTTATCAAGTAAACCTCAAATTGGTTTACAATTTTATCAAGTAAAAACTGAACTTAGATCACTTTTTCATGTAACATCATGAGTAAAACATAATTTTTCTTGTTTCTTATCAACAGTGTTTTAAAAATCGAATCGGCCAATTGGGCTGATTGAATCGAGAACCTAAGGGGCACCAGTCTGATTCGCTTATTGGATCGCCCATGCTATTGAACCGGAGAGAACCAATCAAAATTGATGCGAACCATTGAAAATTGGCGAATCAGTGGTTTTTTGGAAACCGAGCAGTTGAACACTTGTTTTTGCCGCTGACTTCACCGTTGTTTCCGTCGGTGTTGTTGCCTCTCCCCCCGTTGTTCATCTAATCACTCCCTCTTTATCTCTCCAAGTTATTGCTTCTTTCTTTTAGATTTAATTTTCCTTCAACCTCACCAAAATAATTCTCACTATTTTATTTTGATTGTTTAATACCCACAAAAAAAAATCTTTCTTATTTTCCAAAGACCCAATACACAAAGGGTAACTTTGACTTAAACTAGTTAAAAAAAGAAGAAGAATGATTTAGACAACAAAGATGAAAATGGTGTAAGCTTTATGTTGGGAGATCTTTGTAGCGACGGAGGATTTATAGATGTTGATCGATGGGTCTAAATTATCCATTAATATCTTTTATTTGTTTTTCTTCTAAATATCAAATTCAATTCATCCATTAAACATACGATTCATCTATTATGATATCTTAAATTGATGGATTAAAATTAAAATGAATCAAATTCATTATTTCAAATGTTTGCTTAACGTATGGCTTAGATGGATAGAGGATTGATCGATCATTTTGCCACCCCTAGAATGAACATTAACAAAAAATTTAACTAATTACCTGGTAGAAGTTTATCATCAACTACAACAAAACTCATAATACCCTACAAGACAACCAAGTTTAATCCTTTTTATAAAAACATTTTCAACAAGTTATATGGTCAATTCTAAGAATATCACAAACAAAGCTTTAATAGGGAAATTTGATCGAACACTTTGTGTGCAAGATGATCGATCAAATTTCACACAATAAAATCAATCAAATTGTAAAGAACAGTAAAAGAGATAAGGAAGAAAGCGAGACACAAGACGTGATATGGGAGTTCTCTAGCTTTCTTCGTCCTCGCTTTAGCCGGTACATCTCCCCCAATTCCGCGAAAATCGGAATTGAGCTCTTAATAGAAAATATTGAATTATACAAGTATTCAATTGAATTAGAAGACTCAAGTACCAAGAATTACTCTTCACTCTCGACGTCTAATTCAATAACCTTGCGCGAGAACCCTTCACACGAACCTTGACTCGAACCTTCGATTGCAATAATCCAAACTACATATGTTCTTCAATCCGATGAACACTTGCAAATGATTATCCGATAGATCCTCTGCCACGTGCGAAGCCTCAAGAAATCGATACCTTCAATTCTTGATGAAAACTCGATGACAAACCCTTGCTTCCAACTCAATCCAAAAGACCGATCAAACACGGTCCACCATGGACGTTTTCACACAATTAGACGAAACCCCTTTTCGAACCCATTGAAAGAGTAAGCGAATTGGAGATTGAAGATTGATTGAAGATGAAGAACTTGAAAGCATGAAAGCCTTTGATCCTAAATTCCTTCAATTTAGATCAAAATTATGTTTTTTATCTCACACTTTACAATTTCACCCCATGTAGCTATTTATAGGGAAAATTGTATGGAGTAAATTTTGGCACTTTCTAACATAAGTGTATCGATACATATCAGTATGTATGGATACATCTTTAATGACATCAATTTTTTTTAAAGTTTTGACTGATATGTATCGATACATATTAAAAGTGTATCGATACATAAAAAGTTTTCTATTTAAGAAAGGCTTGATATGTATCGATACATATAAATGTGTTTCAATACACATTGAGCTTTCTGTTGAAAATGGACTTGATATGTATCGATAGATACAAAGGTGTATCGATACACATAAAGCTTTTTGTTCAAAAATGATTTGATATGTATCGATACAAATTAATTTGTATCCATACATGTTGATCTTCAATTAAAATATTTTCTGTGGCACATATCTATCAATCCACATATTATGTGTAACAATATGTATCTATCAATCCACATATAATGTATTCTATAATATTTTCTCGCATTTTGACAATTATTAAAACTCGGAGGAGAACTGATGCATTTACAATATGATGTTTTGTGGTGACATGTGGCAATATTTATTGTTAGATGGTTAGGAGAAAAACATTGTAAATATTTCTTAAAATATTTTTTTATAGTGGATTTTTAAATATTATTATATTGATATAGATAGATATAGATTTCAACTTTCAACTATAATTATTACTTCTTTAGGTACATAATCCTATAAATTTTAACTATTTCCTACATTTTATCATAAATATTATAATAAAACATAAATAAATTCTTCTCATAAAAAATAAACATGTTCGGTAAAAAAAAGTAAACTTGTAACAACATTCACTTTCAATAAACTTATTATTATTTTTCACTTTGTTTATTTTTGTAATTTGGTTAATGAAATCTTATTACTGAGAGATAGATATAGACATATAGTAATAGATAACTAAAGATATTGACGATGAAAAATATAAGTCAGACAATTATTTGCAAACGGAGGAAGTAATCTTATTCTTCTATTTTTTTTGGTATATAGACGAGATGATAAAGACACCAATAAACTCATACACATAAGTGTAGCGACCGGGGTTCGAACCCAGGTCATGGATGTCCAGTCTAACAATTTCGATATTTTCTGTCAGTTAAGCTAGGACTTCTAGACATAATTTTATTCTTCTTACTAAGAGCATCTTCATCGCTAATTTTTCAATATCGTTTGCCATCATGTCATCACATGAAAGTAGATGAATTTGCAAAAAGCATCGTTCCGGCTGGAGTTCTCGTTACTTGATGAAGTAATGATATTTTATGGGACCCAATGCATATAAAGGACATTTACTTATTCTTTTTAAGTTGTAATAAAATTGAATAGAAATAAAATATTAATATGTGATGTAAAGTTGTGAGTTAAATATGAATTCTTTAGAGTTGTATTATTGGAATAAAAAAATGAATAAATTATATAATAAGACGGAGGGGTAATTCGTAATACTGAATGCACCAGTTACCAACGTAGAGTAATCGACAGGTCGGTTGGCACCGATAATATGGTTTCAGTATATGTGGCGAGAAATGAATTGAAAATCAATTTTTTGTGTGCAACTCATTTCAACACCCACCACTTCACTACACTACACTTCCCTTTCTTTCATTTCCATTTCCACCAACAAGGTTCGTACGTGTTTCTCTCTCATCCTCTCTCTCTCTCTAACCTCAAATTTCTTTCAATGTAACTAACTAACTAACAACTCTCATTGTTGCTTTTGTAGATTCGATTCAATTCAATGGCTTCACTGATGCTCACTGGAACCGGTAAGCTCACTGTGTTCAATTCCAAAACCCCAATTGGATTCGGTTTACACGGTAAGACCTTAAGTTTCCCCAAAACTAGGGTTAGGGTTTCCAAATTCAGGACTATTAAATGTAGTAGCAGTTCTAGTTCTAGTATTTCATCATCATCTTCAAGACCAAGTTCACAACCTAGGTTTATACAACACAAAAAAGAAGCATTTTGGTTTTATAGGTTTCTTTCAATTGTTTATGACCATGTTATAAACCCTGGTCATTGGACTGAAGATATGAGAGATGATGCCCTTGAACCGGCGGAACTTACTGATAGGAATATGCTTGTTGTTGATGTTGGTGGTGGTACTGGTTTCACTACTTTGGGTATTGTTAAGCATGTTGATGCTAAGAATGTAACTATTCTTGATCAGTCACCTCATCAGCTTGCTAAAGCTAAACAAAAGGAACCGCTTAAAGATTGTAAGATTGTTGAAGGTGATGCTGAAGATCTCCCTTTTCGAACTGATTATGCCGATAGATATGTATCTGCAGGAAGGTACATCTATGCTGTTTCGTAAGCGTTTAAATAACAATGCTTGCTTAGTTTCTGTAAAATTGCTTTTGAATGTTCTTATGGATGACTAACCCACTTGGGTTGGCCTTGGCTTGAGACTTGGGAGTGTGCTCCTCCTCGAGGTCTCAGGTTCCATTCTCTCCAGTGTCAATTTAGGTGGACTAATTTAACTTCAAAAAAAAAAATGTTCTTATTGATGACTATTTGTATATTTTTTATTTGCATGACTTTGGTGTAATCTTGTTGTTTCTGCTCAAGTGTATGTAGATATAAAGTAGCTTCGTTTGAAAGAGGTGTATTTACATGATTTAGTTGCAATATTGATGTTGTTAAAGTTTATATGGCTCTATAGCACCGACACTTCTGATCTAAGACGTGTTTCATGTCCGATAACAACATTTGTAATTAAATTCAATTAATTCATTTTTTTTCAAATTATTACGGGTGCCAACATGTTGGTGTCTTGCTTTGTAGGTATTTATAGATATAAAGAATATTGTTTTGAAAGAGGGGATAATGATATGTTTTTGTTTCTCAGTATTGAATACTGGCCGGATCCTCAGCGTGGAATCAAGGAAGCATACAGGGTTTTGAAACTTGGGGGTAAAGCGTGTTTAATTGGTCCTGTCTACCCGACATTTTGGTTGTCGCGTTTCTTTGCAGATGTTTGGATGCTTTTCCCTAAAGAAGAAGAGTATATTGAGTGGTTTACGAAGGCAGGGTTTAAGGATGTCCAGCTAAAAAGGATTGGCCCAAAGTGGTATCGTGGAGTTCGCCGTCATGGCTTGATTATGGGTTGTTCGGTGACTGGTGTTAAGCCTGCATCTGGGGATTCTCCTTTGCAGGTATTTGTCATCTTAGCTTCTCAATTACAGTATATTTTTGTTGATTTTTCTATTGTTCTTTTTTTTCAACTCAAGTCAAACTGTCAAAGGCAGGTTGTATGTGGTTGTTTCTCCTTGATGGTTTTGTGGTTTGTGTCTTTTGTGCAAGGACATGGGGGTTCCTATCTTTTTATGATTTTCTGACTAAAAAAAATATATGCTTTACGATTGAGAGTTAGCAGTATGAACACCCTCATACTGAGGACTATTTCTAATTTAAAGCTATAATTTTTTATCTTGTTAAATTTGTCTACTTGCTATATTTTCTGAACTTGAATTATATTTGCTGTAAATCCCCTCTTTTTCCTTGGTACTTGAGCACATTTGAGAACCTATCGCATCCTTTAAGATTCACATCTATTTTCTATCTCTTTATACGTATTAGTTTTTTTTATTCATATACTAGCGGTACATCAAGAGACAACTTTACCAATTTAAGAAGTCTATCACCATCTTGAAGTGAAACATGTACATCTCCACTGATTTCTCACAACCATGTCTCCTTTTTTATGCCCTTCATCTTTCCTAGGATATGTATCCACGTGTATCCTTGAAGTTTCTCATGTATCCGGTAATATTTTTTTTAAAAGTAAAAAGAAAATAACTCTTGATACTTCTAGGGTATATATCAACGGAGTATCAATATCTCATACCTGTCTGTATCGGATACATCCCCAACTTTGGACTATTCGGGCTTCACAGTGCTTGAGTAGTTCAGTACCCAATGAGTATGGGTATTGAAGTTGTACCCATGTGGATATGGGTCCAAGTATGGGTATTTTTTTCAATTGCGGGGTATGGCGATTGGTGACAAATACAAAAGTATTCTACGCAAACCCTACCATTTTTCATCCTTATGTCTTGGAAGTGTAACTGTGTAAGTAGCTTGGAGTTATGAACAAAGCACTACTATTCACAGCCCTTTTGTCATCTTTATCTCTTGGAAGTGTAAGTAGATTTGAGTTATGAACGAAAAGCAGTGAAGCGTTACTATTCAAATCTCTTTCTTGATCTTCTGTCACCTGTATTATGACTATTAACATATAAGATATTTGCACAGGCTGCTGTGCATTTGTTCTTAAAAGCAGCTTCTCATACTCTGATGATATGGGAACATTTAATTGTTGAAAAGTGTCAATGATGAATTAACTATCGTGGTTGATTTTATTGGATACTCTCTTTTGGTTTTACATGCACAGTTATGTCAAGTTTCACACTTATTCAAACTCAAAATGTTTTGTTCTCTTAATAGTTGAAGTTCAATCAAACAATACAGGTTTTGCTACAATGTTACAAACATATTATATGTTGGCATACAATTGTACTGGGTTTCTTCAATTAAATGTGATCTTTAGGCACTTCGATTGAATGCTGAGCATATTGGTTTAGAGGCGAGATCTCCCATAAAGCACTAGGCATTAGCTTTGTTAACTCTGTTTGCCACGAATGCCAAGCGTTATGTTTGCTTGCCTTACTGCAAAATATCTCCATTAAATTTAACAAAGTTATAAGATTTAAGGGGTTGTTGCATATGTTTAAATGTTGTCAAAGCACACACATTATCCTCCTTGCATTGGCAAAATGGTGAACAGCAGAGCATAAATATATTTTCTTATCATTGCTTCACAAGAAGATGCACAATATATAATATGCTGATTGAGTTATAAATTCTGCAATTTGCTGCAGCTTGGTCCAAAGGAAGAAGATGTTGAAAAGCCCGTAAATCCTTTCGTCTTCTTACTGCGCTTTGCATTGGGTGTCCTAGCAGCTTCATGGTTTGTATTGATTCCAATTTACATGTGGCTCAAAGATCAAATTGTTCCCAAAGGTCAGCCAATCTGAGTGAGATTTGTAGTTAGTGAACGTTTTGATACTGTCAGTGTTTTTGTTATCAAGTGTAAGATTATTACATATACAATTGAGAAATATTTATCAAACCTTGTAATTGTTAGTTTCTTTACCTAGTTGAGCTCAGTTTTTCTGCATGTTTTTTACTGGCCATGCTAAATTTATCGGTGGAAGTGTCTAATAAAACCTTACTTTATCAGTACATTTGTTATATTGTTCTGTTTATTGGTAGTCTTGAGTTATGAGTGCTTACGCACCTCCTCAGGTAGAGTTAAAAGAACACCTTAAAGTAAAGTTGTGAGAGGGTTTAGAAGGGTTAATTCATGATATGCGACTAGGAGAAAAGATTCTTGTAGGAGGAAATCTAAATGGGCAGGTAGGGACTAGGGAGTGTATTGAGAGGTTTCAGCGATTTGTACAGGGGTATGGTATGGCTTTCGGAAGCAAATGTGGTGACTGGCAGGTAAATCGATCCTAGATTTTTCGTCGGCATTTTCTCTTACTATAGCTTATGCATGCTTTATTAAAAGAGAGGAGCGTCTTATCACATACAAGAATGAGGTGACATGTTCTCATAAATTTTATTTTTTATTAGGAAATCAGACAGAAAGAATAGTTTGGTCTGTAAGGTCATATTTGGAGAGAGTTTGACTACCCAATATAGATTATTGGTTAATGGTTATAGATGTGAGAGTTAAGACGAGAGCGAAGAGAAGAAATCATGTGGTCAGGGGTTTAAATTATGTTCATGCATATGCAGAAAATTTGGTGGGGAGGAGAGAATACACTTGTGTGGCCCACAAGTTCTCCGACAGAGATTAGTCGTCATTAACAATAGTTGTAACTTTGTAATAATATCATAGTAACAAAAAAACACAGTGGGGCTCCACGGATCAAATGGTGGCGTTTGAGTGGTGAAAAATCAGCTGTTCCTACACAGGATTTTAGCTATAAGGAAGTACAAATGATATATGGGACAAAATGACACATAGGATAAGAAAAATAGCAACAGAAAAAAAAAACGATGGGTAATAGCCATTGTGTGGTGCACCGAACTTTCTAACAAAATCATGAGGTCAAAATAAATGTCAAAATAGTGGAGAAGAAACACTTGAATTCTAATTCGTAAGAACAAAGTGATGTTATAAATTGTGCAAATAATAGAGGATTAGACTCATGAGTCATACCAAAAGTTATGAGAAAAGTAATTAAACATAGATTAACAAAAGTATAACACATAATAAGTGATATAGTACTTCCCATCAAATGTAATGGAGCGATAACAATATACTATATATAAAAAAAGACTTGGACTTAGTTATATTCACAATGTATTTAAAATTAACTTTAAATTAAAAAAATCTTAAATAATCATTTTGTCTATGTAAGTTCGCGTATTTTTTATTTTAGTCCCTATATTTTTTTTAAAAAATTCATCACTGAATGTAATCATTTTGATTTTATTCCTGCTGGAAAATTCAAAGAAAAATCTGCAGGAAACTTGCAAATTTTCCCGTAAATTTTAGCTTTAAAGATTAAAATCAAAATGATTTTAACATTTATGTATAAATTCCAAAAAAAAAACATACAGGAACTAAAATAAAAAATCAATGAAATTACATGGACCAACTGATAATTTAAGCCTTAAAAAAAGAAATAATTTATATAATTTCACCTTCCACATCAATATATTTATTTAATTTCACTTTCCACATCAACATCAATAAGAAAAGATATGTAACAATTATTTCATTTCATTCTTCAGTTATTCAAACTAATTCTAAAGATAGGTTTCCAATTTCTAACAAGATTACATAACTGCACATGTAATATGCTCAAACCTAAGTTGAAATGGTAGTACCTATTTAAATATGAATAATTTACCTATCAAAAAAAAAATATGAATAATTTAAAACCGTTTATTTCCCATCCCATGTTGTGGGAAGACACCAACTTGAAATATGAATTTTTCTCATAGAAATCTCTCCAGCTACTTTAAATGTGACAATTTACACCATAAACCATTTTATCTCAATTATTTAAATCCTCTATGCATCTACTTTTCCATGTCTAGAACTTCACTGGATTCTGCAGTCATTGTAGAAGATCTAGTGTTTCCATATGATCCGGTCACCCCAATTATGATATCTATAGTTTCAACAAACAACTTCATTTAATAAGGTCATGGTAATGTCTTACTTTTGTGACCAATTTAACCTTACCATAAATACAAATTGAAAAATATTAATTAAATTAAGAATTGAAAGTCACATTCATTTTTGAGACTTTTTTTTACAAATACAAGTTACAACCCTTTTATTATTATTATTATTATTATTATTATTATTATTATTATTAGATAAAGAGAATAATGAATAAAATGGTTTCCACTTCACCACAAATAAGAGCACAACAGTTGAAACATGTCATGCATCCACTTTTCAAGAGTAACTAACATACATCACCAAATTACTTGAAATCAAAAAAATTAAAATAACATTAAATTTAATGCATCCATAGTTAACGGCAGTGGCGGAGTTAGAAAATTTAGAAAGTCCGGGTAAAATATTAAATTTAAACAAAAATTTTGGTTTTGCAATGAAAATTTTCAATTTAAAAAAAAAAGTCAATTTTGTCCTAAATTAATTCCTAAGAATCTCAGTTTTACTCTAAACTAACTCTTAAAACACCAAAAAAATTATTTTGTAGTGGAAAATCTCAATTTTGAACAAAAAAACTTCAATTTTACCCTTAATTAATCTATAAAAATATTAATTTTATCTTAAATTAACCCCTAAATACCAAAACATTTGGGTCGAGCTCGGGCTATAGCCCGTGCAGCCCTGTATTCGTCCATGGTTAATGATAGGCTTAACTAACATTTTCATCATCTATGTATATATGTACACGAAATTTTGGTTTTAGTCTCTGTATCAATTTTTGTTCTAAATAAGTCCCTGAATCAACCATTTTTTTGTCCCTAAAATCTGCAGGAAAATTCACAACGTTCCTGCAAATTTTCCTACGAATTTTCATACGGATTTTAATTTTAGAGACTAAAAGTAAAAAGTTTGGTTGATTCAATTTATAACAAAAATCGATACAGGACTGAAATTAAAATTTAGTATACATACAAAGACGAAAAATATAGTTAAGCCTTAATGATATGAAAAGGAGCACAATTTGATTCTCACAACTTGAGAAGAGATTAAACTATTTGTTATTATAACTCACCCTAAACTAGATTAGTTGGTTCAGTGGGCGGGATACTTAATAAAAAAAACATTCCCATCATTTATTAAGATTATAGACTAGGGAGTGTGACATTGTAAATACAAGAGAACCATTGAAATGTTCCTGCTATCGATAGTGGATTCTTCTGGAAAAATTTGTTGCCTTTTGAATTAGAAATTCCCCTCAAACGTGTATTGACTATTTCAACCCACACACCTATAAAAGCAAAATAAAGCGTGCCTCAAAATAAGACAACATCACGACACATAAAATTTGTTTCACACCCCTCTCCATTGGACAATAAGCTATTTTCACTTTTACAAAGTTTGCATTAACTCATTTGAGCCTAAAGCAGCAAATAATGACACACAAATTGACAAAAGATCAAATTGCAGAATTTTGGGGAGCATTTTGCCTCATTGACAAGGACTCTGATGGTGTGATATTTTGATCTTTAATCTCAAAATAAGTTTTTTGGCCACATTTATAAGCAATTTTTTTTCTTCAGATTTAATGAATAATTGATATATTTGCTTTGTTTTATAAGTCAAATACAACAATTATTCAATAAATTTAAAAAATGCATTTTTGTTTATAAATGTGATTAGAGTGAGTATTCTGATCTCAAATATAAACAAAAGTTGATCAAAGTTAGTTGAAAATTTTATACTAACTATATCAACAATATTTGTTTATATTTAAGCCTGGAGTAGGATGAGAATGTCCATTGATAAATTCTCCACCACCAACCCTTAATTGACTTTGAGATGCTGATTTTTTTGTTTATTTGTTATTTATAGGATTCATAACTGTGGATGAATTGATAATAATTATCAAATCATTAGAGGGAAATATAACAAAAGAAGAAATTCAAGAAATGATTCATAAAGGCAATATTGATGGCAATGGCAGGGTAGAATTTGAACAGTTCTTGCATATTATAGAAACTAAAATGAAGGTAAAAAATAGTACTATTATATATTAAAGGTTTAAGTAACATTTTTGTTACGTATTTATGTGAAATTTTGGTTTTAGTTCTTATATCAATTTTTGTTTTAAATATGTCTCTGAATCAACTAAACTTTTTAATTTTAGTTTCTAAAGTAAAAAATTTGCAGGAAAATTCGTAGAAAAATCTGCAAGAGACTTGCGGATTTTCTTGCCGATTTTAACTTTTTAGGACCAAAAAAAAAAATTTGGTTGATTCAGGAATTTATTTAGAACAAAAATCGATACAGGAACTAAAACAAAATTTTCGTGTATATATAGAGACGAAAATGATAATTAAGCCTAAATTAAAATGTTTCATTCATTTGCTTACATCCAATAATATATTTTAAAAATATGACCTACTCAGTCATTTCAACCGGTTGAATTAGGACTGACCACTTTGTTGGTTGGTTCAAAAACGAATTGAAAGACTGAACCGCCGGTTATTTATTTTTTTGTTGCAAATACTCTATTTATATATTTATTTTTATTTCTAAATATATTTTATGTCATTGACCTTTGAAGTATTTGAACAATAATAACTCAAATATCTCACCGGTTCAAATAACGTAGTTGATTATTAAGGTTCTAATAAAATGTTAAATGTCAATGTTAATAGGATTATTTGACTGAGGAACTAAAAGACTCATTCAAAGTATTTGACAGCAATAATGATGGATATATATCTTCTACTGAGGTAAACAATAACATGCTGCACACTCACATTTTTTTCTTCTATATATTTCTGATTAATTTAATTTAATTTAATTTAATTTAATTAATCATATGACTAAAAAGAAACACTTGAATTTTTTATGATTTTATAGCTGAGAAACGTGATGGTGAAATTGGGAGAGAGGCTAACAGATGAAGAAGTTGAACAAATGATAAGAGAGGCAGATTTGGATGGAGATGGTCAAGTTAGCTATGAAGAATTTGTAAAGATTATGATGCTCAGCTGATTTAATTTCATTTAATTTCCTTTCAATTTTTAAGTCTTCGGCCAAACTTGGGTTTGCCATTGACATTTTTTTGTATACATTTTTTGTTGACACATTTTTTTTAATTTCTGTATAATATTCTTCTACTATCCTATGGTATATACAACATAACGCTGTTGACTGTTTTATTAGTCAACCTTGGCTTTATGGTCTGAGCCTGTGTCTTTTGTTTGTTGCATAGGTGACCTCTTTTCATTTTGTTTAGAATTTTTTTTCGCACCCCTAACATTCTAGCGCGTTCCGTGCGTTTTCATTTTTAGTCTCTCGTTATGTAGGCAGTGCATGTAGCGTGTGAAAATTATTCAAAATTGGGTAAGACTAATTTGTTGACTGCACAGCGAACTGTGTTCGCATTTCAAACAGTAAACCAGTTGCCAATTAAAAAAAATGCTCAAACATATTTTTGGTCCTTGTATATACACTAAATTTTGGTTTTAATCCTTATATCTGATTTTGTTCTAAATTAGTCCATGTATCGACTTAAAAGTTTGGATTTTGGTCCATGTCATCCAAAACCGTTAGTAATTGTCCAAGTCGCAAACGTTTTGCCACCATGATGACGTGGTAAAAATTCAGTGTGACTGGATTCAGCTTTAGGGATCAAAACCAAAAATTACGTATATTATAAAGGATTAAATCCAACAAAAATTTACCTTCCGAAAAACTCCAAATTTGTAAGAGTGTTGCTGGTAACTTACCATTGAAATTATTGGCTGCTAGATCAACAATTTTAAGTGTCTCCCAAGGGCCGATGTTATTTGGACATTCAATATTTCCATGCAATTTGTTTGTCCTTAAAATCATGAATTTGAGGGATGAAATGGTGTTCAAGAATCAAGGAAATCCATCAGTTAACTGATTTTTTCCAAGGTCTAGAACTTGTAGGTGTTTGCAATTAGCCAAAAATTTTGGTATGGTTCCCTTTAAATGATTTCCACTGAGATCTAAAACTAGTACATATTGAACTCCATTTAAATGATTTCCACTTTGCTTCGGTTAAAGAACAACCTCGTATTCAACTCCACCAAGTCCCAAAAACTAGTACATTGGAACCAAAGTGACGATTGTTGTGAATGAAATGGAGTAACATGCAATAACAAAGGACATGTTATAGCTCTTGACTTAAGCAATGAATTCATCTCAGGACAACTTGAAAGTAGTCTCTTCAATTTGAAGTATATAGAGAATTTGAATTTGGCCTATAATGAATTCAATTCTGAAATTCATTATGAGTTTCCAAATAGGGGGTTTAAAATTTCAATCCGTCAAAATAGGATGGTTAAAATTGCATTTATGCCAAACTATTTTTGACAATGTTTTTGCTGAAGAATTTGCCAAGTAACTATCGCACAAACATAAAAAATTAAAATAAAATTTAAAAATTAAAATAAATAGTTTCTTCTTACCAAAAAAAAGTAAAAAGTTTCTTCAACTACGGGACCGCTACTATATATGAGCTTTTAAAACGGGTTATCCAACCCTTTTTAAGCCTAAACATTCTTCAGGTTTTATTGGATCGAATTAAAAAGTCAATATTTAAATATGAGTTCTAAAAACTCTATAGTAGGTCAGCCAAAAATTTCTCTATTTTCCGATGATTCTCTATAACCATCTTAAAACCCTAAATTATCTTTCAATTTGGGACGTAGATTCTAAATTAAGGTTTGAGATGTAGAACCCGAAGTTTGTGCGGAGTTTTGAGGGGTATAGGCACCAGTTCGGGTTCTAGATCCCGAACTGGTGCCTATAACCCACCAAAACTCCGCATAAACATCAGGTTATGCATCTCGAACCTTAGTTCGGGATCTAGATTCCAAATTTGTGTCTATATCCCGCAAAATTCCGCACAAACTTCGGGTTCTACATCCTGAATTTTATTTCGGGATCTACGTCCGAATTTTACTTAAATACTCCCTAAGGACTAAAACGATAATTAAGGTGGGGAAAGAGAATGATGGGGGATGGATAGAAATTCTCAGCTCAGCCGGCCTATATTGGCCACTATAATATAGTGATTACAAGAAATTGTGAAAAAAGCAAATTGATGATAAGACATGCAACTTTAGAAATAAGATTTTGAATATGAAATAAAATAAAATTGTGAAGTTTCATGAAAAAATATACAATAATTACTGGTTCATTGGTCGAACCGTTGAGTCACTAGTCGAACTACATGACTAAATCGGATAAAACTGAATAACTCGGATGAATAGACCGGTCTCTATAATTAAATTATATAGGTATTGAACCCGTCGAACCGGTGACTCGATCTCTAAAAAAATCACGATTGGATTGAAATTTATACAATCTTAAAATTTGTAAAAATTCCAAAATATCATAATTTAACAAGTTTAATTTTAAATTTAACTTATAAATATAGTGATCAAACAAACAACAAAATAAGTAAGAGAATATCAAGTGTGTTTTGTATTGAACTGATAGATTTGGTCTTTAAAAATAATTAAAATTTATAAAGGGTTAAAAAATATCAAATAATTATATGTTTTAATAATAATCATATGTATTAAATTGTATTGAATCGGAGAATAAAAGCATTTTTTTTATAATAGAATAGCACCTATTTATTTTTATTAAAAATTTGAAAATTTCTCTATTGCCCCCTTTGTTTTTTTTTTTGGACGCAAGCCTATTGAATCGGAGAATAAAAGCATTTTTTTTATAATAGAATAGCACCTATTCATTTTTATTAAAAATTTGAAAATTTCTCTATTGCCCCCTTTGGTTTTTATTAAAAATTCGGGATCCAAAACCGAAATCAGTTTTGGGATGTGTATAGTATACCGAACCATAAACGAGATACATCAGAACACACATGAATTACCCCTCCCCGGCCCCTCCCTATGGTCACGCTTACATTTCGTAAGCTCGGTATCGAACTGGGTTTCGGTACGTGGATTTCGAATTGGCCTGTTTAAATAACAGAACCAACATAAAACCCCCCACTCGTTAATATATTCTAAAACGGTTTCTTCAACTCATTCTTTACCAAATCCATAGAAATAACATGAAAATTTCCAAATCTTCCACACTAACACCAATTCTTCGCTAGATTTGCTACTATCAAGTAAGTTTTTCTCAAATTTATGTTCATATTTGATTTTGATAGGTTTATGAGTTTATGGTTTGATTTAAGAATAAAATTGATTTTCATTATATTGTTTAAATTGATTAGTTTGTGAAGAAGGAATGGTAGTGATGTTAGTTGTTCTTGAATTTGTCTTTGGTTTGTTTGTGAATTTGTCTTTGATTAAATTAGGAATGAATTTGTGTTTTGTTTGTCTTTGGTTAGATTAGGAATGAATTTGTCTTTGGTTTGTATTTGATTTCGATTTTTGAACTTTGAACTTTGTGAGTTTGTGAATGATGATTAAAGGAATATTTGAACTTTGGAAATGAGGGTTAAATGAGTGAATTTGTGATCTTTGAACTTTGTGAATGAGGGTTAAAGGAATAACTGAACTTTTTGAATTTGTGAAAAGTTTATGGAATATGCCTATGCTTATTGTTATGCTTGTAATCTTTAAGTTGCTTATTAAGTTGCTTATCATTAAGTGCATATCATCAAGTTGTGGGTTGAATGGGTTGATTCATCTTTGCATTTATAAATATGATCTTAATTGCTTGTTAAGTTGTGGGTTGAATGAGTTTGATTATGAGTAGAGAAATTGACTAGGTTATTTTTTGTTGTTGTATAGATATGAAAGAAAATATTGGTATAGGTAGACACGGTCGGCAAAGCAGAGCTCATGAATCAGGTCGTTCTAAGGTTGTTCCAAAAAAATGTAGTCATCATAGGACTAATGATGTTGGAGAGGGTACTTGAGCAACTACTTCAAATCGAAGAAGATCACGGGCGGAACTTGATTCTGAACCTGAACTAGATAATGTATATGAAGAAAATCAAAATTTAAATATGGAGGTAAAGGAAGAGGTTGAAGGTGGAGGATATCCAGAAGGACCGACAAAATTTGTCTTTACTAACGAGATACTCTAAGCATAGGGCAAGTATGACATGGAATGCAGATGAACGGGATTCGGTATTTTCCTCAATTTGGTGTAGTAGAATTGTATTTTATTAATTGATTAATATTTTATTTATGTTATATGATTTTTTTTTTGTTTTTTAGACTTTGCACAAAACACAAATTCTTCGGACCCATGGAAGGAACCTTATTAACCCTGAGAAATCGAGGGGCACTCTTGAATATGCGTGATTTTGGGATGTTGTAGACAATTGTGGGCAGGAGTCATTATTGCATACAAACTACAACATCATCAACCATGGGGTGATGACTATATTCGCTGAGAAATGACATTCGACGACTGCTACCTGTTATTGTTTTTGTGTTGGCCTCATTTTTGGCAAAACACAATGTAGAGGACAATGTGCACACATCATTAAAGATGTGAAGAACAATGTGTGCACATCATTCCAGTCCGGAACTTTTGTGACTTATTTACGCGCCATATCTTTCTTGAAGATTTGTTTTGTTTTTACTTCGCTTACTTGCTGGGTAAGTCGCGCGCGTACTGTGAACCATCAGGGTTACTTGTTAACCTAATTTTATTTATAAAAAGTATTTTCCAAATATGGAAATATTTTAGGCTTAAACATATATTTGGTCCCTGTATGTACACCAATTTTTCGTTTTAGTCCCTGTATCGAAAATTTTGACAAAATAGTCCCTGTATCGCACTTTTTTTTTTGACGTTGGTCCCTGCCGTCCAATTTCATCCAAGTGGCAAACGTTTTGCCACCTAGACCCTGCCACGTGGAATGCTAGAGGGACCAAAACCAAAAAATTGAACTGAATGCTAGAGGGACTAAAACCAAAAAATTAAACTAATTGCAAAATGACCCATTTAAACTCTAAATTCCTAAATTGAAATTTGTTTCTCCACTCTTCTCTTCTCATAAACCAACTTTCATGGCAAAAATAATTTTGCGTCGATCATTGCGCCCCATTTGGATGAGTTTTTTGATGAAATTATGAGAGGCATTGCGAATGTTGACAACGTGATCAGAAAGCGTGTCGAGAAAACCACCACGGTTGGGCGGTTCTTGATCGGGATCGTTGAAAGGGAAATCATCAGGATAATCTTTTTTAGCAATGAGTCTCTCTGTTGAAAGGTTGATGAGAAGAGAAGAGTAGAGAAACAAATTTCAATTTAAGAATTTAGAGTTTAAATGGGTCATTTTGCAATTAGTTTAATTTTTTGGTTTTAGTCCCTCTGACATTCAGTTCAATTTTTTGGTTTTGGTCCCTCTAATCTAGTCAGCAACATTTTTTGGCCACGTGGCAGGGTCCAGGTGGCAAAACGTTTGCCACTTGGATGAAATTGGACGGCAGGGACCAACGTAAAAAAAAAAAGTGTGATACAGGGACTATTTTGTCAAAATTTTCGATATAGGGACTAAAACGAAAAATTGGTATACATACAAGGACCAAATGTATGTTTAAGCCAATATTTTATATGGTTCAAATTTATGTTTCTTGGGTTACTTTTCTTACAAGACATCCTTGAAGCCAAAGACACGTCTGAAGACCTGTGCAAATCAGAAGACTATATATATGTGTGAAGACAAAACCTAATACTTACTTGAGCCGTCTTGAAGAATTAGAGTTTTTAGGGTTTAAGTCTTTGTGTCTTTGTTATTTGTGAGCCTTGCTTGTGTTACCCAGATGCTTGCATAAGGACTGGGTTTATTTGAGTTGTAATCCGAAGCTCTTAAGCAAGGAATATTGTTCATTACTCTAAGCTTTGAAGTACGAGTAGTGTATTATTGTTTGGGGAGTGCTCTCTAAATCTTTGATTGTTGTTTTTCATAGATAACACTGGTCTGTGTTTAGAGTGGAAGTGAGATGGGTTTCTCTTACCTATGGGGTACCTAGGTAGAAATATAGCACGGGTATTAGGCGAGTTTCTAAGTTGTAAGCCGAGGTGTAAGCCGGATAACTTAGAAATAGCATTACACTAGTGCATTTCCTTCCTGGCTTGGTAGCCCCCAGATTAGGTGACGTTGCACCGAACTGGGTTAACAATTCCTTGTGTTTTTTTTACTGCTTTTATTATTTGTTCTTTTATTACGTGTGTTACAAGTTTGATTAATGTGCGCACATCTTACCGCACATCATTCTGTCTAAACATTTAATAATAAGTGGTAAGCCAGAATTTCAATAGGCATCAGAGCAGGCACCCTGCCTGTTTTTGGGTGAGCTCCAGGGAAGATGAATTATGGAAATACAGACAAGGAAGGTGGATTTGTTACCAGACCACCTTTATTAGATGGAATGAACTATGATGGTTGGAAACCTAAGATGCTAGCATTCAAAGTACTCAACAAGGGTGGTTTCAGGTCTAAGGGCGGTTTACACCTTTATCATTATAAGAGTGACTTATGACACTTTGCATAACTTAGCATGTAGCACTCTTATGGCGGGTCAATCCAGTATAAATATTACTCTTAATATTGTATACTTATGTCAAGACTTGATAACTCCTTATCCTATGATCCATGAGATGCGATCGTCAGTCTATCTTCATAATAGTCTTTATGCTTTAAGGTTATCCCTATTTCACCTTAAAGCTCGACTACGGATACTTTAAGAATAGCGTCCTTATGTTTAATTTTGTCTCATGATTAAGTCATACTTAATATTAAACGGACTATCTATTCTAGGGATTTCATTACTTTGAACTCTTACAAACACAATGAAAGTAATGCCTTATATTATTAATAAACTCCTAAAGCAAATACTATGAAAATAGATTGGCTATTAGGGCTTACTCCAACAGATGAATTATGGAAATACAGACAAGGAAGGTGGATTTGTTACCAGACCACCTTTATTAGATGGAATGAACTATGATGGTTGGAAACCTAAGATGCTAGCATTCCTTCAGTGTCTAGACAACAAGTCATGGAAGTCTATTCTAAAGAAGTGGGAACTACCTATGATCATTGACAAAGATGGTAAGGCTACCAATATCTTAAAATCCCCAGAAGACTGGACCAAAGAGGAAGATGACCTTGCATATGGTGAAATTCTGGCAACCAGACAGACAAAAGCTGTGCACAATGTAAGGACAACTGTCCGAGCACTTGTCAACTCAGAACTTATGACAGTAAAATAACACAGCGTAGCAAAGCACAAAATAAACGAATCACAGCAGAAAGATAAATAACACAGTGAGTTTGTTAACCCAGTTCGGCGCAACTTGCCCTAGTCTGGGGGATACCAATCCAGGAAGGAAATCCACTAAGTAAAACAAATTCAAAGTCAAACTCCTCGTTTGCACTTCTCACTTTGTAACTACCCGTCTAGACCTCTACCCAGGAACTCCTAGATATGAGAACCTCTGCTCACTTCCTTACCAAACAGTACAGACAGCACTGTTATCAATTGTTCTTTTCGTTTATTTTTTTTCAAGAGTCACACTCTAAAGACACAACTAACTCCGTACCTAAAGGCTTAGGAGCAGTACACAGTACAAACACCTACGTCCTTCATGTATCAACAATTCAACATGATACAAGCAAGGCTCACAAGTTCACTACTTAACATATAGGCAACGCACGCTTTAGTGAACACAAAGACAACCGACTCCGTACTTCACAGCTTAGGAGTGGTACACAGGCAACTCCATACTTAAAAGCTTAGGAGTGCACACATTAAAGCACAAGGCTTTAACCACGAAACCCTAAAACCCTAAAGACTCTTTTTTGTAAATAATGGCTTCGCTTAACTTTAGGTTTTACATCTTCCAATATATATATTCTGTAAGAACGTGTTGAGGAAGATACATGGGCTTTACAATCCAGCTGGTCCAAAAGAAATCTTGCAATTATATTTTAGAACCATATAATATGTTTCCATAAATGGAGAAACATATTTTATGAAGCAATCAGGGCAAACCGCCACCTCCTGAAGGTTCTACACAACAAGGCGAGACTTAGTGCATAAGTAATTGAGATAAAACTGAAGCAAATCTTTAAAAAGATCTCGCACAAAAATACGCGTACGTCCTGAAGCTGTACGCACATGTTGGAGCATCTGGTCCAGCATCTGTCTAGTTAGCATCTGGTCCAGCGTCTGGCTAGTTAGTGTTTTAGCAAAAATGATGCCAATACACAAAAACCCAACATATGGAAATAACAAGACATTGAATGCCTTATTCAATACTGTTGATAAAAATATGTTCAGACTCATCAAGAAGCAAACAGTAGCTAAAGTCGCATGGGATATGCTGAAGACAAATCAAGAAGGTACAACTAAAGTAAAAATGGCAAAGCTACAGCTTCTAACAACACGGTTTGAAAACCTGAAAATGAAGGAAGATGGCAACATATATGATTTTCAAATGGAAGTGTTGGACTACGCAAACATGTTTGACTCCCTGGGAGAACCAATAGCTGAAGAAAAGTTGTGTAGAAAAATCATTAGATCTCTTCCTAAGAAATTTGATATGAAAGTTACTACCATTAAGGAAGCTCAAGATATTGCAAACATGAAGATGGATGAGCTTATAGGATCTCTTCAAACCTTTGAAGGTGCATGCAATGACAAAACAGATAAGAAAACTAAAGGTATTGCTTTTGTATCAAATGTAGGACTTGAAAAATTAGAAGAACCAGAGATCAACAATGATGCTACAGATGAAATAGTTTTCCTTGGAAGGCAATTCAACAAAATTTTAAAGAAATTTGGAGGGAAACCAAGACAAAATACACAACCTGAGACTAAAAGATCAAATTCCCCCAGAAAAACAAGTGAAGGCAAAGGAAAAGGAGTAAGATGCTTTGAATGTGATGGACATGGACATGTCAGACCAGAATGTCCTACCTTCTTAAAAAATCAAAAGAAAGGATTATCTGTTGCATGGTGTAGTACCCGGCGCAAAAAAATATACAGATTTGCAATGATGAAATGCAATGCACAAATGTAAACAATGAAGCCGCCACCATATTTTATTTATCCCATGAGGGGAAAGGAAAATAATGATAAAACCTTAAAGATCGGGTTCGGGAGTTGGTTACATGAGGGGAAGACGTTAATACCCCCTCATATCCGTTGTACTCAACGGGAACCATTTGAGGAATTTTGGTTTGCATAAACAGAGATAACCGCATAAAAGAATTAAATTACCGCATATTGAACAGAAAGAGAAAAAAAAGTTTTTTATTATTTGGCTTGACGAGAGAGGCTCTCGCTCCTACGTATCCCCCAAGTACAATGAGGAAGTCAAAGCTCACGTAGTTCTTCCTGAAAAGAAAGATTTTTGTTTGTTGGTTGTTTTTAGTGAACGATGCTTAGGTCGCATTCCACTGATACAACAGTATGCTTGTGTGCTCGCTTCGGAGACTTAAGCGTTTGTCTGTAGCAGGGGAATGGATAAAGCGTCATCCGTTTAAGAAAACAGTCAAAAAGAGTTTACTGCACAAGAGCAGATGAAAAAGAGTTAACTGCGCAAGGGCAGACAAAAAGAGTTGAGTGGGTTGATGTCTTTTATGATTTTAGGAAAATGTTTTGAGAATGAGAATGATCCTAAATCACGAGTCGTCAGTCAGGGACCGGATCATCCGAGAAGAAACGAGTCGTACGACAGGCTCCCTCCTTTCATTCAGTTTATTAAATTGAACATTTTTTAATTAAAGTGAAACGAGCCGAAGGCGAGTCGTAAGTCAGGCTCCTTCCCATTTCATTTAATTAAAAACGGTTCTGTTTTAAATGGCATGCGAATAATTCGAAGCCAGAGTCGTACGACAGAGACTGATTTATTCTCATTCCATATCCAAAAACAAGTTCACAACAGATTTCAGATCAGAAAAGAAAAGAAAAGGGTAGAAGATGCCAGGAATGCAAATGCATGATATATGATGATGACAGTGTAATAATGCGACAATTAAATAATACTCGAAATAAATATGCGGACACATAAATAAATGAGTAATCAGATAATTAGGCATAAAATGAAATTGACAGACAGAGAGGCAAATTAACGAGCATTTAGCAAGCATGCATAAGATAAGCTCAAGACGAGTCGTACGTCAGGCTCTCGCTTATCTTACGTTCAGAACATCAAGTCACATTTCAAATGAAAATAAAAAATAAATTCAAAGCGCGAGTCGTAAGACAAGGCCCAATTTATCTTTATTTCACTCAAAACTTAAATCCAACAAACAGCTGAGATATTATTTAATTATGACGTTATAAGTCGAACATTAAAGAAAGGTGATTAAATTGCTTTTTAAAATACTTAATGATCAGTCAATGTAACGGAGAAAAGTCGTTTAAACAAAATTAATTAAAATAGGATAATCAGAGACAAGTCATAAGTCAAGCCCTTTTATCTCTACATTAATTAAATTGCCTAAAATATTCGAAATAAAAATAAATCAAGGACACGAGACGTACGTCAGAGTCTGATTTATTTTTATTTCGAGTATTAGTTTTCGAACATTTTCATAATTATAAAGTCATAATCAAATATATCTCAGCAGGGGGTGCAGCAATGAAACTGGGATATAATAGCAATAATCACAAAGCAATCAGAATCAAGCAGATGGGCCTAAGGCCCAATTTTAAAAAAACAGAAGGGAGGTTCATGCAGTAAAAAACCAAAAAAAGCCAACAAAATCACAAAAAATGGGCTTAAGGCCCAATCTACTAAACCTCATCAGGAGGTGCAAATAGCAGACCATTGGGGTGCATATAATCATAAAAAAAACAGAATCACCACAAAAAAAACATATGGGCCAGAAATGGTCAGCCCAAACCCAAAATCAACAAAGAACCGGATCGGGTCGGACGGTGTGACCGACCCGGATCCGGTCGCTAACCCGATCTTAGAAACAAAACCCAAAACCCGTGTGTCAGCCAATCGATGGCTGACACGTGCCCCCGCCTATTCTTCTTCTTCACAGCCGAGTCACACGACTCAGTGACTCAGAACAGAAACCATGAAAGCTTCCGAGTTCTTGACTCGGTCTCACCACACACGACCCAATCAACACCAAAAAACACGATTAAAAAGTCGAATCCACACGTTTTTGCACGTAGAACACGAATCTAACACTGGTTTTTCGAAATACAACTTAAAACGAAACAGAATTCGAACGCAAAATTTCGGATCTAATAGATCTATGCCCTTTTCTGTCCGAAAACGCATAAAGACAGATCGAAAACAAATACATACATGATTATAGCATCGGCTTCGCAATCGAAAGCTTAAACAACACAAACAACCAAATCGAAAATCAAAATAAGTTCATAAATCATCATCACCAACATGAAAAGCACAAAACGATGTACATGGCAATTGATATATACAAGTACATGTATGATTTTTAATGAAGAAAAGAGTAACAGCGGTTCAAATCACATGAACCGACCTTGGATGATCTTGAAATTTAGCTTTCGGATTCGTGGAGCTCGGTGGCGTTTTCACTGCGATTCTTGTGGTCGATGATGAATATAAACGGAGGAACACGATTAAGAGGTTTGGATTTAAGAGGATTTCATATTTTTTTGTGTTGATTTTGGTGATTTTGAGGATTGAAGTGATTAGGGTTTGAAAGAGTGAAAGAGAAAATGAGAGAAGAAGAAAACGTGAATGCTGCCGCGTGAGAAAATGAGTGAAAATGAGAATCCATCCCCTTTCTCTTTCTTACAAGGTTCTTTATATACCTAGGGTTGGGGGTAAATTGTAATAACTGGGTAAAAACTGTAAAAAATGAAAATAGAAAAGATAAATGATAATATTATTATTTTTAAAAGGAAAATAATTTGTGAAGTGGAATAAAATGATGTGGCATCATGTGATCGGTCCTAAAAGATATAAAATGTATTTGTGCTATAGAAAATTAATAAAGAAGTAGAAAATTGCAAATAATATAGAAAAAGTAAAAATAAGAATAAAATTAACTAAAGCAAGATAAAAAATTATTTTTAATATTTTTGCTATTTTCCTTATAAAAAGAGATAAAATGAATTAACTAAAGAAAAATAAGAGAAAAGAAATAGAAAATGCAAGCATATTAAATTTTAAAAATCTTTTTGATATTTCTTATAACAATAAGAAATAATTTTCAAAGTAAAATTTTATTTAAAAAAAACGGAAAATTAGGGTATTACACATGGTTTGATGATGATTCAGAAGATGAAGATAATGGAGGAGAAGCTGCTAAACTGGTCACTGCCTAGGCGACATTACAAAAACAGTGGTACAAAATTTGTTCCAGCAACTGAAGCTTACAACTCAACAACGTGGAACAACATGTGGGCACATCCTAGTACCACATCTCAGTTTGCCTCTAAAATTTGGGTCTGCCATCACTGTGGAAGGAAGGGACATCTAAGACCTTTCTGCTTCAACTTGTATGTGATGACACAAAATCATATCGTATTTTTAGCTTAATTTAGGTGAATTTTAGTTGCATTTCCACATGTATTTATTTCATTTATGTCTGTTTATGTTAGAATTTGATTTGTTTTTAGTTTTGTCGAATAAAATAGGTCGGAGAAGGGAATTGAGCAAAAAATGTCAAAAACGGAGCAAAAAGGGGGTGCAAAGCCCAAATTCGCGCAGCCCACAAAGGAGCATGGCAAAAATGGGCATTGGCCCAAATTTGCACAGTGGCGAGCGCCACCAATTGGAGGCCCAGTGGCGAGCGCCACAGAATGGGTGGCGAGCGCCACCCAGTGAGAAAGCCCAGTAGCAACTGTTTTGCGCAACGTGGGGAGCAAGTAGGCGTTCGATCAACCGCTTTTCCTAATCGTGTGGCTATTGGATAAAATCAAAAGAGAGCTTATCATCTCCTATTTTTGTGGATCGTAACCAGAAAAATCCCTCTATAAATAGAGGACGAGATTTTCCTCTTTTTCGCACGCATTATTTCCTTCAGTTTTCTGTCAGTTTAGGTTTCTAGTTACAGTAACTGTAACGGTATTTCCACACCGGGAATCCGTTTTCAGTTCTGTTTTCACTTTCCTGTCAAGAATTCTGTACCGGCTATTTTCGTCAACTTTAATTCAAGTTATTTCAGCATTTTTATTTCAGGTTCTTTTTAATGCTTTTATTTAATTATTTATTTATGCTTTATTTAATTTACAGCTTTTATTTATTTGTTTCTTGCTTTATGTCTAGCTAAATTCCTAGATATCAGTATGTAAATTAATTCTCCGAAGGGAATTTAATAATGATTTAGCGCGCATTTATTAAACTATTTCTCTGATTTGAATTCCTAATTTTAAAACTCCTAAGCTTTTGAACGAGAGTAAAAGAAAGCAACTAAGGTTAAAATCAATAGAGCGAGAGTTTGAGGTTTTAACTAGATAGTAGGAATTTGATATTAATCTTTGAACGAGCGAGAGCCACGTTAGGATTAATTAGAACTAATTGATTTTCAAAATGTACTTTCGAAGCTAAGGTGGTAGAAAAGTGACAGTAAAACTCCTAGCTTAGAAAGTATGGTTTTTATCAACAAAACGAGAGTGTGAGGTTTAGACCTTTAAATTGAGAAAGTTCTTCAGAAAAATAAACCTTTTTTTCGCGCGCTATTAATTTATTAAATTCCCGATGGTTAATTAAGTTACATGCCGATATCCGTCTTTAATTATTTTAATTCTTAATTTAATTTATTTTAATTTCTAAAACAATTCAAAACCCTTATCCAATGGCCTTAGATTTACATCGTATCAACAGAAGTACGGTAGATCGACTGTTGGTCCCTGTGGATTTGATATCTTTTAAAACTACACGACGAGACTGTGCACTTGCGGTCATTAAAATATTTTTGATACACAAATCGTCGATCAGTATGGATATCCTGAACGTCAACAAATCCACAAGAAGTCTGAAGTGAAGAAAGAATGGAAACCCAAAGATAATTGCGTTGGACTGGTTGCAACTCTTAGAACTTTACCAACAAAAAGCTGGTACTTTGACAGTGGATGCTCAAGGCACATGACAGGGGTTGAAGAATTTATAACAAACTTAGAACCTCATTCTGAAGGGCATGTGGTCTTTGGAGGTGGAGCAAAAGGTGAAATAAAAGGAGTTGGAGATTTAGCTATAAAAGGTCTGCCAGAGATAAAAGATGTTCTATTAGTTAAAGGTCTGAATTCAAATCTTATTAGTATCAGTCAACTCTGTGATCAAGGTCTCAAGGCCAGTTTTTCAAAAATTGAATGTATAATTACTAATGATTTTGGAAGCACCATAATGAGAGGGGTAAGATCTAGAGACAACTGCTACACATGGTCACCACAGGAAGAAGGTAGTTCTTATGATAATATCATAAGCAAACTTGAAGAAATGAAGTTGGGCCTCAAAAAGAAATTGGAACATCTTAATCTAGAAAGAATGAGGATAGCAAACTCAAAGGAAGTTGTCAGAAGTAAAACAAAGTTTGACATTAAGAAAGGTGTTGTTCAAATATACTCAGCAAATAATAGAAACTACAAATTTGACTATAGGACGAATACTGTGGAGAAGTCTACAAGTGTGAAAATCAATGAGTCAAGTATATCTGCAGCCGATGTGCAGATGGATGTGAACACATCTTCAAAGCAGAAGGTGAGATTTGAAACCAACTCTTATCCTGTCTATGAGATAAAGCTGAAGAGTGTGGAAGAAGCTCTCTCAAGAACTCTTGATTGATGTTGAGCAAATGGAACCTGGTAAATTCAAAATCTTAAAATGTGTTAGCAGCATTTCTGACAAGGGATGTGGTCAAAATAGAGAATTGAGGATGACTGCTTGTTGCAAGATTTATAATGTGATAGACACTTTTGATGATTGCTTGTTTCTGAGAATGAGTCCTAAATCTTGGTTTGACAAAAAGCAACATAATAGTCTTATGACCAACACTGAACATATTGGAACTAAAGACAATAGGTAAAAAATGATTTGGTTGAGGCAAATGCAAAAGGGAAACAATGTGAAGTCAGATGTGTTCACAATCTGCCTTCACAATCTAAGTACTACAAAAACACTTAAGAATTTCATTCTCTCCAACAATATCAAAAATGAAGGTGCTAAATACACGTGTATCCATAATTTTGCTGAAAGAAAAATTACTTTTATTAATAATGTTGAAATTAAAGAGGAATTTGAAAGACTTATTGGAAAATCTTTAGGTCTTGTCAAGGTTGAAAAGTTGAAGGGTAATTTGGACATTTGCCCAACAGAGCAGTTGTAGCAATTAAAGAAAAGCGCGCGTGCAGCAACAAATTTCAAATCTCAATATATGCACGCAAAATGTGTGGGAAGCATCATTACTTTTCTTAACTGCTTAAATCCACGATTCCTCACTTCTCATTGTGTGATTATTTGCACTTCTCTCAAAATATCTCTCTCCAACCCTAACTCTCCTAAAACTTCAACCATGACCAAGAAAGCAAGGTCTACACCGCAAAAATCACCGTCTGTAGCTCTGTCTCCGTCTCGTTCCACCAGATCCAAGGTGATGGAAGATAAAAATGTGCTAATTGCTGATGCAAAACCGATCACTACGGTACGTGCATCTGCGTCAAAGAAGGCTCCAATTTTGTCTGCAAAACACAAAGTGAAATCGAAGTCTAAGAAGAAATCTGAAACAACACCTATTAAGAGAAAGGTCCATTCCATGGCGAGCTTGTACTTGTTTGCACCTGAAGAACAAGAGGAGAATGAAGACCAGAACCAGTTGAATCATACAGATCCTATTACATGCAGATCTGACAAAAGTGTGGAAGACGAAGCAGTTCCAATCTTCTCTGATTCTGGTAATGTTGTTGTTTCCTCATCTGAAAAATTTACTATACCAGTCACTGTTGTTGATGTTGGATCATCTATGGCACATGTCCTCCCATCTCTGGAAACTCCTGTGAAACATGTGGTGGCTGATGTAGATACATCACCAGCACAATATAAGCCTCTCACTGAAGAAGAAAAACCTAGTGATAAAAAGCACAGTGAGTATAATTCTCCTCATGAAGTTGAACAGTCTGAGAATGAGGAAAATGCTGACCATCAGCAGAACGAATCTGATCCACTTACTAGAGGTGAAACTAGTGCCAGAAAGGTCTCCATTGACCTTGAGTCAGAAAAACTTGACAAGACTCATGATGTTGCAAATGTTGAAAACTCCTTATCTCACTCTAAATCTGAGGAAGAAGTTGAGATGAATTCTTCTCAATCTGGTGAAGAGATAGCACCGTCTGATGCTGATGAGTACATTATTAAGAAAAGAACACCAGTCTCTGCTCCCACTATCAAGAGTAGACTGAGACAAAGAAATAATACTCAGGTTTCTGAAACTGCTCCTGTTAAGAATTCTGTTCCAAAGGCTACTTCATCCATCTCCAGAGGTAGAAAGAAGACTACTGTACAAGGACCACCCAGAAGGTGGAGTAAAGTTGATATTCCCATCACTGGGAAAGAGAAGTGAGGTCAGAAAAGGAAGATTCCTTACAGTGACTCAGAGTCAGAATATAATGTGGACACAGATGTGCGCACATCTTCTCCAACATCTGTCTCTGTAAAGAAATCTAGGCAGGTTAAGGATATTCCTGATATTGAAATTGATAATGTTTCCTTCCACAAGATTGTAAATGCTCAAAGGTGGAAATATATCCATCACAGAAGAATTACTCTGGAAAAGGAACTAAGTGAAGGCCTATTGCAGCACAAGGAGGTTATGAACCTAATTAAGAAGGTTGGGTTAATAAAGACTGTTGTTAATTTAGGAAGCTGCTATGAGCAACTGGTCAAAAAATTTCTGGTGAACATTCCTACTGATTGTGATGATCCTCGCAGTAAAGATTACCACAAGGTGTATGTTAGGGGTAAGTGTGTGGAATTCTCTCCTACCATCATTAACAAATTTCTAGGGAGAAACGCAGGATCTGTGACTGAACTGAAAGTGACTGACAATAATGTCTGCAAAGCATTGACTGGAAACAAGGTGAAGGTGTGGCCTGCAAAGGCTAAACTGCCTACTGTTAAGCTCACACAGAAGTATGGTCTCCTAAATCGGATAACTGCCATTAACTGGGTTCGTACTCATCATCACTTCAATATTGCTTCTGCCTTGGGTAAGTTCATTTATATCATTGGTCATGCTATTCCTTTTGACTTTGGGAACTATATCTTTCTGCAAACTGTTAAACATGCAAAGAATCATACTGCTGTGAAAATGCCTGTTGCTTTTCCAACCTTATTATGTGAAATCATGCTTGAGCAACACCCTACCTTGAAGAGGGAAGGTGATTTTGCCATGAAGAGGGGTAGCAAGTTGAATGTTGTCCTTCCTAGCTCTGGCAAGACTGATGTGCCGGATGATGTGGGCACATCTACTTCTGTTGCTCTGTCTAGACCTGATATGATTGCAGAGCTGAAAGCTACCTGCAAGGAGCTAGATGAAAGGAAGAGCAGGCTTGAGCTGGTCATTGCAGCGTTAGAAAAGGAGGAAGCTGATCAGGTTATTGCTGATAAGGGTGAGCAGGCTGACATGGAGGAGGAGAACTCTGGTTCTGAGGCTGATTCTGAAGGAGAATGGGAAGATGAAGAAGAGGAAGATGAAGAGTTGGTGGAAGAAAGCCCCTCTGCTTAAGTCTATTGTTATGGCTATGTAATTTTCTTTCTTTTTGGATTATTCATTTTTCCTTTTGGGCACTTGCCCTGGATTATTCAGCACCACAGTGTGCCTATGGTCTGTACTCCTGAATATTTTGCACTATCTGTGCTTTTCTGTTCTGTTATGCACTATATGTGCCCTATGGATCTTATGGTATGCACTCTTTATTATCTCCCATGATGTGATGCTATGCGAATCTGCTAGCTTATCTTGTTCTGAAGACTGTTTACATGCTCTGATATGTTTGGCAAAATTTTATGTCTAAAAAGGGGGAGTAGATGTTAGTTGTTAATTGTTGCTCTGCTGTTACTCTGATATGCTCTATTAATTGTCTCTACTTTCTATGCCATGAAGACTATGTCATGTGAGTTGTTAGTTGTTGATTGGGAGTATGTTCATTATATATGCCTGAAGTATGATGTGAATGAAGATGTGGGCACAATGTGTTTGATATGTGTTAGTTGTTGATTGTATGCATGATGTGCATGAAAATGTTGACACATGGTCGGTGTCACTATGTTATTTGTGAATTATTGATTGTCTGCATGTTCTGAAGTAGTATGCATGATTTGAAGGGGAGAAATCTCTATGTTAGTTTTATGTGAAGCTGATATTGAGGGGGAGTGCTACTCACATGAAGCTATTATTGAGGGGGAGTTCTGATTTTCTTATTGGGTGTTAATTGTTACTTGTTGATTGTGTGCTTACATGCATGTGTGCTACTCTTAGCATGTTAAGCCCTATGTGTGTTAACTTGAACACCTATGTGAGGATATCTCCATCCTC
Organism: Trifolium dubium; assembly: GCA_951804385.1. Taxonomy (NCBI): domain Eukaryota; kingdom Viridiplantae; phylum Streptophyta; class Magnoliopsida; order Fabales; family Fabaceae; genus Trifolium; species Trifolium dubium. Next base: position 41,666,457 of record OX638064.1, read on the forward strand.
TGTTCCTATGTGTGTGAGACTGTTTATTATCCGATGTTGTATGCCTCTGATGTTAATTGTTGAAAGCTTATTTGGTAAGCATTTCTATAAGGAATCCACTATGTGAATTGTTGATTGTTGATTGTTCTCCTTCAAGCTACTATTCTCTGATTAATATGAAGGAGTGTGTCACTTTTATCTCTCTGGCATTGATATCTGGTCCAAGATTGTTTTAGCCAAAAATTTGCCAAAGGAAGAGATTGTTAGTGTTTTTGTGTTGGCCTCATTTTTGGCAAAACACAATATAGAGGACAATGTGCACACATCATTGAAGTTGTGAAGAACAATGTGTGCACATCATTCCAGTCCGGAACTTTTGTGACTTATTTATGCGCCATATCTTTCTTGAAGATTTGTTTTGTTTTTACTTCGCTTACTTGCTGGGTAAGTCGCGCGCGCACCGTGAACCATCAGGGTTACTTGTTAACCTAATTTTATTTGTAAAAAGTATTTTTCAAATATAGAAATATTTTAAATGGTTCAAATTTATGTTTCTTGAGTTATTTTTCTTACAAGACATCTTTGAAGCCCAAGACACGTCTGAAGACCTGTGCAAATCAGAAGACTATATATATGTGTGAAGACAAAACCTAATACTTACTTGAGCCGTCTTGAAGAATTATAGTTTTTAGGGTTTAAGTCTTTGTGTTCTTTGTGTCTTTGTTATTTGTGAGTCTTGCTTGTGTCACCCAGATGCTTGCATAAGGACTGGGTTTATTTGAGTTGTAATCCGAAGCTTTTAAGCAAGAAATATTGTTCATTACTCTAAGCTTTGAACTACGAGTAGTGTATTATTGTTTGGGGAGTGTTCTCTAAATCTTTGATTGTTGTTTTTCATAGATAACACTGGTCTGTGTTTACAGTGGAAATGAGATGGGTTTCTCTTATCTATGGGGTACCTAGGTAGAAATATAGCACGGGTATTAGGCGAGTTTCTAAGTTGTAAACCGAGGTGTAAGCCGGATAACTTAGAAATAGCATTACACTAGTGCATTTCCTTCCTGGCTTGGTAGCCCCCAGATTAGGTGACATTGCACCGAATTGGGTTAACAATTTCTTGTGTTTTTTTTTACTGCTTTTATTATTTGTTTTTTTCCTGGCTTTTATTACGTGTTTTTTTTTACCGCACATCATTCTGTCTAAACATTTAATAATAAGTGGTAAGCCAGAATTTCACTACCTTTTACCTTCCAGTCGGTGAGGTGGGCATCACACTGGATGACATCCAGTGTCTTCTCCATCTTCCTATCAATGGTCCATTTCTGAACCACGCCATAATGGATAGAAATGAAGGTAGTGAATTGTGGGCTCAGTACCTTGGATGTGAAGTCGAAGAAGAACACAATTGGTTTGCAATTACAGGCGACCTACATTTGAGGTTTGAATTTATGAAGAATATTTACGTGGATAGTTGGGAAACTGCTGATTTAGCTCGTTAGCGTCGCAAGCCGAAGCAAGAGGTTAATATGTTGAGAGAGAGAGGACCATTAGAGCTTTTTTGTTGTATGTAATAGGATGTACCATTTTCTCCAACAAAAATGACACATACTTGGATCATGCATGCACGTTTCTCAAGAGCAAAGGGATTGCACGTTCATGGATGCACCATTTTGTACTTAATTAGTTTTAGTCATTATTTATTTACTAAGTTTTATCATATTTATTATAATATTAATATTCGATCTTGTTTTCGAGAGATGGATCAAATCTCATTTTCCTAACATGACGACGTGGACCTACGATGTGTGGTATTGCCTCTTCCTCTTCCTCTTCATCTTTTTCATTGAATACATATTCTTTTAGCCCCGTATCTCAAGTGTAGAACATCTTACTCATCTGAAATTTACCAAAGTTTTGTAACTTTGGAATCTCTAGCCATGCCATCTTTGGATTATTATCCATTGAGCATATGTTAAAGTGCCGAAGAATCTTAGCAATCAAACTACAATAAACAAAGTATGCACCTTTGGTGTTGCTTTGCTCATTGAATATGTGTCCCATTAAAATATAAGGCCAGTTGACTCATTTGTTCCCATAAATCAAATACACCAGATCAATCTCAGGGTAATCGAGTCTGGAGTAAGATGCACTTAATGGACGAATTATGTGACAAATAATCCAATGCAAAACTCTAGGGTCTCTTTGGAATTTTGCAGCAGACATAATACCTTTAACTTCAGGCATTTTTTTCATTTCTTGTCAATGCACTCACAAACTCTTATGATATGTGAACTAAATCAGTTACATCTATAAGCTGATATCAAACTCACTTATAACATCTCAAGTTATGCAGGAAACATCCATAAGCTCTCATATAAAGCAGTTAACATTCTCTCATGATATAGTGATCGACTTATCTTCTTCAAATCATGTTCCAAATCTAGAAATTAATGGTCTTTCAATGTCCATTAGTCTAACAAACTCAGCTTGTCTATCCAAAAAACTATATTCCCACTCCGCAACTTCCTAAGTGTGATTATTCTTCCATTCAAGAGAAGTCGGAGGTATAGGACATCCAGTCTTCAACTTAAAATTAAGAAAATGAATTCCATCCACAAATAGAAGGCACATAACCTGCGAAGAAGTGTTGGATGGTGGTTTGCCTCGCAGTAGGAAGAAAGTTTCACAAACACTATCTTTAGGTTCAGTCAACAACACTACAAGTTTTTTTTTATAGTAACTAGCAACGATGTGGCCTATATTAGAGAAAGTAAACCAAAATTTTACCGGCGCACATCCACGTTTTGGAATGACTGTAGGTGGGTGTAGAGCATTCAAAAGTTAATCATAGCGCTCCTTACCACTATATAATTTGAGATATCCAACTCGGTGTTGCTTAAACTTCCTTATCATGTCAAGCTCTATCAAAATAAACTCTTCTTCACTTTTACCAATGTCCACCGCAATTGAGCGATATCCAGAGTACCCGTCACCCCTTACATTCATTATTTGATCAATCAACTTATGCATAAAAAGCGGCATCTTCTAAATATTAGGAAACTTATCAGGCAAGGATTGTGTCGCACCTCTGATTAAGCTTCGATGTTGATGCTTGATTTCTGGAATAGGCTTCGATTGTGATGTTTGACTATCCAGGAAGAACTTATATCCACATGTTCCCAATACGAAGGCTCACGAGTAGTGAAATTTTTCTTTTTGTTTGCACCACTTGATTTAGCACCACTTGATTTAACACCTTTTGATTTGACACTAACTTTTGGAGGTGTCACGAGTGTGGTCTCTGGCCATGAAAAAAGATGTAGCTCTTTTTTAATTTCGGATCTATGCTCCAGTCTGTTGATTTTAACCGTTCCTACATATTTATAATTACTTATAAACACATACTTATGGAAATATTAAACATTGTTACATTTTATATTATTTAAATTACACCAACCTAAATAGCTTTTTACTCTTCCAAACACATCTAAACTCTTCAACTTCACCAACTTCGCCATCATAGAACACCAACTTCTACCAATGATCATTCACCTCATCGAGCGTAATAGGAAGCTTGTCATTAATCTTTCTAACAATGACACAAGCACAAGGCAAGCCATGAGTTGATCTCAACACACAACCATAGTTTTTACTCTCCGTACCAACCTCTTCAACCATATTAGATTCCTTAAAAATGAATTTCAAGGCTTTTCTTGAAATCTTAAACACCAAATGCTCGTACAATATTGTTCCCCCATATTTGTGTTCTGCAACAGACAAACTCTTAGTAAAAGTAGCTTGTATCTCAATGATTGGTTTATCAACATTTTTTCTACCGATTCCCATAACTTGACGAAATCACACTGACTGTTTGGCAAGTATGTCTTCAAAACACCATCTGCTGATTCAGCTCTGTTGGATGTAGTATTACCAAAATGCATAATGCGGCCAGTCCACGCATACACAAGCTTCTCTTTATCATTATTTAAAAAGGGGTTTCAACATATTTGACAAAGTCGGGTCACTGCTTACATACATGCCTGAACTCAACAACAACATATTCCTCTTTAGTAGGTGAGAAAATCACAGTATCATAAGTTTTCATCACCCTTTTCCACACATCGGACTTCTTCACCTTCTTGTTTTCCCGTACTTTGCAAAGTATCTTCATCTTAGCTTTAACATTCTTTCTAACATGAAGCCTACAAACCAACGGTGTTGACTCCGAAAATACTACGGCAATAGCATTCATCAGTGCAGTATCCCTGTCTGTCACAATGACATTCGGTGAAATGTCTTTTCTCCTCAAAAGACCAAGACAAGCTTGAAGCGCCCATATATAACTATCCTTTTTTTATTATTGAGCAAAGCAAAACAAACGGAAAATGTCTTCATAGTCAACATGACACGGACTATTTCAAACAATAGCATTTTGTACCGGTTTGTTTTGTATGTGCAATCCATCACCAAAACAGTTGGAAATGAGTTGAACAAGTTTACAGACTTAGGATGTGAAAAGAATATATCCTAAACACCTGTAGACTCAACAACTGTCCTGTATTTGTAAACTTAGTTTTTAGCATCTAGACATTTCATCAATTCTTGCATCTCGGTCATTGACCCCTTAATAGCAAGCTTCGATCTATGACGTGCATTATACACTTGCTTTATTTCGGTTGTATTTTTTGGGTTTCTCTCTTTCAAGGTAGAGATAATATTTCTAGACAGGATCAAATTTCTTGTGAGTTCATCAACTAATTGTTTCTCATCCGATTTTAAACGCCCGACAATAAAGTGCCTTCTAAAGCAACATCCAAAACATGGTTGTGATTCCCTCTAACAACTGAGAGCCTCCATTCTTTGGATGCAAGAGTGGAGGCTCTCAGTTGTTAGAGGGAATCACAACCATGTTTTGGATGTTGCTTTAGAAAGCCACTTGATTGCCGAGCGTTTGAAACCGGATGAGAAACAATTAGTTGATGAACTCGCAAGAAATTTGATCCCACCTAGAAAGATTATCTCCACCTTGAAAGAGAGAAATCCAGAATATGCAACTGAAATAAAACAAGTGTACAATGCGCGTCATAGATCGAAGCTAGCTATTAGGGGGTCAATGACCAAGATGCAACATTTGATGAAATATCTAGAGGCTAAAAACTATGTTTACAAATACAGGACGATTGGCGAGTCTACATGTATTCAGGATATATTCTTTTCACATCCTAAGTTTGTAAACTTGTTCAACTCATTTCCAACTGTTTTGGTGATGGATTGCACATACAAGACAAACCGGTACAAAATGCCATTGTTTGAAATAGTCTGTGTCATGTTGACTATGAAGACATTTTCCGTTTGTTTTGCTTTGCTCAGTAATGAAAAAGAGGATAGTTCTATGTGGGCGCTTCAAGCTTGTCTTGGTCTTTTGAGGAGAAAAGACATCTCACTGAATGTCATTGTGACAGACAGGGATACTGCACTGATGAATGTTATTGTCGTAGTATTTCTGGAGTCAACACCGTTGGTTTGTAGGCTTCATGTTAGAAAGAATGTTAAAGCTAAGATGAAGATACTTTTAAAAGTACGGGAAAACAAGAAGGGGAAGAAGTCCGATGTGTGGAAAAGGGTGATGAAAGCTTATGATACTGTGATTTTCTCACCTACTAAAGAGGAATATGTTGATGTTGTTGTTGAGTTCAGGCATGCATGTAAGCAGTGGCCCGACTTTGTCAAATATGTTGAAACCCCTTTTTAAATAATGATAAAGAGAAGCTTGTGTATGCGTGGACTGGCCGCATTATGCATTTTAGTAATACTACATCCAACAGAGCTGAATCAGCAGATGGTGTTTTGAAGACATACTTGCCAAACAGTCAGTGTGATTTCGTCAAGTTATGGGAATCGGTAGAAAAAATGTTGATAAACCAATCATTGAGATACAAGCTACTTTTACTAAGAGTTTGTCTGTTGCAGAACACAAATATGGGGGAACAATATTGTACGAGCATTTGGTGTTTAAGATTTCAAGAAAAGCCTTGAAATTCATTTTTAAGGAATCTAATATGGTTGAAGAGGTTGGTACGGAGAGTAAAAACTATGGCTGTGTGTTGAGATCAACTCATGGCTTGCCTTGTGCTTGTGTCATTGTTAGAAAGATTAATGACAAGCTTCCTATTACACTCGATGAGGTGAATGATCATTGGTAGAAGTTGGTGTTCTATGATGGCGAAGTTGGTGAAGTTGAAGAGATTAGATGTGTTTGGAAGAGTAAAAAGCTATTTAGGTTGGTGTAATTTAAATAATATAAAATGTAACAATGTTTAATATTTCGATAAGTATGTGTTTATAAGTAATTATAAATATGTAGGAACGGTTAAAATCAACAGACTGGAGCATAGATCCGAAATTAAAAAAGAGCTACATCTTTTTTCATGGCCAGAGACCACACTCGTGACACCTCCAAAAGTTAGTGTCAAATCAAAAGGTGTTAAATCAAGTGGTGCTAAATCAAGTGGTGCAAACAAAAAGAAAAATACAAATTTCACTACTCGTGAGCCTTCGTATTGGGAACATGTGGATATAAGTTCTTCCTGGATAGTCAAACATCACAATCGAAGCCTATTCCAGAAAATCAAGCATCAACATCAAAGCCTTATCCGAGAAGAGGTGCGACACAATCCTTGCGTGATAAGTTTCCATATATACAAAAGATGTCGCTTTTTACGCATAAGTGGATTGATCAGATAATTGGCGTAAGGGGTGACGGATACTGTAAATATCGCTTGATTGCGGTGGACAGGGGTAAAAGTGAAGATGAGTTTATTTTGATAAAGCTTGACATGATAAGGAAGTTAAAACAACACCGAGCTGCATATCTCAATTTATATAGTGGTAAGGAACGTTATGATCAACTTTTGAATGCTCTTCACACACCTGCAGTCATTCCAAAGCGCAGATGTGCGTCGGTAAAATTTATGTTTACCTTCCCTAATATGGGCCACACTGTTGCTAGTTACTATAAAACACCTGTAGTGTTGTTGACTGAACCTAAAGATGGTGTTTGTGAAACTTTTTCGCACTAAGGAAGCTGCGGAGTGGGAGTATAGTTTTTTGGATAGGCAAGCTGAGTTTGCTAGACTAATATACATTGAAAGACCATTAATTGCTAGATTTGGAATTGAATTTGAAGATGAGTCCATCACTATATCATGAGAGAATGTTAATTACTTTATATGAGAGCTTATGGATGTTTCCTATATAATTTGAGATGTTATAAGTGATTTTGATAAAAACTTATGGATGTAATTGATTCAGTTCACATGTCATAAGAGTTTGTGAGTGCACTCACAAGAAATGGAATAATGTCTGCTGCAAAACTCCAAAGAGACTCTAGAGTTTTGCATTAGATTATTGGTCACATAATTCGTCCATTAGGTTTATCTTACTTCAGACTCGATTATCCTGAGATTGATCTGATGTATTTGATTTATGGGAGCAAATAAGCAACTGACCTTATATTTTTGTAGGACACATGTTCAATATGCAAAGCAGCACCAAAGGTGCATACTTTGTTTATTGTAAGATGATTGCTAGATTCTTCGGCACTTTAACATATGCTCAATGGATAATAATCCAAAGATGGCATGGCTAGAGATTCCAAAGTTACAAAACTTTGATAAATTTTATATGAGTAAGATGTTCTACACTTGCGATAAGGGGCTAAAAGAATATGTATTCAATGGAAAAGATGAAGAGGAAGAGGAAGAGGCAATACCAGACATCGTAGGTCCACGTCGTCATGTTAGGAAAATGAGATATGATCCATCCCTCGAAAAAAATATTGAATGTTAATAACATTATAAATATGATAAAACTTAGTAAATAAATAATGACTAAAACTTATTAAGTACAAAAACTAATAACTTATTAAGTTACCTCAAGAAGTGACATGTATCCTGCAATCCCTTTGCTCTTGATCGTGCATGTATGATCCAAGTATTTACTCAGATAACTAGGAATTGCAGCACCCCAATTGCACTCATGAATTGATGTTAAATCGGTGAAGTACTGTAGAAAGACAACATCCAAGTATGTGTCATTTTTGTTCGAGAAAATGGTCATACTATGACATACAACAAAAAGGCTTTAATGGTCCTCTCTCTCAACATATTAACCTCTTACTTCGGCTTGCGACGCTTACGAGCTAAATCAGCAGTTTCCCAACTATCCACGTAAATATTCTTCACAAATTCAAACGTCAAATGTAGGCCGCCTGTAATTGCAAACCAATTGTCTGCTTCTTCCACTTCACATCCAAGGTACTGAGCCCACAATTCATTACCTTCATCTCTATCCATTACGGCGTGGTTCAGAAATGGACCATTGATAGGAAGATGGAGAAGACACTGGATGACATCCAGTGTGATGCCCACCTCACCGACTAGAAGGTGAAAGGTAGCAGTCGTCGAATGCCATTTCTCAGCGAATGTAGTCATCACTCCATGGTTGATGATGTTGTAGTTTGTATGCAACAATGGCTCCAGCCCACAATTGTCTACAACATCCAAAATCACGCATATTCACGAGTGCCCCTCGGTTCAGGGTTAATAAGCTTCCTTCCATGGGTCCGAAGAATTTGTGTTTTGTGCACGACCATAAAAACAAACAAAAAAATCATAAAACATAAATAAAATATTAATCAATTTATAAAATACAATTCTAATATACCAAATTGAGGAAAATACCGAATCTCGTTCATCTGCATTCCATATCATACTTGCCCTATGCTTAGAGTATCTCGTTAGTAAAGACATTTCCGTCGGTCCTCCAGGATATCCTCAACCTTCAGCCTCTTCCTCTGGTTCAGGTTCAGAATTAGGTTCCGCCCATGATCTTCTTCGATTTGAAGTAGTTGCTGAAGTACCCTCTCCAGCATCATTAGTCCTATGATGACTACATTTTTTTGGAACAACCTTAGAATGACCGGATACATGAGCTCTGCTTTGCCGACCATGTCTACCTATACCAATATTCTCTTTCATATCTATACAACAACAAAAAACAACTTAATCAATTTCTCTACTCATAATCAAACTCATTCAACCCACAACTTAACAAGCAATTAGGATCATCTTTATAAATGCAAAGATGAATCAACCCATTCAACCCACAACTTAATGATAAACACTTAATGATAAGGAACTTAGTAAGCAACTTAAATAACACAAGCATAACAATAAGCATAGGTATATTCCCTAAACTTTTCACAAATTCAAAAAATTCAAATATTTCTTTAACCCTCATTCACAAAGTTCAAAGATCATAAATTCACTCATTTAACCCTCATTTTCAAAGTTAATTGATAGTAGCAAGTCTAGCGAAAAATTGGTGTTAGTATGAAAGATTTGGAAGTTTTCAAGTTAGTTCTATGGAATTGGTGAAGAATGAGTTGAAGAAACCGTTTTAGAATTTAATAGCGAGTGGGGGGTTTTATGTTGGTTCTGCTACTTAAACAGGCCAATTCAGAATCCACGTACCGAAACCCAATTCGGTACCGAGCTTACGAAGGGTAAGTGTGGCCATGGGGGTAATTCATGCGTGTTATGATGTATCTCGTCTATGGTTCGGTATACACGTCCCTAAATTGATTTCGGTTTTTGGATCCCGAAGTAAATTTTTTGGCCAATTTCAAGGGTATTTAAAAGATTTAGAGAAACGGGGGGGGGGGGGGGGGGGAGCAATAGAGAAATTTTAAAAGAATCGGTTCAAAGTGGAATTTACCTTATGTTAATACTTCAAAGAGTATACTACGCCCTAACCACAACGTCAATGTTGATTTGTGACCACCAAGTGAATAATTGCCCATGAGAATGGAGGAGATTATGTTATTGAGTAAGAAAGATGTTTGAAAAAGTGACCCTGGGATTTTAGTATATAAAAGTGTAATTCGTGATGTAGGAACCGAAATGGATTTCGGGTCCTAAGTCACGAATTTATCAGGGGGGATGATATGGTTTATTTCGTGACGTGCAAACCGAACTGCAGTTCAAAATGCACGTCACAAATTGGATCAACTAGGAGGTGGAGATGGATTATTTCGGTACATGGATACCGAACTGGAGTTCGGCTAAATGTTAAGGGGTTTACAGAGAAATTTTTAAAAAATTCGGCTCATATTTTACAGCTCAAATTCTACATTTATTCAGGTTTGGTGTACTGGTCTATACGGCTAGCCCTTAATGACAGGTATAAGAATGATGAAACTTGATTTGCATATGACCTTCAACATTATGGAATTTTGGAAGTATCTTCCAACCATTAGTTAATTATTTAATGGATGACTCAAATCTCCGTTAAATCTAACTTGATTATAATTTCCCCTCTCATCTATCAATCAATGTCCACAACTTTTTGAATTTATTATCAAATTTGTATAATAATTGTGAATCAATCTCACCAAAGTACTTTTATATTAAACATCATGAATGAGTTGAGAAATGTGACATACAAATAAATTGAGTTGATAAACTTAAACATATAAATGAAGAATTTGACACATGAATAGTGTGAAAACCACCTAAACTAAACATTTTTCATATTTCACAGCATAATCTAGAGTAAATATACAGTCTAAAGTAAAATCATGCAAGCAACAAGGATATTCAATCTTATCAAAAATAAAAAGAATATAAAATAATTAGCTACTGTAAGTTATAACAAGTAATGTGTTTTTCCAATATATACTCACCTTGATTTTGCTTTGTGTATGAGTAGAAAGTAGGTAGGTACCTTTGTCGAGATTGATCTTCAAATAGGAAGGAGTGAGGCTACCACAGCATGACCTAGTCAGGGTTATGTTATGTTAGAACTTAGCAGTACTCTATCTGGATTGGAGTATCCACACAGTAAGTAACAATATTCTATAACCATACCTAGATCATGCTGGCAGCTTCACTTTTTCCTTTGTGATCATAACAATATTGCTGTGGAGTGGACAGGTATATATATATATATATATATATATATATATATGTTACAACAGACAAATGTATAGTATTATAAAGGAACAGCATGAACTTAAGAAATACTACTACAAATGCCGAAGGAAAATTCTAAGAGGGTAAAAAATTTAGGACAATTAGATAGTTGAAGATATAGTAAAAGGGACTAGAACAAGAATTTGGTGTCAGAAAGAAAAAACCAAACTGTAATGACAAACAAATGCTATATATGCTAGTATATATACAAAAAAAGAACAGTTTGATTAGTAGAATATAAATAGAAGAAGTGACAAAATGTGAAAAAGAGATTGGTTAGAGAAGAGGTGGAAGTGATCATTCATAGCAACATAATAACTCATATCATTTAACAGTGATTTTAAAAGAAAAGTAGCATGCATATACAGTGTAATGAAGAAGGACACAGCTCAGCTAAGCCAAGAAATTTGTGATGAGTTGTCTTGGTTGGCTAGTTAGCTAGTTTAGGTAGCTAGCTACAGTCTACTGGGGTCAGAAATGATAGAGAGAGGCTGCTGTGCTAGATAGGGCGGCATAGCAGTGTATAGGAATCCAATCCTGCTCTTCCTCAGCTTTTTCATTTTATATATGCACCAGCATCAAGCACCAGCACCACCACAACAAATAATCCTTGGATTAATTGAAAGAGATAGTAACTCATTTCTCAAGGAAAGAATTTTAGTCTATGTTCGGTATCACGGTAGATATGTCAGAATTTCGGTACATAATTTTATAGAAACTAAAATTTGTAACTTCTGAAAACTACGGCGGATCAACGTGATTCTGACATATTTACTGTGATACAAAACATGCACATTAAAATAGTAATATTATTTTGAAGTTATCATTTTTAAATAAATGTTACTGCCCCGTCCCAAAATATAAAAGAAAATTGATCAAATAAATATAATATATTTGAATCAAATTTTTAACTAAATACATCAACTTTTGTTGACTAATTTTCTCTTATATTTTAGAACGGAGGGAGTAATGTTTAAGGACTAAATCTTTTATTCTTGAGAGAAAACTTAATTAAAATTGTTCTTTATGTGTGTGTGGGAGTTATTAGCAGAAGAGGGTTGGAATATAAGTAGGGTAACATGGAATCGTATGAATTTGGATCATCTCATTTTTGGTTCTATTATAAAAGTTATTTTGGAGATTTTATCATTAACAAAAATTCATTGGATATTACAACTTTAAAATTATATAAAGAAGCTCCAATATATTTTAACGATGAGATCACCCTTGATCCTAACCACTAGACACTCATATATCTAAGGTTTAAATAACATATTTTCATCCGTGTATATGTATGTACACACGATTTTTTTTTAGTCTATGTATTTTATTTTATTAGGAATTCATTTTTGTATGTTAAAATTATAATAATTTTAGTCACTAAAATAAAAATACGCAGAAAAATTCAATGAAAAAACTTACAGATTTTAAATCTGCCAAAAAATCCACAAGTTTTTCCTATAGATTTTAACTTTAAAGACTAAAACCAAAAAAAAATTATATACATGGATGAACTCTTAAAATAAATACAAATACTAAAATAAAAAAATATACATACATACATACAGGAACGAAAATATCATTTAAACTTGTATTTAATACTCCCTCTATTTCAAAATGAGTGTCGCTTTTGGTGTTTTCACACATATTAAAAAATACAATCATTATTTAAAAGTAATAACACTTTTACTAAATTAATCTTACTTTTTCCTTTGTTTTCTTTGTTTTCCAGCCTTAATTATATACCAAATATATTAGTTATCTAATGAATCTAAAAAGTGAAAAGTTACTTATAATTAAGGACAAAAGGAATATAATTAGAAAGTATTGTATTGGGAATTGAAAAACGACATTATTTTAAAACAAATTTTTTGAATTTAAGCGATATTTATTTTAAAACTGAGAGAGTATTAAACACATCAAGAGACAAACACAAAATACATAAAGTGATGCGATACGATAGATTTATAATATAATATAGAGATAGAGAGAAAAAATAAGATGTTGAATGTGCATTGAAAAGTTAAGAATATTCAAATATCATTGTTTACTGTTTGTCAAGGGACAAAATGATACAGGCCTACAATAATTGGTAGAAGAGAGACTGACTGGTTTACAATTTCTATGCAGTTTTTTGGAAGTGCCTGCCTAGTAATAACTGTGTCCTCAACTCAACCATCCTTCCTTCTTTGTCTCTCTCTGTGCTTTGTTATTCCGCAAGTGAGTGAGGTGTGGTGTGGTGTAGTGTGATCAACCTCAGTTGTCAATTCATGTTTCTGGTAGGTTATTTCAATTCAATGTTAGTATTTTTCAGTTCCCACCAATCGAGAAAATAAATTAAATAAAACCAAATTAAAACACACTTTTCTGTTCATTCTGTACTACACTAACATGTTCTTGTCTTCTATTATTGTACTAATTCAAAACTGTGTAATCTAATCACAAATTTTTCAACAACAACAACAAAAATTGTGTAATCACTACACTCTTCATCTTAAAATATAAAGAAAATTACTAATGTATCTGATTAATGAATACAAATATACACTACTACTGGCCAACTCTGTATATTAATCAATTACTTGATAAACAAGTTACTTCAATATTGATTTCATAGTTGCAGTTAAACAAAATATTATAGCAATAACTATTGTAAATCATCCTCTTGTTTAATGGTTCTCCACTAAAACAACCATGGTTTATAGTATATTTAAGAATTAAGATAAGATTACTTGTTGATGATAAATCTGTGAAGTTTTGTTTCCTTTTGTGATTCTTTCCTTCTCCCATTGCATGCGTTGTGACAGCTAAGTCCTGTGTACTCTGATTCAAGCTTTGGATATAGCTTCATAGACCTGTAACATATGGACAATTAATCCAATTAATTATACAGTTGGCTGTGTTAGATATACCAATCAATTTATATTCATTCAAGTAACGTTTCTCTCACAGTACTACATCATCACAGTAGAAAAAACTGTTTGGAAAGAGACACACACATAGAGATAATTGTGCTCTTGTTTCACACATTGCTTCAACTTAAAGTATAAATAAGTATATTTTAACAAACTGAAACTAGAAAGAACAAAATAAAAACAGCTGGAGAAAACATTAATGTGTAATGAAAATTAAACATACTGTAAAAAAAGTAACATATTAGAAATATATTACAAAATATTATCCAATATATTGTTTGTTTTATTTTATATACAAGAGCAGACCCACCCATCGAGGTGCCTCCAATCTAGCGAGAGATTAGTCACTGCGTTCGGCAATGGATACCCCGGTCTCGACCAAAAAATATACAAGAGCAGAGATGATGTTACTGTAATCTCTCAAATCCACCTTTAATCCATCTCATTTTGATGGGCCTCACATTATGGGTATTAATCTTTGAATTTTGCTCTTAAGGTTCCCGACATTGCTCTCAAGCCCCCCAAAAGTCCAATTTTGCCCCTCATAATATTCTTCGACCATAGTATGTTCTAGAAAATAACTTCGAATAGTTCTGGAAGATAACTTTCAAAATGATTCTAGAAAATAATTTCTCAAATGAGTGAAATTATGTCATTATTTGGCGTCAAAGAACAAATAGTGTGTGTTTTAATCGATTATTTTTTATTTAGCTTTTTCTATATAGAAATTGAACCAGTACAAATTAGAAGTTATCTTCCCAAAATGCAAAAAAGAATATTTTGGAACTTAACTTCCGATGTACTTCAAAATTAAACACATAGGAAGTTACCTTTTGAAGGACCAATAATACATAACATAAGATCCCTGTTTTTTTGCATTCTAACCATTTCAAAATACTCCCTCCGTCCCATTATATAAGCAACTTTACTACAAAAGTCTAGTCCCAAAATATAAGCCCTTTTACAATTTTTATATTCCAATGCAACTTAGTAGTAATAATTAGAGGTATGTGTAAGCAAAAAAGTAATAAATGTACCTAGTAAATTGTAAAGGGGTTTATATTTTGGGACTAGACTTTTGTAGTAAAAATGCTTATATAATGGGACAGAGAGAGTACATAACTGGTACATAGACACTAACTAATCAAATACTCGCAAAAACTATTTAAATTTTTAAACACGGTAAAATTATCCATAAAATATAAACTATCCAAAACATATTCTCAAAAACGCAAATGACATATCAAGTTCAGTTATGGGCATAAATTCACATATTTCGGAAGTTATCGTCCAGAATACCCATAGGGGCAAAATTGGATTTTTGTAAGGTCTAGGAGCAACATGGGGGTCTAAAGAGCAAAACTCTTTACCTTTTGCTATGGGCCTGGGCTCCCTGTTTTTGTTAAAAAAAATCCATTGCTTTCTGCATTTGGTGGAAATGTAAACAGAAAATGAGCATAGACTGCATAGTAAACAGACCCTATAGATTTTATTTTGGTAAGGAGATTTAAGGAAATGATTGCTACTCCCATAACAGAGTATATCTGTCTTGCCAAATGTGACTTCAACTTATGTAACTAACATAAAGATAAACACAAGTGACAGTTGATGATTGAAAACATCTTGAATTTATTTTTTCATATAGAGGCGAAATAATCTACGGTTAAGCTTTATTACTATTATCAAATTTAACAGAAAACCAACATTCCGGAGTCAAACAAATACTTGAAATTATGCAAAATAATTGTACAATACTAGAAATAAATATATTATTTTCCCTTACTCATCATCATTAAATGAAGTATATAGATATCTTCAAACTCGAAGGGGCAAAGATGATCAATCATCTCTTCTCCAACAGGTAGCAGTCTACTCACAAGAATTATCTGAAACATAATAAATAATTGTATCATAAATTGTATTGGTATAAACAGAGTTTCTATATACATTGTTTGTGTGAGTGTGAGAGTAATTAAAGGGAATTAAACGATATGACAAAAAAGGTTTTGGTTTCGAAAAACCAATCCAGGGTTCCACTTTGTCATTGCGCATAGAGCCATGAGATGAAACAGCAATCTGAGTACATATAGCGAACTTCATTAACCATATATGTAAGACTTAAACAGGGAAAGGAATAAACTGGACCACGATATCATCATTTCTGTTGGGTGATGGTTCCTTAAAAGGAATGGAGGCAACTGAGGAAGGTATGGAATCTGGATCAACTAAATGACTTCGCAACATTCGGAGTAACTTAAAAAACTAACTGTAATAACTCTAAAGTAACCTCATGGAAGCTTGCCACTAGCTTTACATCTTTAAAACAAAAGTAATTGAAGGACATGATCTTGATGAGCCCAATCCACAAGCATTTAATTACTTACCCAATAATTCAGTCATGCGCTTCTACACAAAAAGGCACCTCGTCTTGAGCATTTCGACAGGTCTTTTCATGTTTCGTAGTTAGTATAAACTTCATCCTTCTACTCCTTATCACCATCAACCTATATTCAAGAATGAAATTTTAAATAATAAAGAACCAAGGTTTCAAATGAAAATCCAACAAACAAAACACATACATGTACTCGAAATGTGCATGAGTAAGGATTTCATCATGACATTAACGCGAACAAAATTCCAAAATTTGGAACTTGCGTCATTTAGTTTCCAAAGCATCTCCACTTCAGCCTGTTATTTCCATCTCAAACAATGGGAAATGGCTACAATCAGAGTATTCACAAGCTCTGTATACTTATTTTGTACCAGATCCCATGCTGTGTCCATTAACATGCCATTAAGAGACACTAAATTTTTTTAGAGAAATCTTAACGACAACCAGCAGCGGGAAAGAACCATAGGCAGAGCTGTGGGGATATATTCTATTTTTAGATTATAATAATAATCAAAGTGGTCACTGGTCACCAGAAATCTCCACATGAACAAAGTCCTCTTTCAAAATGATGGAACCTGTTGGCATCCCTTACAACAAGGGTCCGTTGAGATATTTCAGACGCAATCTTAAAGAATGTATGACAATCATCACAAATTCGAAGGTTCTTTGTGATCCGAAGACAAGTACCCTTCGGGGTAACAAGTAGACCATAACCGAGTGCCAACCTTTCACTATGTCCATATAGTATCTGTGTTTTCTCTTCTTCACAAACATCATGGAATACCAACTTTGTTTCAGCCCTATAGCCTCCTTTTTCTTTCAAAAGTTTTGTAAGCTGGGCCAATTTTAGATAAATGTCATCACACTGTGGATGAGACTTGTCCCTTGCCATGAAGGTGTGAATCTTGTTTTCAACCTCAATCCAACTGCATCCTGGTTTCTTTTTCAATCCATTTCCCTGCATTCTCAACCTCACTTCTTTTACATCATTCCATCTTCCATCTGCCGCAAAAGTGTTCGATACCAGTACATAATTTCCTGAATTCTCTGTATTTAATTGTAAAAGCTTATTTGCAGCAACCTCTCCTAATTCTTTATTTGAATGAATACGACAAGCCCCGAGAAGAGCACACCAGACTTCAGCTGAAGGTTCAATAGGCATGTTTCTCACAAAATGTTGAGCCTCTTCCATAGAGTTGGATCGAGCAAGGAGATCAACCAGGCAAGCATAATGCTCTGGCCAGGGATCCAATTGATATTCATATTTCATAATTTCAAAAAGTCTCTTACCTTCAACAACTAACCCTGAATGGCTGCAAGCATATAACAAAGCCAAGAAGGTTATATGATCAGGAAGAACATTTTCTTCAGTCATTTTGTTGAATAAATCTATGGCATCCTTTCCACATCCATGCATTCCATTTGCATTAATCATTGAAGTCCACAAAATTGTATCTCTTTGTTTTACATAGTTGAATATGTTTCTTGCGTCCTTCAGGGTTCCACATCGAGCATACATGTCCACCAGGGAGTTGGCAATTGGTCCCTCCAGCAAGAAACCCTTCCTGATCAGAAATCCATGAATCTCCTTCCCTTTCTTCAATGAAGATAAAGCAGCAGCCACAGAGAGTAAACTAACAAGAGTTATGGAATCAGGTTCAATTCTAGTTTTATTCAGAGAGTAGAAAAGTTCAAGAGCCTCAATTGCAAGTCCATTATGAACACAACAAGTAATCATACTTGTCCAAGACACAATATCTTTGGAGTTAATTGATTCAAACACACGTCTAGCATAATCTATGAGCGCAACTTCTCCGTATACATTGACAATGGCATTTTGTATCAATATATCAGCTAAACCTCTTTTCAAAACAAAACCGTGAATCTCTTTGATGAGTTTCTCAGATTTCAACTCACTACAAGCCAGCAAAATGCTTCCAATCATCATAGGATCGACATCCATCCTTTCTAACTGGACCTTTGCCAACAGATTTAAGGCTTCCAGATGGCATTCATTTTGTGCATAGCCAGCAATAATTGTAGTCCAAGAAATCAAATCCTTCTCAGGCATATACTCAAAAGTGTTGCCCATATATTTCACACAGCAACACTTCCCATACATATCTATCAGGGTGTTCCCAATATGCATATTAGAATCTATTTCATTTCTTATTGCATAAGCATGGACTTCTTTGCCAGTCAATAAATTCCCCGATCTGCCCGATGCTGCAATCATGTTTAGTACCGACACCTGATCAGGCTTTTGACCAGAATACTGCATATCCCGAAAGTGGTTTAGAGCATCACTATACATATCATTTTGGACCATACCTGAAAGCAATGTATTCCATGAAACACAATCCTTGCAAATCATACTTTTAAAAACTCTTTCAGCATCCTCCATTTGACCACATTTTGCATACATAGCAATCAAAGCATTGGATACGTACACATCAGTGAAATGGTTAGATTTCAAACTAAGAGCATGTATCCCCCTACCCATTTTAATGAAGGTTGGATCTTCACAAGCTTGAAGAGCCGAAACGAAAGTGTAAGAATTACTCTCAACACCAACCTCCTGCATTCTTCTAAAAAGCGACAATGCCTCAAAACACTGACCCTCAGCAACATGTGCAGAAATAATAGAATTCCACGATACAGGATCCTCTTTCTCCATCAAAACACTATCAAACAATATCCTAGCCCCACCAAGATCACCACATTTTGCATACATAGCAATAAGCGCATTACAAACAAAAACAAAAGCACCATATCCACATTTAACAGCAACACCATGGATTTCACGCCCCAAACAACTCTCACTAAGAGCACCACACGCTTTGAGCACACAAGGAAAAGTAAACGCATCAAGCGACACACCAAGAACCCGCATCTCTTTATACAATTCAATCGCCTCAAAATATCTACCTGTAGACACACAAGCACCAATCATTGCATTCCAAGTGAAAATAGTCCGTTCAGTCATTTTATCAAACACTTTCTGTGCATCATGAAAAGAGCCACATTTACCATACATGTGGACAAACTTGGTATCAAGGAAGACGGAATCATCGGAATTTTGAGTTTTGAGAAAATGGGCATGTAATTGCTGGCCTTGAAGAAGAGCTTTGTGGGAAGCACAAAGGTCAAGAGCTTGAGAATAAGCTTGTTGAAGAGGGAATTGAGTTGTTGGGGATAATGGGTGGGTGAAAAAGTTGGTTAGAGATTGAAAAGCGTGTTGGAGGGAAATGGGTCTGTGAGAGAAGTTGGGAAGTACAGTGGGGTTAGGGGAAAGGGTTGAAGTGAGCATTGTACATGGACGAAGATGGGACAAATAATATCTCATGCAATGCAATGCAATGCAAGGTGTGTGATAAAGAATTTTTGAATGATGAAGTCAATAAGATTTGAATACTCCCTCCGTCCCAAAATGTAAGCAAATTTGATTTTTTAAATACATTTGACTATTGATGTATCTAGCTCATATTATGTACCAAATACATCAATTGTCAAATGTACCTAAAAAGTCAAATTTACTTACATTTTGGGACGGAGGGAGTATATTCCTAATAGACTACCCTGTCTATTATATAAGTACATTTTCAAAAGAAGTTTATTGTCAAGATATAAGTTCTTTTACAAATTATTAGGTATATTTATTATTTTTTTTTGTTATACATACTCTTAATTATTACTATAAGTTGCATTGAAATACAAAAAGTCAAATTTCTACACATACAAAAAAAGGATAATTTAATAAAATTTACAAACAAACTAGACACAATAATTACATTACTAACATTTCTTAATAAACGTGATATTAGTCAAAGGTACTTATATAATAGGACAAAAGAAGTATTTTTTAATATACTACATCCATCAATTCCAAAATATAAAATAATTATTTATGTCTTTGGTTAAATGCCTCAAAAAAAAAATTTTGGTTAAAAATCTAGGATATTTGCTCGTTGTGGTTGTGCAGGGAGCTGTTGGCACGTAAATTGATCCGTGTTAGCTGTTGATTTATTCGTTTCTTGAGATGTGAAGCTCTTATATCATTTGTTTTATTATTTGGTTTCACAATTGTACGCGGGTTTGTTAGATAGTGTTTGTGATGTTTGTATCTTTGCATCTGTATTTTAACCAGTTTTGTTTTGTTGTGTTTAAATTTGTTTGTATGCCCTTTTGGGATCATGTTGTCTCACTGAGTTTGGTTTTTAACCTAATTTTTTTGTCTTTTTTTTGTTCATCCTCCAATGAGGAGTGATTTAGGATCAAAATTGACCCTAAATCACCTCTTTTGATCGTTTCTTTAGTTTCTCTTTATTTAAATAAGTGGTTTTCACATATTTTTTAAGTTTTGTTTGAGTTTTCTTCACCGTGATTTCTTCTTCCGGTTACTCCCGTATTGTGAAGTTGTTTGATTTCCCGTCTTCGTACGGTGTTTATATTCCCGTCTTTGTACGGTGTTTGGTTTTCCGGTCTTTGTACGGTGTTTGGTTTTCCCGTCATCGTACGGTGTTTGTTTTGTTTCAGATTTGCAGGTTTGCTTCAATCCAACTTCAGAGCAGATTCAATGATTTTAGCGTCTTCAACGTTGCAGATTCGGAAGCATGAGTACTCTGAAGATTTATATTTTATCATATCAATTGTAGGCTTTATCATTTGGCCGTTTTATGCTATTAACTCGGATGCGGTGAGCTTGTTCGCTGATTTATCCTCTTTATTTTCTAGCGAATTTGAATATGTTATGATGTCGATTGATGTGCTTTACAAATTTGAATAAATGAATATCTTTATTTTTCGTCAGAAAAAGGTTGTTGGAGACAAATGTTATGCACCTCATTTGCTTAAAAAAAATCTCCCTCTCCACCTCAACAAATTATCATATCGGTCCCTTGGCCCTAGGGGTGAAAATAGGTCAGGCTGAGTTAGGCTTTGCTAAGTCTGAGCATGGTCTGTCAAATATTTAAAGGCCTAAGTCTGACCTGCGGTCCGGCCTTCGAAAAGACTGACATGACTTGTTTGCCTGTTTAAAAACTTATTTCGTATGAACTTTTTTAAATAAGTAATCTTATTTATATTTAAATAAACTAATCAACTAATCCACCAATGAGATTAAAATTCCTTTTGATATTTCACATAATACTTTAGAGAATTTAACTATATAAACATCATATTTCAATTCTCATTTATAGTAATATATTTATATATGCAAAAAATTAGTTCATTGTAAAATTCGTGGAATTAAAATTGTTTAAAATTAAATATTTAATATTAAATAATAAAAATATTATAAATATTTATCTAAATAGTCGGCCTAGTAGGCTTAAAATACTCGTCTAATGGCATGTAGCCTGACCTATTCCCACCCCTACCTAAGCCCCATTGTTGGAAAGGTTTGGATTCAAAAATGTACGTGGAGCTTCCGCCTCATACGGCTCCTCTAAAGAAGGAGGTAGGCCCACCCAGGCTTGTGCGGTTAAGGTTGTTGTACACGACACTCAAAAGAGCTGGGAAGGAGTTGTGGTTGGGGAATTAGATGTTCCTACCGGGTTGGCGTCAAAGCACAGACTAAATACATCAATTTGTTCAACTTAGAATTTTTCTTTATATTTTAAGACGGAGAGAATATATTTGTATGGATCATGTATATTAAAAATACAATGATAAATAGGATTAAATTTGTTCAACATAGATTAAAAAAAAATATGTAAAAATTGATATTCAATTAACACTGATAAAGTTGCAGCATATTGGTTAGATGTTAGAGCACGAGGACGCAGCTTGGGGATAATCCACATGATGACCAAGAGCATTGATATAAGTTAGTTAGACACCACACTCTTACCCAAAACCTTAAGGCAATGGGTTTATGGGTCCTCTCACTTATAAATGCTCAAGTCTCCACACTTTTAACCAATGTGGAACTTCTTCCACACTACTCACACTTGACACTTGAGTTTTCTCAACACTCCCCCTCTAGTGTGAATCTACCACAATGTTCCCCCTCAAGCAGAAGCTCGCCACCGTTGATACTTCACTTTTCTCAAACAGCATCGTTGATATTTTATTTTTTTCAACGGGTCATTACTAGGCCGGTCCCTTTCTCTTGAACCAGACTCTGATACCACTGTTAGAGCACGAGGGGCAGATTGGGGATCATCCACACGATGATCAAGAACATTGATATAAATGAGTTGGATACCACACTCTTACCCAAAATCTTAAGGCAATGGGTTTATGGGTCCTCACACTTATAAATGCTAAGTATCCACACTTTTAACCAATATAAAACTTCTTCCTCACACTTAACACTTGAGTTTACTCAACATTAGATACAAACCACATTTTAGAAAAAGCAAGATTTTGATGAAACACGGATTCTAAGAAAATGTGTTGTGTAGAGATTATAATTGAACCCAAATAATGAGTACACCCGTAATAAAAACACACTAGAGAAGAATGGGCATGCGTGCAAGTACCTACCCGTAAAATTAAGCACCGTAACTAAGCAGGTATGAATGCAGATAGCGGTACGAATAAATTTAAATGTGGTTGCTTAATAAGAACATCATACGGATTGTTTTGTGCGGTATTTTTTTGTTTAAACCGAATATTTTTTGCGCATAACTCTCTTATGCAGTATAATTGTTAAGAAATTGTTGTACGATAAACTCATTCATTAGATTTTATGATGTCGGTGTCTTTCGTGAAAGTTGTCCAAATCTATCTCTTATACTGAGTGTTTTTGTCACTAACATATAAAGCTATTATTTTATTACAGGTATATTCCGAAAGTGTAAATTTTAAAAATTACAATCAATATATGTATTTTTAAAGCTTACACTGTTCATGTATGGATTCTTTTTCCATATGTGATATTTAACATAATTCGAATTATGATCTATATTCCAAAATATACGAGTAACAACAAAATAGATAGAACAGGAATTATGTATCATTCCCAAAACTTATATCATTGTTGTTATCAAACTTTATTTTTTTTTGTACATAGATAAAATTGCAAAGCCATCATAAACCACACACAAAGTAAAGGAACTGGGGATCGAACCCCAATTATAGATGTCTGACCTAGCAATTTCGACAATTTCTATCAATTGCAAACCTTATTAATTTTACCCAATACAACAAATTCAATATTTTAACTTATCTATAAACTGCAAAGCATATAAAACCATTAATTAGCCAAAAGATATGTTTTTCCCTTGATTTTAGCTGATATAAATCAAAATTCCCTTGTGCTCTCTCGTATAACAAATTTTATATGTTGTCAGTTAAAAGAAAAGCACAAGAAAACAAGCAAAGAACAAAATGAGAGGAATATCAGACAATGTGCTAATCAAAGAAAAAAATGACCTTTTAGTTTCTTTCTTTACTTTGAGGGGCACATTAAAATAAAGGCCCCAATGTCACTATGGAAAAAGATTTTCCATTAAAAGGATTATACTCATCCCACCAACTGTCCCTTAACCATATCATTTCAATCACGTTCCACTTAACGACTTGCCATATTTACTATACAACATAAATACACAACACTACAGGCTGCTTCACATATGTACATCAAAGAAAGAACAGTATATCTCTCTTGGCAAAATCAAAATATTTTCCGCCAGTCGCCAAAAATACAAAACCGCAGGCAACATTTGCTTCCTCTTTTTCCACTTACACCCAGCTTTCTTCACAGATGCTTCACCTACCAATTGAACACATGGCAGTACTCTTCATGCATATAGCTTGTTAACTCTCTGGGTGTGGTGTGGTCTCATCTTTTCCTTGTCCACCTTGTTTTCCCTGTTTCAATCGGGCATTCGTTTGCAGTTTTCACTAATTAGAACATGAATCCGTCTTTCAATAATTGAGATCCACCAGAAGCCAATGTTAGGATTCAACAATTAAAGGCTGGTCAAAAGCCAAAGTCAGCACAATTATTAAATAACAGTCACAGGCTTCACCCCTGGCTTAACGAACCTCGCAGACTCTCATCAGGTAGCGTCCAGGAAAGCAAATGCCCTCCTGAATCCCCACTTAATAACTGTTTCAAATCAGTTGAGAGATGAAGAGCAGTAACCGGATGCTTATGGAACTTGAGTACCTTGCATAGGATCAATCTATATTCTGGTTCTTTTGCACCAAGATTTAAAACTCTGAACGCACCAGAACCTAATTTGCTGAGGGAGCTATCTGGGTCAGTGCAGTGAACCATTTGCCACACCTTGACAGCACCACTCTGGTGGCCTGTTGCGTACCACTTTGTTTCCTGCCAATCAGAAAATGTACTGCTTGTCACGGAGAGAATAGAGTCAGATGGCAGCTGTGATGTGTTGATCATTGACAGGCAATCCCCATTGATACTCCAAACCGCCAGAAGAATACCAGCTGCTGTAACAATCTCTCCAGTCAACTCATTAATAAAAATTGCAGAAACCGGTGCTGGGAATTCTGGAAGCTGCCGTACAAATGCCATTGAGCTGAGATCCCATATAATAACTGTGCAATCATCTGATCCACTCACAATAAGCATGTAAGGCTGACATACTTGAAGGCAAGTGATCTTGGCTGTGTGACCACAAAGTGGCTTTTCCAACTTCAAGCGCCGTAAGGCACGGGGCCCAAACTTACTAACTCTCCAAACATTAACAAGCCCATCATCTGCCCCGGTAACCAGAATCTGACCATCATGGCTAACACTAGCACACTGAATTTGATTACCTCCATGTAAATTTTCGTGTGTTGAAATAAGTCTATCCTGTTCATAGCTCAAAAATCTAAGGCTACGATCAGGGAAACCCCAAGCAACATATTTGGTATAAGTTCTTGGTTTAAGTAAATTGTTGGTTCCTGCTATGAGAATTTTATCATAGAGAGCAATAATTTGAGTGATAGGTGAAGAACTTTTGCGGATCTCATGTGGAACAAGATGACTGGAATGTTTAAGGGGATGGGGAGGAAGTTTTCTGTCAGTTCGCCTTTTCACATGAGCTTTGAGGAACAGTTGCTTTGGTGTCTGCCCAAAATGATTAATTTGTGCTAAAATGGAAGCTTTCATGGCAGGATCTGTAACCGAGTCTATGTCTACACTCCCTTCATACGTATAATGATAGAACACATTGACTGATTCCTCAGCAGCCTGGCCATTGTACAGAAAGAAAATAAAAAATAGATATTAGGAACAGAAGAGAGGAAATATTTCTGAAATGGAAAATGGAGGTGAAATTAGCACATTTGTCAAAAACATATTTCTTGACAGGATCATCAATAAATATGGAATGCATGTGATGTAACATAGAATATACAAAGTTTTGGGCCAGGATTCAGGGTCAGTCATTTTAGATGTTTAATAAAAATATACTTCAAAACTTCTTTTGGGTGTTTGGAGTGTCAATGCAGTATTACATGTTACATGCCACAACATGGATCAACTCAATGGATGCATATATAAGATTTGGAGTTGTACAGAAGGATGTACAGAGATAGATATAAAACAAATTTTCCCCTACATTTTGAAATGAGATAAAGCATAAAGACATTTTTCATCATAAACAATAAGGGTCATGTCCCACAATAAACAAATGCCTTCCACAAATAATAAATGTATGTAAGTGATTAAAGAAACATAAACAATATAAATATAAAGAGATCAGACAAATAAGATGGAGAATATTTATCGGCATAAAATTAAACAATATAATTATTAGATTCAGTAATTACAAGCATATGTATTAAAGAGCAAAACTTCGATAAAAATAAATGTAAAACTAAACAATAGAATAATTAGATTCAGTAGCTACGAGATCAGTCAAACAATATGGGGATGAAGTATCTGTATAGCAAAATGAAACACCCACCTTTCCTCTCTGTTTATATCCAAAAATAAGGTCTATCCAGTGATGCAAGTTTTCTGAGACAAAATCAGATTCAAGAGCTTCCCTGTGCTTACTGATGAACTCTCGACAGCTACCTTTTGCCCATGGAGGTAGGATAACATCCCAAACCTAAAAGAAACATCACAGTGATTAAATATACTAGTAACTCAAACTTGGTTCTTGAAGACTTAAATTAGCAATAATATTTTGCACTGGTATAACCTTCTCGC
Organism: Trifolium dubium; assembly: GCA_951804385.1. NCBI lineage: Eukaryota > Viridiplantae > Streptophyta > Magnoliopsida > Fabales > Fabaceae > Trifolium > Trifolium dubium. Next base: position 41,692,896 of record OX638064.1, read on the forward strand.
CAGACTGTTTTTCTCCCAAGTCAAGATTGAACTGATTCTCCAGGAACTCGGGCATATAAAAAAATTCTGGAATCAGTTCCTTCACATCAGATGTGTTTCCCTTCCCAGCGGCACTTAACCAAGTATCCCTTACACTATTGAAAAGGCGGTCAGCATGGTCAAACTGGCCACCTTGAAGCTTTTGATTCTCTGCACTGAATGGAGGCAGACGGAGGAGATAGAATAGGACAATTCCAGCACTAGAATAATGAGATCCATAATGAAACTTTGGAACCTCTGGATCATCCCAGCTATCATATCTGATAAAAATAATAAAGTAAATGAGATAAATCAAAAGGGGAAGTATCTTATAAGATCAGGTGTCATGATTACAATTTTATGTTTTTCTATGATATAATGAAAACACGTTAAATCTAGATAAGTTTACAAACTGAAATTTCCTGCAAATACAGAAACTGTTCTGATGCCTCCTTCCATGATATTATAGTTTATAAAAAAATTGATTCTCTTTGTGAATGAATGTATTCAGATTCAATTTTATTTCATCGGCATAGTTCGAGGAAAACAGCAAAACAAGTTTTGCCAATGGTCCCTAGGTAATGATTACAAACAACACATCATATACAACCAAAGATAACTTGCAATTTGAGACACAATCTTGACCTCAATTCATATGGACCAACCTTTTTTTAAATTCTTCTTCACCTTCAGGTGTCTGACAGCCCATTGGCTTGTCGAGCCTACGGAATGTTTTTGGGTCAGACAAATCAAGATTTTCACTCTCATAATCCGCAAGGACCCATGGAAAGACAGGATATTGAGTAAGATCACTATATCCACGTCCTGCCAATGTGTTGAGATGCATGAGGTACTGAAAGTTGCTAATTTCTCCACTTTGCCACCTTTTTGAAAAGGATTTTGCCATTACTTTGAAAAGACGGCTGCCCTCATTACTTTCTTGTTTTGATGATCCTGAAATAGTTGTGTCCAGCCTGATACAATGCCAAACGAACAATATTAAAACAACATAAAGCAATAAGGCAAATGTATGACAAAACACTAAAGCAAAAAGGAAAAATTGTTTGAAACAACACTACAATTCATCATCAATATTCCAGACCATACCAGCAATGAAGTCAAAAGCATTATTATGATACATGCTAGAAATATGAAAAACACAGAATTGGCGACAAATATGCTGTAATAAAACACCAGGGCTAATAGAAAAACTTACATGCTATTCCGTGGAAGATTCATGGCAATTAGATTTTTAAAAACTTCTTCTCTCTCTTTTTTATGAAAGACCAAAAGATCATTACATCCATCCATGCTAAATATTTCAACAGCAACAGGACGAAGCTGGTAATCACGCTTCAAAATCTCATGAACACTATCAAGCTTCCACATGCGCCAAGGATGAGGTAAGTTTCCACTGGTATATAGTTTCTCCTTTCCCCATGCACCACCACTGTAGGCCCATGCCCTTCCCCCAACCAATGATTTAGCCGTTGTGCTCCATGACAAAGTTGATTTGGATTGAAAATCTAAACTGCCACTAACATCTTTCTTGACACCCAAAGCCTGGTCGATGATTGAAAGTTCATCTTCACACTCCTTCTCCCAAAAGCAGCCGGAGTCATCAATATAAAAGTTTTCAATCACATACAAACAGAACTCACCTATCAAGAATATACCATCATGTTTGTCGAGACCTACAACCCGTTCACAATTATATTTAAATCTTATTTTCTCGAAAGGTTCCAGAAAAGGTCTGATTAAGTATTCACCATTATCATGCAATTCTTTATCAGACTTGTCATCGGCAATCTTAAGATCATCAACTTTCACAGAAGAAGATTGCCTCGGAGATCCAATATCAGATCTTCCTAGTGTGCTTTCTCCTATTGGAACTGATATTGCACTAGACTTTGCACCATGCTCAAGTGCAGAATGCAGGCTTGCTTCATTCATGCTACTAGCCATGTCTTCATTCCACTCATTCTTCTCAGAAACTGCATCTTTAACACTCTCCAACTTATCATCAAAGAAAGGTCCAAACAGCCCACCATCAGAACTATCTTGTTTGCCACCATCAGTCAACAGTGGAAAGTAAGGTTTCGAATCAGATGCATCAGGTCCATAGTCAACTTTTCCTTTTGACAATTCTGGTTTCTCTAATTCAAACTGTCCGTCAAGAATATTTTGTATGGTATCAATTTTAAGTTTACAGCACTCGAGTTTTTTCCGCATTCGATATGGACCTTCAATTGGACAAAGCTGCCATTCTGGCTCTTCTGTCAAAGCGGATTTACTGACTGGGAATATCCCTCGTTCATGCACAAGTTGCTGAAGATGGCATTGCCATTCACTCTCAGCATGCATAATCCATCCATACTTATCTTGCCTAACAACTCTCAACTCAGTGGACATTGCATCACGAACTAAATCCAGTGCATACCTTCTCTCGTTTACCTGCTCCCAGTGCCTTAAATCTAATTTCGCAGCTTCTCGAGATTTCTTTCCCATTTCCCTCTTTCGACGGCCATCTATCCCTTTGATTCTTACACCTGGAAACTTTGCTGATCCTGCAATATACTGCACCCACATAATGCAAGCACACTGCTCCAATACTTTATTGACTACTTGTTCAGTATTCTGATACCACTCAGAAAACTCAGATAAACTTCTGGTCAGTAATTTATCAAAGCCACCATGAAGTACATTAAGTTGCTGCCCTTGATTAGGTTTAGAAACAAACAAGTCTTCTAATGCAGCCCTCCTATGTACCAGAAGATACTTGAACACATCAATAGCAATATTCTGTACATTATGTCTTTTATCACAGAGAAGAGACACTAGATTCACACATAGACAGCAATTAAGATCTGTATCAGTATTGCTGGGACAGAATATTATTCTTTTATGAGCAACCAATAATTGCAAGACAGTGTATATATCAATCCCTGAATCATCTTGAGAAGAAGTTGAGGACAGTCTCTTTTTAGGTTCCGCAAGAAAACCCAACCGTGAAAGGAGTTCATCCTCCCCTATACTTACTAAAAAGTTTGGGAGGAAGCAATATAATATCATCCGATTAGTGTTTTTAAGAATTGAATGAATATAAGCCTCAAGTTGCTTACTTCCTCTTGCAATTGATAAGAGCCTCTTTCCACTGGGAGCAGCTTCTTCAATTCTACCATCTTTGTTTGCCAATTGTAACATCGACAACAAGAACTCAAGAGTTTTCAGTACCCCTGAAGGTTGAGGAAAAGCACCCATGTATACACGATCCACTATCAGCCAACACAAAGCATCCAAATTTGATGACCAACGAATCTTATCCAACTTTTTCTCATCTTCTTCATCATCACGCAATAGTCGCCTCTCAAGGAAGTTAATAAATCTCTCTAGGCACAGTCCTTGGAAAACTAACACAGATTCACTATCAATATATAGAGGAACGTTTTCCAAGATGTTCTCTATAAGCTGTGATGCTTTCACCTGCTCTGTCACAAAATCAGAAAGGACCTCTGCAATGAAATCTAACACTGCAGTAGCTCCAGCAGAGCATGGACCACCACCATATCCAGAATCATTTATATCCAAAAGAATCTTTGAGGTTACCGTAAAGTAAGCATTTGCAGCAGATGGCCCTTGAAAATTAGACTTCAGGTTTGAAGTTGAATCAAATTCCCCAGCAGACATTGTAGAATTGAAGGAAGGAGTAGCAGTTAAGGGAGATTTTGCTTCGTGATGGTTTGAGCTTCCCAGCCAAGATGCCAACACAACAGCTGGTGATGAAGGTGTAAGAGGAATTCTAGAACCGGACTTTTCTGACAAAACGGGTGAATCCAGAGCAGCGAAAGATGCAGAACTCTGGGAATCTGTTGGCAAGTGAATGTCCAAATTGCCTTTGATACTACGAAAGCTAAACTCAGGTGCACTGGAAGAGACAGAGCCCTGATAAGCATTATCACCATCCAAGCTCTGAACAGTTTGTGTATCTTCATGTACAGATTTATTTGACTCTGGCTCAGTTACAGTAACATTTGACTCTGGCTCAGTTACAGTAGCATTATTATCTGATTTCTCACCAACCATAGAGTTTGCTGGTGCGGTCATATCATCAGAGCTAGAACTTACCTGCCCTTGACGAAAGCTACCAGCACTAATGGAGGTTTTGACAGCCTGCTCGTGATCCATAGGCAAGCTAGAAAATGTATTGTGGGAACTGCAGGTATCATCAACATCATTCAAGGTTTTTTCTTCTGTCACTGCAGAGAGTTCTTTGGCTATTTTAACAGCATGTGCAGCCCTGAAAACACAAAAGCTTTTGTTCAATACAGAGGATACATTCCATGCAATATAATGTGTGCAGCAACCTATGATTAGAGATAGGAAATCTAAGAGATGTAATGCAAAATAGATACCAAATGGTCATCTCAAAACTAACCTTGCACAAGAAAAATACAGGTCAATGCAGCTTTCCAGAAATTCTGAACGCCTACAAACAGCAGTAAAAGGGGGGCACATCTTAGCCAGATCAACCATAAATCTTAGAACAGAAGTTGCAGCAGCAGGAGCTGATGCTTCTCCGCCCATAAGGCGAGCAGCATAGGTCTTATGCATAAGAGCTTCTCCTTGAAGCTCACCTGCCATGTCTGAATTTCCCTCTACAAGTTCAGCCACAAGGCTTGCACCAGCCTGGGAAAGATTACCAGTTTGGTGGGCAAGCATTGACTGCATGCTTACTCTATCAAAAGTAGTTTTTGCCATAGCAACCACGGCATCCAACAATTCTACAAACTTCAGTTCCATATAATTTCCATCATTTGGCATAAGGGCATGAAAGTCCAACATGCGGACCTCTGGTAACCTTGGATATACTGGCTTGCCAAATATCAAACAGAACAAAATATAATAGATATCTGGGGAATCATAGAAACTGGGGAGCACCCGAACCAAACCTTGATATCCTCCACCAGTTCGAAATTTAAGTGCAAAAGTTGGAGAAGAAGTAAGACACACACCAAGTAAAGTCATGACCCATCTCATACTTGTTGGATGAACTGCTTCATCAAGAAAATATGTAATTAACTTGGAAGAAACAACTTTGTGCCACTGCTCAAGCAATTCTTCTGATTTAATTGTGACTTGTAGATCGATTAGCATTTCCAGTAACATATTCCTGACAATCACATGTTTTCCCATTGACTCTCTCATAATCGGACGTTGTGGAGCCAACCCTGGGGGATCAAATGTCATAATCACAAATCTAACCACATTTTCAAGCTCAGAAGATAGAAACCCATCTTCCAAAATGACCCCAAGCAACACAACCAATTTTTCAAGGACAGGAACTTCAACATCACCCCTTTGCAATGTAACCAGTAAATGTTGAACAAGGTTGATTCGCCGCAAAATTGTAAGGTTGTGATTTCTGTACCAATGCATAGACACTAAATTTTCAAGAAAACCAAGTAATGCAATTTGAATTGAAACCGAGGCTGTTACCCACAAGGTCCAGTCCAACAAGACATGCTCAACCATGTCCGCATTTGACAAGACAATGCAATTTGAAGTTTCTGCAGCAATATCAGTATTTTCTAGCTCTGAAATCTGGCTAAACGAATCTTTTGGTACGGAAAAATCATCCATGTCTCCATTAGACCCATCTGAAGAATTCTCATCATTAAACTTTGACAAAACATTATCCTCAAGACTTGCTTCCTGCATCACTGCAGGAGGAGAAAGGATAATCTGGGTAGTTTCCAACTTTTTGGGTTCCGAAAATGAAGCTTCACAGGCAGCAATCTGAAAGAAGATTTCAAGAGATTGCATGTCGAATAATGACATTCTACGACGCAAAAAAAGAGCAAGCAGGTGGTATCCTCTATATGTTTGCATGTCCTTAAGATTTTGATGATTTTGATGAAGTGCACAGGCAAGTAGAATCAGAGCCATATGCAGCATATCCCTAGTTTCTGCAGCTTCAACAAGAGCAAGGACAAGCTCCATCCCACCAATAATACGGATAGTCTCTCCAATTACATCTTGCTTGCAAATGTAAGTATCTCCACAGAGACGTCCAAAACGTGGAATACCTGCAACCCCAAAAATGTCAATAAAACTGATTGAAGAAACAATTCCAACTGGAGAAAGAAACAAAGATGTAACTTTATAAATTTAGTTACACACCTCCAATAGGAGACGCAGCAGCTGACATCGGATCAACCAAATTGAGCACTGAAAAACTACCTGAAGATCGAATAAATTCTGTAGAAGTTCCATCAAATGCAAAAATGAGTTTCTTCCCTGAAAGCTGTAAAGAAAGGTTTCCAAGTCTCTCCAAATCCCAGACAATTCCACTTCCATCTGCCTTTAGGTCCCCCTGCTTGCTAGTAGCTTCCACTCTCTGACCATTGGCAGCCAAAGTCGAATCCGCATCTAAAGAATCTAATATGGCCATACTACCACCACCACAGGCCTGGTTAGGTACAAATTGTAGAAGATCTGTGTCCTGAAAGAGCCCTCTATATCCTCTACCAAGTATATACATGAAACAAATACAGCCGGGTGTAAGCACTTCCTCAAAAAGATAGCAAGAGCGTAGTTTCCATGCTAAGTCACTAACTCTCACATTGCCAACTGATGTCCCAACTGTGACTTGCAATGGTTTACCAGGTGGGGAGGGTGAATATCCTAACTTCCCAGTGTGCCTTAACTTCCCATTTAGATAAACATATGCAACACTCGCCTGAAACAGACCAGCAAGAGCATTTGGTTTGCTGTGAATGACTGCAAGGTGATGCCACCTTCCTTCCTCAAGTTCTAAACCAGAAAATGATAAGAGGGAAGAGTTGCTGGTTGCAAGCGTTAAAATGCCATCCTCCTGGAGATAAAGTTCAGCATAGGTTGCATCATCGTTGTTAGTAGCACCAACAGAAAAAATCCTTAAGATATGTCGCTCCTGCGGTCCATTTGGGCCTGAACGCTTCTTGGAAGGGACAAATTTAGAAGGGTCGGTATCTTTTGATGGAGACTTCAAAAAATTTTGAAACTGGAACCAACAAATAAATGAATAACCAGCAGCTGGAGGCCATGATCTTTCACCTAATGAGACCTGAATGGCAGCATGTCCAGTCTTGCTCATATCCATCTCCATAAATGGTGCCAGAGAGATATTTTCTGAGGACATGTCTTGCATCAGAAATAATTTTTCCATCATTTCAACAATTATATGACCAGAATTTTTCACCCTCATTTGCATAACATATCTGATGAGCGTACGAAGTTCAGATGCAGATAGCCTAACCAACATAAATGATAAATGTATTATTATTCAAACTCAAATATAAATAGGGAAGCAGGTCAAATGGATGTATTAACTTTAGAGAACAGCCAATAAAAACATGCAACCTACCTGTAAGAACCAAGGACTTCCACAATCTTCAATGCACGAGAGAGTAAGGAAGATGAACCCAGAAGAAAAGGATGGATTGTATCCAGCAAAAGCTCCACACAACCTATAGATACAAGGAAAAAGATGAACATCCAGAGAAGCAAATAAAAGCATTGAAGTAAGTATTAGAATTAAGAAAAATGTGTAGAATGTGTTGATATTCTATAACTATAATACTTCCTAGATTAGATGATTCCTAGGCATTCTATGTATTCAGTGCATCCTAATTATAAATATATAGTATCCTCACAAAACCGGCTTGTAAGGTGAGGGTTGCCCGAGCTATATAAACACTACACAGGCCATATCTCTTAGCAATGTGGGACTAAATCCACCCCTTCACACCCAACACAATGAAGGTGTTGGAGGCTACAATGAAGGCAAGCCAAATGCCGCAATTAAGGCAGGCTAGGGGCGGACCACAATGAAGGCGGAATTTCCAACAGTGTGTGATCTGAGTTACACACACACAGAAATTACATATTTTACGGTAAGCAACAGAAAAAATACCTGCTGAGGTGAGGCTTTCCAGATTAAAGGAGCCAGCACGGGCCAGCTTTTCAATTAAGTCTAAAAGTTTTAACTGCACCATAGGAGTGAACATCAATAATGAACGAATCAGAATCATAACAGCACCAGCATTGTAAACTCGCTCTTTATCAGGATTAATTGGACCTGACGGAGTCAATAAAAGATCCTGAGAAGACTCGTTCTCAATTGTATTTGATTTCGTCAAACCTTCTGATGCTAAGAAAGGCGGAATCACAATTTCAAGAGCAAGTTCTAACATCAACTGGATGACTTGTTTCTCATGCTCCACACAAAGTAAGCCAGACTCACACAGAAGATCAAAGAAAGTTTGTGACGATATAATTGCATGCAGTTTCATTCTATTGACAGCATTGTCAGACACTCCAGCGGTTGCAACACGCAGCAAATATGTAAGAACCTTTACACAAAAATTCAATGAAGATTGGTCCAAGTCTTCGCCATCACTTTGGAACCCATGGAGTGTCGTAAGCAATAGAGAAAAACCAGTGGCTTCACCAAAAACCTTCTGAGCGGAGTTATTAACTCCCAGAACACGCCACAGTGCTCCCATAGTGTCGCATTTTGCATCAAGCGAAAGCCGGTACTGGGATCCCGAAGCACTGGTTACCATTCCACTTTTTAAAATTTCAACCAACACACCTAATTCTTCAGGATGAGCCTGGAAAAGTTTATAATGAGATAAGATTATCATCTTACTGATATCAAGTAAGCAATAAAGCAATGCGGATAATCTTCAAGGCTGTATGCATCACAAGACAAATAGCACATTCAAGAATAATATTCTTCTAAATAGCAGTCTTGTTTACTTACACTAATATGCACAAACACAGACAAGATTTAAAATTTGAAAATTTTATAAAAAGTGTCGACAAACCTGTGAGGTATCTTCAATTATAAGACACGACAATATCCTGAGAACCCCTGGACGATGTATATCCGACACCAAAAAAGGAAGCATGGCAGCCACACCGGTAGCAGAGCGGAAGGAAGCTTGATTGGCCTCAGCTTTCTTCAACATAGATACCATGCAGTCCCAGGCAATAGAAATTGTAGCTTCAACATCAAAAATAGGAAACTTCCCTGAACCGGATTCCATTAGCTTGGGTGAAGTAATCATAACATCCTTATCGCCCGTATGCTTCTTGAAGCTACTTGAGCTATTTTTCCTCTCTAGCTGGTTGAAGTTAACATTCTGTTGATCTGGACCTAAAATTCTGTGTTGCTTCAAGTCATCTAACATAACTTCCAAAACACCAACTTCTCGCAGAACTTTCTTGTACTGTTGGTCAAAGGACAGAAGTTTTACAAAGAAAGAAAGTATTGTCTGCTTCAACTCTGATGTTATTGGTTGCTGCAATAAGCAACAAAGCGAAAGCAACTCTTGCTCAGGAACACAATTTACTACAGTCACAGCATACTCAAGAATTTTCAAGATTATCTCTTGCAAAGAAGAAGGAAAACCAGCCATATTTAGGATTAAAAGTGGAACAGTCCGTAATTGTTGACACAACTTATAGTTCTCCAAATGACCTGAAAAAATTTTGAACAGTCTGTTTAATACTTCGGCCTGCAACTCCTGGTTACTGGCTTTGAGGAGAATATCTTGCAACATCTGAACTGCTTCAAGGTCCTTAATTTTATCATTGTCCTTCTCCCATAATTCATCACCGAGCCAATCACTAGATAAGGTACGACTTTTGCTATGACCACCACCCTTGCTCTGAGAAGATTTAGAACCCTTACGTGGAGACTCATTTGTCCCAGTTTGAGCTAGACTAACAAGAACATCTAGCATCCTAGACAGAGTGGGTGAAAGATATTGAATGGAAGACTTTTCTTGTTCATTGAAATTTTGTCGTCTGCTATTTTGGGACCCATCTGAAGTAACATCTTTGTCATCATCAGAAGGAATGGATTGAAAGCCCTGACTTTCTGTCATGTTGGAAAGAGTTAGTGCAAACTGAACAAGGAATTGATATCCATGGGCATTATGTATATCCTCTCGTAGTCTGACACTACCAGCCTCTGCAAAATAAAATTAAGAAATCAGAACAAGCCAGCACCAATGAGAAAAAGAAATACATTCAAGCAGCTTTTAGACAATGATAATGTTAAAAGTATACAACAGTTAGAAAAATACCAGGTCTATACGACAATTCAACACACTTGAGTAACAAGTCGACAATGCCTACAGTATAAGCAGAATCTCCGCAATCAGGATCAAAATCTTTCACAGCCATTAAAAGAACTTTTATCTGCCTTGAGCAAAGGTGCATTCAGGGTTAACTTCAAAAGCATAAAATGATTAAAATGAAACTGAAACAATTATCGCCTTATCGATACAATATCCTGCAACAATGATAAGAGCAGTATACAGTAATTTCAGTTAATGAAAACTGAACATCATCCAATATGATCGGTAGGTGAGATATTTTCAAACATAAAAATTATCCAGTTCATTAAGATCTAGACTAACTTCAATGCACCTCTAGAGTTGTAGGGTGGGGGTTGCGACAGTTTTGCAAGCTAAAAGACGAGTTTCACAACTTTCTTTGGTTAAGCAAGAAAAAAATTCAGTTGCCATGTCAAGGGGCTTCATGATTATGACAACTAAATATATGCCGAAACATATCATGTTGGTGGCTGATGGCGTGCCTGTACAAGTTCTAATCTGGTCAATCATTATCCAACACAATAAAGAACTAACTCATTATTCCCCGAAAAAATAACTAACTCATTATACAAGTTTTATTCTGTAAATGACTGTATATAGGCAGATTGCCTTGTTTTTCTTTGAGTAAACAAATTGATAAGAAAACAAAATCAAGCGACTTGATAGCTTTTGTAATCAAATTATTTTGGTTTTTTTTTGTAGTTTCTTCCCATGCAAAAAACAGTTAGCACCCCGACCACATGTTTATACGTTTTTCACCCCTGCACTTTCCTAAAGCTTTGCATGTTAACATTTCTATTATAAAACATATTTATGTACCAAAAATGCAATATATTTTACATATACATGATTTCACAAGACAGGACATAATGTGATGTAACTTCTTCAAAACTACAACAACTATCGCTTTGCACTTTGATTTTCTCTTAACTTTGGATTATAATTACAAAGAAGGTAATCAAAAGAGATCATTTATAACAAAATTCAAATCCTAGAATCACAGCAACCTAGACTCGCCCATCATTAATCATTAATGTTAAACATTTGCATATGATATTCTGCAATTAAAGTGGCAAGAGCTGAACACAAACTACATGATAATAATATATAAACAAAAGGAATAAGAACAGCGTTGTACAAAAGTTAGTTGACATAGAAAAAGTATTAACATTTGAAAGTCAATAACATACCAGGTGATGCTTGCGGATGTATTTGGCTGTGCTCCCATTGTCATTTCCCAAAAGAAGACCAAGTATCTACAATTATATAAACAACATCAGCATGAATATTAAATACCAGAAGCATAGGATCAGCTCAAACTCATCATAAACAACATTTATAAAATTTTCACCACTATTAACAGCAGACAAGCGAGCCCCACTTTACCTGCATAGCATGTCTATGAAGTTGTATGCAGTGCAATGGAATACGTCCTTCCTTATAACGAAGGAAAACAATCAAAGACCCCTTGGCAACCATTTGAAAAAGCAACTGAAGTGAATTGTCCTCTATCAAACTTTGAGCAGCTGATGGATGGCTTGCTAGTGCTTTCATGATATGCACAACAGTTGCTTCTACCTACATAAGAAAATAGATTGAAATGCAAATTTAAAAATAAAAAAATAAAAACAAATGGGACATGGATTATTCCAATTATCTATATATACTACTCCCTCCGTCCCAAAGTTTTGGTCCTTTTAGAGTTTTACACATGGATTAAGAAATAATAAAAATTGATAAGTTAAAACATCATTAATTGTACCTTGATTTCTTAAAATAACCGAAGTTTTGGGACAAAACTAAAAAGCTAAAAGGACCAAAGATTTGGGACAGAGGGAGTAATAATGAAGTAACGGTTTTATGTTTGTTTTCTATTGTAAGGATTTGGACTAGAGAGAATTAAGATCTTAATCTTATATGACAATAATATAAGATTAAAGTCTGTTTAAAAAAATACATAAGATTAAAGTCTACCACTAGATGTTAATAAATTCATTTTATCTTGAGTAAAAAAAAATCATTTTATCAAAGACATGTCAGGCTTAAGTCTGTCATAAACAAGCGAAAGGAAAAACTAATTTAAGATAAAAGTGTGGGTCATCCAACATGTGCAAAAACAGAAAAGAGATACACAAGGTACATATGTCATGAGGAGAAAGGAACCTCAAGCCGACGGTTTTGCCCAATATCACCATTATATTCTTTTTGTAAGACCAACTGTTCTTCATGATCAGTAGCACTATTTGGTCTTTGAATGGTTACATCAGGATCAAGAAGAGCATTGAGAACATGAATGAGACAGCAAAATATTCCGGAGTCAAGTAGAGATTGCTTGTCAATGGGCTATAAAAATACACGATAAAACTACAACTTAGTGCTCATGAGAATAACAATGGTCAGAAATATTAATTAAACTTAAACTTCCATCAAATAAACAACAGATGTCAGATAGAAACACAACTGTGTGTTGTTCCTAATATAGTGACTTGGTATTATATCTTTTAAGAAGCATACCCCAGATACAAGGATTCCCACTGATGTTAATAAATTTGCTCCTGGACTGATGTCATCCTGCACAGAAGAGTATCTATCACCAAAACTTAAATGATAAAACAAAATAGTTAGCAGCAACAAATACTCATCCCAAGGAAGAAATCTCAAAGACAAACCTTTGTGACTTCAGAGAAAAACTTTAAAACTTGAGCAACATCCAAAGATCTTGTTTTGCTGCTGATTTTTAACTTCTCTATATCTGTTACAAACGCCCGTCCCACAACAAAAGAGAATATATGTGTTTCAACTAACCTGTTCGCCATCAACATGATTGCAAGTCAGTTAACAAAAACCAATGACTGAGATGAATAACATATTTTTCAAAATATGCAGTCTGCGTTTTTCAAAATTCTCAGGAAGAAGTCGTTAGACACAAACCGCATCTAAAGTTTTTTTATGATAATGGTGTTTTTAAATCTACTAATGAAGGAATGTGACAGTTTTTTGCCTTCAACTGAAAACACCATCCATATTTTTATAAAATGCTTTCCGTAGAAATTTGAGTTGGACCTAACTCAACCTTACAAAAATGGCTTGTAAGGTGAGGGTTGTCTCTACTTATAAACTCATGTTCAAGTCACACTCGCGTTCAGGACTAAACATCTAGAGCATGACCCGAGTAGCACAATAGTGGAAACTTGATAAAGTTGGGTTGTGCCTAAATCCTAACTCAACCTTACAAAATTTGGGACTCTTGACAGCTTTTGACCTTCTGGACCACAAAATGCATCAACCACAGATTCAAATTCATTTCGTCACCAAGAGGGTTTCGAATTTAAGTTCACAATTTTGTACATCATCATTTACACCTTCGTGCATGCTTATTTATATCCAAGTGATACAACAAGACATTTAAGCACTTAAGTAACATTATGCACCAAAGACAGATAAAGCAAATACACAAAGAAAAACATGTTGCCTCTTACAACTTATAGTCTAATGTTGGTTAGGTTATAAATCTCAAAACCAACAAGTTTATTACTAGGGTTGCGGCAAAAACAATTCCCCCTACTGCCCCAGTCACAGCTAGGACTGTTCAAATAAACCAAAAAACTGCATTAAACTATAGAAACAATCAGAACCTATCTATAAAGGACCGAACTGTTGATGTCAGTTTCTGAACAAGCCTAGCCTTTTAAACACAGTTCACTACGTTAACAGAAAGAGTCAAACTGCTAGAGTCAATAAACATTAATCTAACTGAAGTGTTGTAACTTCACTTGCTACTGTCATCGACCATCAATGACAACCTCTATGTTTTGCGCTCCCTGGCCTTGTTCCTCCATTGCCCAACATTTTGTATTTACGTTCAATCCAATTATTTGCCTCAGTTGTGTTGGTGCAATGTTTATCTGACAATAATAATTCTTACCCACTATAATAATTGTGATATATTTTTGTTGTTTCATTCATCATGGTCAGTTTTTTTTCTTTTCCCAATTATTTGCAATAACAGATTCCAGCTATATAAAATTTGAGAATCTTATTAAACAGAGTCTGGCTTTGGTTTGGGGTTTTATCCAACAAAACAAATTGGTGTTAAGCAATATAAAAGTATGACGACAACAATTAATCAGTTACAGGGATCAAATCTTTGCTGGATGTGTTTCTTAATCAGTTACCGGAGTCAGATATTTCAACTATTTAAGATTAGTTCAGATCGGTTCAGTTTTTCACCGTGAACCAAACCATGAATGGGCCTACACTACATTCACAGCAATGAAGTAGCATATAGATTAAGGCAGGTATAGTAATGCAATGAAGCTAAGGAGAAATTGTTTCCTTACACGGTAACTAATTGAGCTATATTAGCCTGCTGCTTTACTAATCTACAAAAAGCATCGATACTACAATTCAATGCCACTTCTTTTTCCTGCAACAAAATGAGATTAAGCATTAGAAACTCCTAAGCCCCTTAAACATTGCAGAAAAAACATGCATTAGATAATCAAAGAAACCAAACAATGACAATAACCTTCTCAGAGCTGGATGACCGAAACTCATCCCAGAATCTCTTGAAATCCAATTCCAGCTCATGTCTGTCCCTGATTTAAAGCAAAAGAAAGTCACAATCACATCTAACTTCATAACCAAAGCATGTCATGATATCAAACCATGCATTAGAATCGGTTCTCACCAATTATAAAAATACAGGAATTTGAAATATGATACACAAGGTAAACGGAATTTAACATAAGAGTATTAAACTTTAAACCAAGGCAAGACATTTTCTACAATCTGTCAGAGCTGCCATGTTGTAATAAAGAGCTTACATGTTTGGTGATAAATAGATGTGTGAAAGAAATAAGTGATTAGTTTTCATCATTCTAAACATTTGCTAATTCTAATCAATAAACCTGACCATTTGACAGTCATAAATGACCAAAACGAAAAGGAGATAAGCCAAATAGTCCAAAATTCTAAAACGCATTCCCTAATTGAGACATCCACGACAAAGAAATAACCTACCTTGCAGTTAACCTTACATGATGGACAAATATATACTATATGTGCACCAGGCACCAGTACCAAAATGGAAAGTTGCTACCATAGTATAGTATAGTATTAGTATTTACATTTAGTAAAGAAAAAACGCATTCAAGGAAATGTAGTTTGAAAATCTCACAAAATAGAAAAATCCAAACTAACCATGTCACCAAGTTAGAATTAGTTCTGTATATGGGAGTTTTAAACAATCTCGTGTGCAATCAACGACAAAAACACGTGCACACAGAGTAAGCACCCAAACTTCAACCATTGAGACTTTTCCGCTCTTTCATTAACTAAACCTAGCTTAGAAAACCCCTCAAATAACAACTCACATAAACAGCACCTAAACTTTTTTTGAAAAAAATGCAGCAAATAAAAAGCTTAAAAACGACTAAAACCACTTGATGACAGAACTCGCTCCGAACACTGGAGTACTAGCGCCCCCTTCCCCTAGGAACCAGAGCGTGAAAACAAAAACATAAAAAAGCTAACAAGCTATCTTTGAACTCCAATCAAGTCTATATTTGCCCTAATCATTTTCATCATTTTCATCATTTTCTAACAACTTATTCTATTAATTAATCTCTCAATCAAATCAAAGCCATCCAATGCAAACTCAAACAATAACAAACAAAATTTCATTGCTAAAACCTCAATCACATTAAAAAAATTAAATAAAAAAAAGACATTATATCGTAGTAATAATAATAATAATAATTGATAGAAACAGAAAATAAGCTAACAAACCTTGAAGGAGATGAAGAGATTAACGAAGCTGAAAAAGCAATGTGATCAAGAGAAGAAGAGGAAGAAGGAGAAGGAAGAGAAGAAGAAGAAGAAGTAGACGGTTGTTGCGACGGCGACGACGACGATTGAGTAAGTCCAACCTTCTCTTTAAAGTCTTTAAGCAATGTAACCCATTTCATCGTAACCTTCTTTTCTCTCTCATCAACATTCACCAGATCCAACAACAATTTCCCTTCCTCCCTCCGAAAAGGGAAAAAGAAAAAACCATTCAATACCAAAAAAAAAATCTAAAATCAAAAAAAAAAAAAAAAACTGCAATCGCTCGCAACTATAACAAAAAAATGTGTGTTTCTGTTTCGATCAAAAATGGCGGAAATGTTAGCACGATAAGATCGATCGATCTACGCGATTTCGAGTTCTGAGTTGTTCTTGTTCTTCTTCTTCTTCTCCGTGTTTTTTTATTTTTTATTTTTTTAATTTTATTTTACGAAATTTGTTTCGATGAATCTAATTTTTTCTAATTTTTCGGAAAATGTTTCGTGAATTTGCAGCCCTAGAATGCGGCGAGAAAACGGTGAGAGGAAGGAAAAAAATTGCAGCTTAGGTTTTTTTTTTTTGTTGAAGTGAGAAAGAAAAAAGAATTAATAAAAGAAATTGTGTTTTTTTTTTTTTTGGACGGCTTGTTGTTGTTCTTGGATGATGAAATGAAATGAAAAATTGAATATTTATGTTTCTTCACCCACCCTTTCGCTCGTTCTTGGATTTTGATTATGATAATTTTATATGATATAGTATGATATGAAATATGATGAGTCTATTCTATAGTTTATGATTTATGATATGATATATGTTAATGTTATGTTATGTTGTGTTTGTGTTATCTGAGTTTGTTGTTTTTTTTGCACCGAAGGTTAACACGTCAGCGTGGGGTCCACGAATGGGAAGGGTCCACGTGGGATCCCGTGATTGAAGCAAAGACGTGAAAGCCTCGCTTTTTTTCTTTTTTGATGAGCCATGAACTCATGAATGAAGGACTTGGTCTGCAAAATAGTATAGGGTTGAATTGAATAATAGTATAGTATAGTATATAGTCTAGGATAGGATGGGATGGGATCGGAGGAAGGGGTTTAGAAATTCTTCCTTTGACATTTGGTTGTGATCTAAGATCTGTTGTTGTTATTCTTTAATTTAATGGGTTGGTGAATTTTATTTCATTAGGGTTTATTTTCTTAATTTGTTTGGTTTCCATATGGATTTGATTTCATCAACATTATAGACCACTTTATCACTTTTTTTTTGTGTTTTTTTTATTAAAAATGATATTCATTCATTCATTCAAATCGATAGAATACATCGAATAATACATATTCAAATTCGTTAAAAGTTGAAGAGGATGATTCTATGAACATCCTCGCAACATCAACCTTAATAGAATACAACGGTAATATGTCTATAAATGTGACAAAGTCTGCATATATGATAAAATTGAAGTGTCTGGAATATCAATGACTTCGAATTTGTAACATTGAAGACATCAAAATCATTGGTTGAATATACACTTAATCGAATCTAATTTATCAATCTGAACGAAACAAATATCGTAAAAGAATACAGGAAAATCGAACGTTGCACTAAGACTACGAAATCACCAAAAAAAACAAATATATGTGAAAATTACTTATTTGAATAAAAGAAAGGGGTGATTCCGAGTGAAAAATTGACTCTAAATCACCCCTATTTGATGGTTGGAGAAGAAAAGTTTTTTTTGTGCGGTTAACATTTTAGTTCTTGGAGAAAGGGCTCCGGTAATTCCGAGTTCAGCCGGGAGATAATTAAGATTTAGCTAAAAATTATTTTTAGGAATCGAATTCAGGTTCCTCGAACAACTAATTTTAGCGGAATTCATTAATCACGTGAGCTCAATGTCTTGGTTATCACTCCATTTCCATTTGTTTCATTTCATAGTCATTTTAGCCGTATTTCTAAATGACAATAAAATTAATATTAAATTGCAATTTTGGATCTCAAAATTTAACAATAGACAATTTTCATCTTAAATTATATTTTTTAATAGAAAAATTAAAATTTTAAGATTCAAACATCTACCCCTCTAATTATTTTATTATCGTTATTAATTAAGACATACTTACGGAACAATTTTGGTCTTTAAGTTTGGAAATAGTATTTTGTTTTGTCTTGCTAATAATGCCTCGGGACACTCTTTCAGCATTTCATTTAAAGAAACTTTCTATTTATTCAAAAAAAATTTATTCAAAAAGTTTTTTTTTTGACAAAATTTATTCAAAAAGTTAAACACTACAATTTTCAATATGTTAATTTTATATATTTCAATAAAAAAAATTACTATTTAAAGTGCTTAAAGAGCGCTCAGAGACACTCGTTAACATTTTCCATTTTTACCCCTTAACTTCAACCTTGATTGAAGAGAGAGACTTTGATTTTGACTTAATCAACGTTTACTTGGACACATATTGTTAAATATGACATGCAAGCTACGATTATTTATGCAAATCAAAATATTAGTTAAATTAAAAAAAAAAATATATCAAATCTTAGTTGGTCCGGTGGTAATTGGCATTAGATTTGATAGGAGGACTATGATTTGATCTCAAACTGGAACCATTTGATGTATGAACTCGCTCCGAATAGTAAACTATTAGGACTCATTCACTAGGAACCAGAAGGTGAAAATCAAAAATATATTAAAAAAAAAAAAAACAATAATCATCAACGATAAATTAGTCTAAGCAGTAAAAATATTGAACTCTCACGCAATTAATCAAAAACTCGATATCCGACTCATGCGATGTAAGAATCCACTTATATGTTCATCACTTGGGAGCAAAATTATAATATTCAAACTTGAAGGACCAAAAATTAGAAATAAAACTAATTAATAAAAGGACAAAATCATCAAGTTGTAAAACTTGAGAGGCAGAAATACAATTCAAACTAAAATGAATCATCAATTTTAAGGTAAAGAATTTAATTTTTTTATACAAATAAATAATTTAATCTAATTTGCATACAATAAAAAAAAATTATTGATACAAATATACGAGTGATTAAACTTTTATCCGTATTAAATTAGGCTTATGGATATATTTTAAAAACTAATTTTAAAAAGTTATAATATGGTATGATTTAATTGAATGTCACTTTTTTCCCCACCACTGAATTAATATGATTCATTGTACGTCACTTGTTGGTTGCTGCTAGCTATTTCCTTTGAAATGCATATTCATTAAACACATCAAAATACTTTCATTTGTTTTTCAAATTCACCCTTAAATTAAATTATTTAATTATTTAATTTATAATTTTGTCATTTTGTATCTAACAGAATAATTGAATTATTTTTCTATTACTTGTATGTAAAGAGATGTCAACATTATCAACAATAAATTGGTCTAACTGATAAGAGATTTATATTTCTTCCGTCCTATATTTAGGTGTCATTTTAGCACAAATATCTAATCAAGATAGTGGATTAATGGAGTTGTTTTTTTTCTTCTTTACATTCTACTTTTATTTTAATACACCGCTTACTTTCTATATCTAAATAAAAGATAAAAGACTAAATGTATCAATCGTTAGTTGGTTCAGTGGTGATTGGCGATGAACTTGGTAGGGAGAACTACGGTTCGATCTCCCGTAACTGCAATCTGGAGGGGCTGGAACCACTTGATGCTAGAACTGACCCCCGAACCAGATTAAACTGGTAGTGAAAACCAAAAAAGTGTTACAAATGTAAAAGATAAATGATCAATTTGTTACAAACAAAAGATAAAAGATCAAAATATTATAAATAAATAAGATAAATGACTAATGATATATTTTTGCTTAATGATGTAGTTTTGCTTAAAATTAAGTCATACTCTTCCTCCCTCCATTAATTAGTTCCCTATATTTTTTGCACAACACTTTCTCTCATATCATTAAAGAAGAATTTTATGGAAAATGTGAATTTGAGTTGATGAGAAAAAAAGTGTATAATTGACAAATAGTCATTTTAAAAGAAGAGTATCTTACATATAATAAAAGGAAAATTTGATTTTGGTGTAGCTTTTTTCTATAATTCCTAAAATATCCTTGGTAGTTTTGTTTTCAAAAAATTTAAAATTTAACCAACTATACACAACATACTCCCTCCGTCCCTAAATATAAGACTCCGTTTAACTGTTGCATGTACGCCAATACATAATTTTGATCACAAATATCTTCAATTATCTAGTAGTATAAATTATAATAACTTGATATTTTAAAAGTACTCATCAAAACAAATCAAACAAGATCTTATATGCTAATATTTACATTTATGTATTATTAAAAAAATACGGTCAAAACATAATAAGTGAATAGTACAATTTTGTCAAACGGGGTCTTATAAAAAGGGACGGACAAAGTATATAAGTTGGCATAATAGAAAAGATGTACCACACAAACGACCCGCTAGAAATTGATAAATTGTAATTTTAATCCATCAAAATGATACTTTTTTTAAGGCAAAGATATCTAGACATTAATAAAAATAAAAAGAAAAAAAATACAAAAACTGGGGGACATAGACTTAACTCAGTGAGTCAACACAAAAATGTGTCAGGACGAAAAAACATACCAACTTTTAGTTAATCCTAAAAGACAAAATAGAAGTCGTGGAAAGACGAATGAACCGACCGTCAACACAAAAAAGGTTCACGTACCTGCTACTCCCTACCCCAAGAAGAAAGCGATAAATAATTTTTCAAGCGAAATATTCCGAAATCAAAAATTGATAAGGATATTGAGATCTACCTAGCACAATATAGGCTGAGAATCCAAAGAAACCCATCACCAATCAAACCTCACCGAAAGAAATACATTGGCGCGACGATTGACTACTACCGTCAACACAGAGCATCCACGCACTTAGCCCTTTCGAATAATATTAGGCTGAATCAAATCAGTTCTTGATGAATCAAGCTCGTGGGAAGCTTTAACCTAAACAGCACGGTAGAACTGCTTATGTAAACAACCCCTCTGACGGCGGCCGAAAGAAAGAATAAAAAGGTCATGTCGAAGCTACACACAACAAGAAAGCTCCGTGGGAACCTAGGAGCGACGACGAGCAGCAATCACCACAAACATAGGTGAAGAAGTGACACACCACAACCATCAAGATACTTAGGAACTTAGGAAGTACTTTTTGTGTGGTAAACATTTAAGGACTAAAATCAAAATGATGATTTTAACATTATTCAAGGATGAATTAAAAAAAATGATTTGGATTTTACCAAAAAAATAATTTGTGCAGTTCAAACTAAACACAGTTTTTTATTTGGATTAATTCAATTTATAATTTTACTTTTGAATCAGTTTAAATATAAACACTACTATAATGAAGTGAAGTCAATAATCCCATTAATGTTAGGCCATGCATACATACGTGTATATATGAAGCCATAAGCCCATGCCATTGCCAAGGTTGGTTAGATACTGACGTGAGACCTAATGTAAGGCAAGACTACATAAAGAAATACAAAATGTATCGGTTTCAAGGTACATATAGCAAAATGCGTCAAAAAAAATAGCAAAATAGTAAATTAATTACTAATAGGTTTGTCATTTTTGACAACCTTTTGATTTTTCTTTCAGTTGAAGTAATTGTTAGGTATGAATTAACAAGACACTTACATCAGTTTTCTTGCACATTTAGTTTCTTATGATTGTGATAACTTCAATATTGATTTTACTAAGGAATATGTTAGCTTCTATTAACCAAATTAAATTAAATAAAGAGTTAAATATGTTATAAAAAAAGTTAAATATTTCAAACGTTAATTGGTTCAGTGATGATTGACGCTGAACTTGAGAGTGGACTAGAACCACTTCATGCCATAACTTGCTCTGAACTCTCGACTATTAGAGCTTCTTTCTCCTAGGAACAAGAGGATGAAAATAAATAAAAATTAAATATATTTTAATTCAAATATAGTAACTTTCACAACAAAAAAAATATAACTTTCATTTTTATATTTTTATTTTTTTTACTTTATTATGAACTATAGTATTTATATATATATGAGTAGATAATTACACATGTAGATAATTACCCCAGTAACTTTCCCCTATTAAGTTTTTTATAAACTTTCAATTTATTAGTTCATATTTTTTCACAAAAGTTCATGTTTCATGTTTGAAGTTCTTGTTTTTGATGACATATAATAATACCTCAAAATATCATCAACTTAATTAATAACTTTTTTGAATCAACTTAATTAATAACTTATCCATATAATATTTAGTTTAACAATTTAATTATAATTAATTTGAAGTCATAAATAAATTAATAAAAATTAAAGATTACATTGTTAAATTAGGAACATGAAACACAAACTTTGTAAAATTAATATGATTTAAAATTGAAAGCTGGTAAATTTAAAGGGACCAAAGTTCAAAAGAAATATTTTGGGAGCTATTTTTTACATGATACTTCCTCTCGTCCTAATTATAAGAGAAAAGTTATTTTTTACATTCATTAAAAAAGTGATGAATGTGGACCATATTATGAACTACATTCACTATTTTTTGATTGAACCTAAAAGGCAAAATTTATCTTATAATTAGGACCAGAGGGAGTATATAAAACAACATATATACCCAATAACATTTGGATGAGATGATAATAGATTTATTCTAGTTTAATCAGAATTCATGAGATTGAAATTAGCTCTGCTAATACAGAGTGTTAAATTCTCTTGAGGGGGAGCTTTGCCACATTTGTAGTTCTACCCGGTTCGAAGGATTAGTCTTTACAATTGTGCGCAGAGGATACTCGGTTCAAACCAAAAAAAGCAATATATAGTATCTACAAAACAAAATAATTGATGCTGGCATTTTTCCTTTCACTTGAGTTAATTAAATTTGAAAAGTGTCACACTAAATTACAAGCATTTGATGTTGATTTAATGCATTGCATAATAAATTCTAGAGGGGGAAAATTGAGCATTTGAGCATTTGAGGTTTTGATTATAATTTGATCATCTTTTAAGGGGAAGCAAAATTCTTTAGAAAACTATGGTTTGGACTTTGGAAGATGTTAACTTGCCCCATACGATGCTGATTTGTAGTATTTTGACAAGTCTTTGAAATGTTTATGAACTATTCAAATTGGTGATTTTAATTTGCAAATTGGCTGCAAGTGTTTCACTAGGAATATTTTTGTATTATCATGTTTCTAAATAAAGTTATAAATGTCCAAAACTAGCATGAAAATAAAGTCACATTATTTTTTTTACTTTAAGTGCTTTTGTTTTGATTTTACAAAATTATATTATTATGCATTGGTGAGTTACCGTAATTTTTACAAAAGTGATATATATTTTTAATCAGGTAGTTTAGTGGTTAGAATTTTACCTTCTAAAAATAATAAGTAATTGTCATGGTTTGAACTTCAGTCCCTTTACATAATTTATGATATTTTACCAATTGATCTAAATTCATGAGGACAAATAAAAGGTAACATAATTTTGACACACCTTCAAAATTATAATGCCGTAATTTTATGAAATCCACAATACTTTAAAGCACATGAATGAATTGTTTAAGATTTGGTCGAAGTAGGTGAAGTTGAGCAAAATAAGGGTGGCTTTTCCCTTAATAACACCCCTAATATCCCAAAATATTTTGTTGCTTTTAGAATTGGAGGTTGGACTTTGAAGGTCACATTCATAAAATTTGGTTGACAATTTCACATAATGAGATTAAACTTTTGTTTTGTTAACACTAGTAATTCTTTTTGGTACATATATAGATGAAATAGTAAAGATGTCATAAATTCACATATACAAAATAGAGAGATCAGAGATTAAATTCTAATTAAAAATATTTAATCTAATAGTTTCGATATTTTTTACTGGTATAATTAGGACTTATGAACGTTTCGTTACTATTGATACTAACCAGATTAAAAAACTACAAACAGATCAATGTTTTGATAAAAAAAAATACTAGTTAGAATCAACATCAAGATAAATACATTGTAAGTTTCGTAAGCCAAAGCCAGAGAATGGACATGAGCAAATAAAGATGAATTAATAAATATATGTTCACACGTACAAGTTGGGGCAGTACCACTTGAAAATCTAAAACATTTTCAAGTGGAAAAGAAAAATTCTATCAAGGAAAAAGAGAGTGGAAAAGAACAAAATAAGTAGTTTAGATACATATTGCATTTAGAAATCAGGAAAAGTACAAAGGCAATAATTTTATTTTTTTTTAATTTCAAACAGGGCTTAAAAGCCCGAAAAGAGAACTACAAAAAGATCAAACCGAGAACAAAAATCTCTTTAATATCAACCACTAACAAATGATTAATTTGAGGCGGACAAACTTCAAAGAACAACATATTCACATTTAAAGAAACTCCATAATTAGACAAGCATTATCACACTGGTTTGCTTCCCGAAAAAGTGATGCACATTTAGCTAACACATCTAAGGCAACAAATATTTTTGATTGAATTTAATTAACAAATTAGTTTAAGTGATTAATGAGCTTATTAAAAGATAAATTTTAAGAGAATTTAAGTTTGATTCCCTATTAAAATAATTTCTTGATCAAAATTTACTTAGTTCGCGATCGAGCTCTGCACTACTAAATTCCTCTCTTACGAACCAAATAGTTAATACAAAAAATATATATTCTTAATTGAATTTGTCAAAAAATTAAAACAATTTCTTTTGACTGATATTTGATATGTGCACATTCACATTTTATACTATTAGGATAGAGTTCGAACTCTAAATTCTTCATTTTTTAAAACGCATAAAATATGTAAGTCTATCTACATTACTACTTCACCTAAAAAAGAAAAGATGGACTTGAGATCTTGGGTCATCATGATATTAGTTGTATATTTGGCCCAATAATTTAACATAAACCACATCAAATGAAAATTTAAGAGACATTTCCTTTTTTTTTTTTTTTTTCTTTTTAATTTTAGGGTGGATTGCCGTGATTCTGACACCCCGCACCGTGAATCCATGATACTAAACATAGATTTATAGATAAATAAAATCTAATAAAAGATTATTTTTCTTAGGAATCAAACTTGAGTTCTCAAATCTTATCAAAAAAAAAAAACTTGAGCTCTCAAGCCGGTGATAAAGGAGATCTAACCTCTTAAAAAAAGAAAAGATAAAGGAGATCTAACCAACAATAAATTTAGTCAAAATACTAAGGATTTTGAGCTCCTTAAGCATGTTTGAACCGGATATCCTCTGTACGCAACTGTAAAGATTAATCTCTCGAGTCGGATAGGATCATAAATGATGAAAAAGATCTCTTACTATCTCATTTAAGTGCTCTTAAGAAGCTCCTTAAGCAAGTGATAAAGAGTTTGACCCCGACTCTTTTGCATATAGAAAAAAATTAGTTACAAAAAAAAAATCTATCTAGTATACCCAGAAAGTCCTCCAATAAAAATTAATCATCACTAACGAAAGCGAAAACTTTATACTTATACGGTGCAAATAGTAATCCCTTTGATATTGAGTTAGAATTCTAAGCCCAAGAGGTTCGAGCCCAAACTCTGAAAACCGCGATTTTTGACGTGGAAAAGTGTTGCTATTGCTATTGCTACTGTGCTCGTTTCATTTCATCACCGTAACGAAGTTGAAATTCGTTTTCTCCAATGGAAGAGTGCATTCAAATCCGAAGATACGAAGAATTTCTCACAGACAAAGAATTCGAGTCTCTTATTGAAGCTAAAAATGTTCCCGCTGTAAACAAAAACAAAACTCTCAAATTCTTCTCTTAATTAATTAATTAATTTGATTATCATAATTTGCATTAATAATTACTTAATTATTATTAATATTTGAATTTGTTGTTAATCAAAATAGGTTTTGTGCGGTTGCATCAAGAATTGGAAAGCTTTGTCTCTATGGAATCCACGGAACAATGGTCTTAACTACTTGCAGGAAAGGGTTGGATCATGTGTGGTGGAGGCTATGGTATCTTCATCTGCACCTGTTTTTTATGGTGATCTTGGAAGTCATCAGAGGGTAATTACTAATTACTAATTGCAGCATTTTGGATAAACAACTTATTTAAGCGGCATAAGCGCTTTTTATATAAGTATTTACATATAAACTACTCTGAGTCTGTTTGGATTGACTTATTTGAGCTTATCTACTACTAGCTAGTATAGGTTTTGTGAGACTGTATGGGAGAACTTATAAAATTTTCATAAGTTTTTTTCAGCTTATTTTTATAAGTTCTTAAAGATAGCTTATGAAAATAGCTTTATAGCATATACGAAAACAACTTAACTTTATTCTATTATTTTCTATAGAAATAGCTTATGTAAGCTTATAGTTATATTCATAAGTGTTTATTATATTCATGATAAATGCTGGTTCTATAAGCTTCAAATAAGTTATTTATCCAAACAAGGTATATAGTATACATCTATAGCAAAGGGTTTAGTTAACATGTGCCCTTCGGGCACATGTTTAGAAACTAAAAGTAGAAATAGTTCCTTTACTATAAAATATTTCTTTATCTGAATCATTAAAACGTGCCCTTAGGGCACATGTTAGCTTTTCCCTGTAGCAAAAGACAAAATAAAGTCAAATTGTTTTAATATAAATAAGCTATAAGTTTTTATCATAAGTTATACTGGAGAGCTTATAGAAAGAAACTAAAATCAACTGATGGACGTGTCATAAGTTGTTTTCATAGGTTGAATAAGCCGATCAAAACTGGGACTATATTTTATGAGATATGACTCATGAGATTATGTGGTGATGTTAAGTTAATCTTTTTGTTTTTCTTTTCCATGCATTGCAGGTTCCTCTACCATTTTCTACATTCCTTGATTTTTGTAAGAAACGGGTGCATATGCAAACAGAGCAACATCATCATTGGGATGATGATCATTGTGTTACCTCACAAACGGATCACACACAACATGAATTTTTGTCCGTGGAAGATGTTCCTGAACAAATTTATTTAGCACAGGTTCAAACTCCAATATGAAATAACCTATGCCAATTGGTTCTTCAAATTTATTTATAATGTTTTTGACAACGTCACCAAGTTTTTTTTTTCTTTTTCTTTTTCTTTTTTTCAATATTATATTTTGTTAATGTTGTTGAAGTCATCTCTATTGCTGGCCCTGCTCCATCTGCGCCAATTTGATAGTTTAATGGCGTTATAGTTTTGAAGTGATGTTAGTTGTTAACATATGAAATGGATTTTTGTGATTGTACTTTAGGTTCCAATCATGAACAGTGATTGTCAGGAGAAGGTTCAATTGGGAACCCTAAGGGAAGACATTCAAACGGTTAGCTATTTTTGCATGCTATTTTGTTTTGTAGTCTATAGTTCTTCACAGTATGTTGTTCTTCATAGTAGAGACTTTAATTTTATAAAAATTCTAATTTAATCATATTGTTCTCTGCAGCCTCCAATTTTGGGAGCAAAAGAATTATCTTCTATAAATTTGTGGATGAACAATGCACAATCTAGATCAAGTACACACTATGATCCACACCAAAATCTTTTGTGCATAGTTTCTGGCCGCAAACAAGGTAAGGTACATGTCTTCCTCTTGTTTTTATCTCATATTATTCTATTACCTCCTACCACGAGTTTTTTCCACACCAATGAAGTGGAAATGCTTCTTGTCAACAATATGCTATCAATTATGTAGGAAATTTCAGTACGTTACTCGGCTTATTGATGCTTTAATTTATTTAATGACTAAAGTAATGTGATAGTAAATAGTATATGGAGTTTTGGAACTCTATTGGCTTTACCATGTTCATTTTCTTTTTATGATTTTTGCAAAAATCCTTTTCAGTTACTTATTCTTAATATTCCATCCCTTTATTCTTTTTCTTTTTCTTCTGCAATCCCCGATCCCTTTCTGTCCTCTAACAAAACTAAATTTTTTACAGTTGTTTTGTGGCCTCCTTCTGCTAGTCCCTCACTCTACCCGATGCCTATCTATGGGGAGGCTTCCAATCACAGGTATACTAAAACACCAAAATTTTAGACAAAAGGATGGGAGCACTAACTCAATGATTGTTAGGAGCCCTGTAGACAAAAAGATGAGATCTAAACCAAAATTTTGCCAGCCTTCTACGTATGGCTCACCAACATATTTTTTTTATTTTATATTCTAATGGCTCTTTTTGTCTTTTTCCAAAAAAATTCATTTGGCAGTTCGGTTGCTTTAGAAAACCCTGATTACAAAATTTATCCAAGGGCAGAATGCTCAATGGAGTTTGGACAAAAGGTTGTTCTCAAGGCAGGCGATGCACTTTTTATTCCTGAAGGCTGGTAAGGTCTTAAATTCATCACCATCTTTGTGATAAGCCTTTCTTATTTTCTTGGTAGATTATTTCTTTTCCATATTTGGCAGACGTGGGGCAGGCTGGTAGTGTTGGACAACTTGGGTGTCATATGAAAATAGCTTAACTTGTCTGATTGTTTTCTGAGTATTCTGTGCCGGATATATATCTGGAACTTTCATTGTTGACTCACACTAAGTTCTGTTTTCTTCCAATGCTGACACAGAATGTCAAAATAAACAACAGAAATGCATCTTAGAAAGAATTCATACATATTTGTTGGGTGCTTTTGATGAAGGTGGTCAATATATGCATTGGTTAATGCCTGTCAAATTGGAAACATAGGCGTGCTTTGATTTTCTAATTTGACTATTTATGCATTTGTTAACTACCTTTAGCCATTTTCTCAAAAATACAAGCTTACAAGCCTAAGGATTCACTTATCTACAATTGCCCACGACTCTCACTTGTTTCACTTCACTCCTATATCTTTGCATTATGTGTCATCTTTTCCTTTGGTTCCTGGATAATGATTCTTATAATTTATTTATTGGTTAATCATTTGAAAGTGAATTGTTCAAGCACTTAGCTAAAAGTAATTGTGCCATGAGAGTAAACCTTTTTTTTATTAGGCAATTGTTAGTGGTTACTTTGTTAGGGGAGGGGGAATTTGTTAGCAGCAAATGTCAAACCCTGGATCTCCTTATTAATACTCTTTCGGCGTCCCACCCAACCCATACCACTGGGCTACGCCTTTGAGGACCATGAGTGTAAAGTTTTCTTGAAGGAAGGAATTTTGTAGCACATCCTAGAAGATACAGTGGGATTTTCCTAATTTTTGTTGCTTGAACTTATTATATACTTAGTGCATTAGGCTTATTGTAGATCTTGGGTTGGGTCTAACTCGGCCTTACTAGCCAGCTTCTAAGGTGAGATGCCTCCCACTTATAAACACATTTTTAGGCAATATTACATCTGTTGTGGGATTCTCATCACACCCTCTTAAGCTCAGAAGTGGACATTTGAGTGTTACCTGCGTAAATCGATAATGTGTGACCCAATGAATCTTGGATAGACTCTTATAACCATCTTAGAATTTGGTTTGGATCTAACTCAATCCTACAAAATAGGGTGAGAGATGCCTCTCACTTATAAATACTTTTTCATGCCATATTACATCCAACGTGGGACTCTCAATCTCAGCAACTTCATTTATCATTTCATGCCACCCAACCATGTTTTGTAGTAATGTCTATGTTTGGTGTTTAAAATGCATTTGGCATATTTCCCTTAGTTTGTATATCCATTAGAAAATTTATGTTTCTTTTACACAATATAAACTTCTCGGTTGTCTTGGTCTTGTTCTCTACATGTCGTTACCTCATTGATGTTTTATGTTGTAGGTTTCACCAGGTAGATAGTGATGATTTGACTATTGCTATTAACTTTTGGTGGAGATCCAACACAATGTCTTGCATGTTGGAACACATGGATGCTTATTATTTACGCAGAATATTGAGAAGGTATTGGTGATGATGTAGTTCTCTCTCTGTTTAATTTTGTCATCGAGTATTCTGTGATAAACTGACTTTTGAATGTTATTGTTTTTCTTTTCAATTATCATTTACCTGTTGATCCAATGGACACATTTG
Organism: Trifolium dubium; assembly: GCA_951804385.1. NCBI lineage: Eukaryota > Viridiplantae > Streptophyta > Magnoliopsida > Fabales > Fabaceae > Trifolium > Trifolium dubium. The sequence continues at coordinate 41,722,887 of OX638064.1, forward strand.
AAGATTGATTGACAAAGAGATGGTATGTGCTTATTTTATACTTGTCCTTTACTGCACAAAATATAGTTGAAGCCTACACTGTTATTTTTTCATTTGTCTTTTGGCGGGGTTAGATAGTGGATACAGCAGAAAACCGATATTTTACTTTAGTCTTGCTCTTGTATCAGCTTACTTGTGAATGCATCTACAGACCACACACATGTGTGTGTGGCTTTGCACATGTATCTATGTCTATGTATAAAGGGGATGGATACTAACTTTTGGTGTGACTTCTTTTCTTCAGATTTTATCCTTTATATAAACTATTTAGCATTTCTTATGCAATCAAATAATTGAGTTTTCTTTACATATATATATATATATAAAGGGAATACTAATTTTTGGCGTAACCCTGTTTTATTCCAATTTTACCCTTCACTGAAACTATTTCCCTTACAATTTGCCTTTCTTTACCCAGTCAAAGAAAAAAAATGAAAATTTGAAAAAAACGATAGACGGTGCACGCTAGTATAAACAATTTCCATCCTTTTTTCGTGTGGAGTATCACTTGGTAGTTTAAACTATAAAGTTTACAGATGATTTTTTATTGAATTTCAATTTTCAGAAAATTTTAATTGCTAATGGTTGGTGATGTAGGCAGTGTAGAATTTGTAGTTCTGTGTCTAAATTGGACCACACCAACTTGTATTTATAATGGTGTTACTATAAATATATTTGAATGCTTAATTGATTAGCACTATTCTAAGAAGCTGTACAGTCTAGGAATATTAACAGTAACTAATAGTAGTCACTAATTCTAACAGAAAGCATTTGTCTTTTGAGCATCTGTTAATTTATCTCTTAAATTTTGGTAGAGCAAATGGGTTTTCTGTCTATCTTCTTTTATCCTTTCTCTTTTTTTTGGTAGAAATTCTATCCTTTCTCTTCAATCTTCATAAAATGGTAGTTTTTGTAATGGGCTTGTGACATATTTTTTTCAATATAGGACAGGACCAGCAACTGCTCAAGTTGGGGATGGGAAGAAGTAAAATGAGTGCAAACAAGCTCACTAATCATGGACAACCAAGTAAGTTAATTATAAGATGGTTTTAATATAGTTATGTTCTATGATTTTCTCCTTACAAGAAAACTTAAATTCCACCTGATCAGCTTTCCAGTAAAGGTCTAATCGATCTTGATGATCTGGTTACCAGGTCATGCTGATGCAAATTGCAGTCAGAAGTTGAAAGGAATAGATTTAAAGGAGAAAAGACTTAAAGAGGGGAATACATTGCTTGAATTAGAACCTGATGCAGTCCAGGTGCTTCATGAACTTGTGTCTTTGGTTCACAACAGTGTCAGCGCCAGTCAGGATCAGCAATCACCGTCAACTTCTATAAATGATTATGAGGTTATACTCAATGATAAATGTGAGAAAATGGCGCCTGCTTACTTGAAAGAAGATCTAGTTGCTAAAATTCTCTGGGACGTTGAACCACAAACTCTCCAAAATGTTTTTCTTGCTATGGCGGTGAGTTTGCATTACCTACTTTGTTTTAATGTCTGAAAAGTTCTGTCTACTCTACGCACTTTCGTACTGTGAATTGTGGCGTGGGTGTTTTAGTTATGAATTATGACTAGACAAGTTAACTGTTGACACAAGGCATTTGTACTTGATTTTATCAATGGTATTCTTCCTTGCATGTTGACAAATACATTTCGTTTTATTTTTCTCATTCGCTCAGGAATGATTTCACATGATTCTCTTCCAGGGATAATATATTTCCTACTTTAAAAAGAACTACTCGTAAAAGCCTCCATAAAGTGAATAGATCTTATGTAGGACAGTTTAATGATTAGAAGTAGCGGGACGCCTATGAAAATTATCGGCTCAACTAGTTTAATTATTAGACATGATTTATGGTATTACAATGTGGCATTATTTGATACATTAGAGTGTGACTGAATTCAACTAGTTGGAAAAGGTGTTGTTATCGTTAGAATGGAACTGCTTTTATTTCATCTGTCCTTTATTCTTAAGTCATGCTTGGGGTGGATGATATTGTGATTTCTTTCACTATGTCATTTCTTTCAATTTTATATATCAACCTATGCTTTCCGTAATTTTACTGAATATCAATGATACAGAGGCTACCGCTACTTTAACTCAAGTGACATACTAATTTCCTTGTATAATCATAAACTGTAGCTATTTGTTTTATATTTCGAATTTCAATTATGGTGGACTATTTACTGTTTTCAGAGTAACTTCCCAAGAACTTTAGAGGCTCTTGTTCTGCATGCACTATCACCAGTTGGGACTGAAGTTCTTACTCGAAAATTTGATGAGATGGATGAACAAACTCTTGAGGAAGACCGGTACTTTCTAATATGTCCTATCTTCTTAAGTGTTTCATATGATTGTTTGTCAAGAAAATAACGTCCTATTATTTTGGCCGCCTTTTTAATCACAGGAATAGATTCTACGAGGTTTTCTACAGTGCGTTTGATGACCAATCTGCAGCAATGAGTTCTATTCTAAAGGGCAAGGAGCTATTCACACAACAGGTAATTGTGGAGCTGTGCTCTAGCTTTATTATTGGAATTCATTGTTCTATATTTACCCTTCTGGTGTCTGTAATTACAGTCACATGAAGGGAGTTAAATTTTGACCCTTGAATCTCCTACGTATAAATCCAAAACTTTTCTGACCTAAAGCACATTAATTTTCTGATTGAATGATGGATCCTAGAAACTATGTTTTCTAATATACACCAAAACAGAGTTCTGATGTATGATAAGACAGTAAAAATCAATTCAGCATTATGCTTATTTGAAAACTAGTTCACTGGAATTAATACCTTGTGAAAATGTGTTTGCTTAAGTTCTAAAGCAAGGTTTGAGCTAAACTGAGCTTTCTGAATTAGTAACAATAAATATTCTTGAGAAGACCAGTTTCCAAAAATAGTAATAGTAATAGAGAGACAGAGTAATTGACTGATCAGAAACCAAAAATAGTAAACAGCGACAACATGAAAGGAACAGTACTAGGATAGACTAAAGATTCATTCATCCATGAAACTGAAATCAAACATCATAAGTTGAAATTGAAATGGACTAATTAAAAAATTTAATACACAAGTGCACTTCATGACAATGAGAAGAGAAATATGGCAAAAGTTGAATTGCCAGTTATACCCTTGGTAGTATTTTTGGCATCTAACAATTCCCCCACGACTCGGGAACAGTTCCTGTCCCAAAAAAACCAAAACCACCTTGTTGATGGCCGTGATACTCTACACCTCCTGTGAATGTTAACATATTCTTCACGTCCATGCTAACATCAACCGAACCACCATTTTCTCCACCGCCGTTAGTAAGGCCAAGAAAGTCTCTCGTGAGACCGTCGTCATTCTTTGTGAGGCCTCTCATCATGTAGTGATCAACCGAGTTTAGCTGAGTCACCGATCCAAACTCACTCATGCTGACCTGAGAGGTGTGCTGACGTGGCATATGAACGGGTTGGCCGCTGCCTCCTGTGATGGCGGCGGCACCGACGGTTGCTGCTTTCTGGAGAAGTGCAGTTGCTGAGAGATGTGGTGACATGGCAGAAGTGGAGGAAGGTTGTTGTGCGGTGACGTGGAAGGGTGATGATGTGATGATGTTATTATTAGTGTGATGAAGAAATGAGGGAAGAGGAGAAGAAGAGAGGTTGTTGTGAAAGTTTTGATGAGATTCAGGTTTGATCATGTTGTTAGGGTTTTGTTGAGGTGGGTCCCAGGTGATTTGGCTTTGTTGATTTTGGAAGAGGAAGAGAGGGTTTGTGTTTGTGGATAATTGGTTGTTATTTGCTGACATTATTCTTGCACTTTCTTCAGCCAATGCATCACAAAATGCTCTGTGAGTTATGAAACTGTCCTTCCTGCACATTCATGTCATCATACAATTTGAGTTGTTTGATCTTAATCGAACGCTGCATACTCACATTTGCATAACAAAATAGATCTAAAAAACTTTTTTTTATCGGTTAGGGTATCCCTTATGCTATGTTCAATCAATTTTATTTGTTGAATTATAATGAATAGTTTTGCAGAATGCAGACTTTATAATTAAAATTTGTCGAACATTTACTGCATTAACAGAAAATTTGTCTCGAGGAGACTTGCGATTACGAAGTACCTTGTAAAATGTGCCCCATTGACAAAAAGGCAAAGGGAAATCATGCATGAGAAATCATGCATGAGATAGAGGGGACTAATGTACTACACGGATTAATGTGTCAATGGGTTTGGACCAAAAGGGATATGAATTACTATGTTAATAGGGTCAAATGTTAAGTAGGAGAGAGAGAGAGGATGTGATGCAAATGATGTGGATAGCCTTTTGCTTTATGCATGCAAAATATTAAAATAATATTATATGACGTTGAAGGATTAATATTTGTATAATATAATGTTGTTAATTATGGTGGAAGTCTTGGGAAACTAGAACTCATGCACGACACAAAGATAATTAGCAATTGAGATTGAATATATATATATATATATATATATATATAATGAAACTATAGAAGAAAGAAAGCAACTTAGCATATCAGATTTCTTGTAGATTTATCAGATTTCACAATGATGAAAAAAGTACAGACAAAAATACTACTATGGAGTTTTCAATAAAATTGAAAATTGAGAGATAAAAGTAAGAAATCATCACACGTTTTCTAACTATATTGATTATACTTCTTTTTACTTTTTCAGTAGACAAAAATAGATATCCATCATTTTCTTAGAGACTGCACCCACTCAATATATATGAACAATGAACATATGTATAAGAGTACAATTAAGTCTAGAAAACAATTGAGCACTCTGACACATTTGAAAATGGAAATCTTTATTTTTTAAATTTTTTTACAACATAATGTTGTAAAAATAGTATACATAATGCTGTTCATGCTGACATGCATGTGCATGCATCATGATGTTAAAAATAATTTTTGCAATTGAGTCACAGATATAATACAATATAGTAGATAAAATTAAAATGTGTGTGTGGATTGTGTTTTTTGTTGTTAATTTCCACACATTCATTTGGCCTTTTTTAGGATCGAAAAAACAGCTAAAGTTAAATCTAGTCTCTTTAGCAATTGGACATTAATTTCTATATATATTAGCTGTATCCACTTTCATGCAGCCTACCATGAGACAAATTTGAGCAAAAAATCTAGCATACCATTCTTATGTAAGAACATATAATAAAAAAAAATTACGACCCTTTTGGAGTGTATATATATATAAACATGAGACCATATGCCTAAATTATGAGATTTGATTACTTCATATTTATAACATGATTATTTTATGTATAGTGTGTTAATCTTGTTAGTTGTAGTTAAATAATTTTTGGATAGCGGCTTCGGATTACAAATACAAAAAACTATTGTCTTGTGTGTAACTTTTCTTTTATATCACTTAGGTTGAATACTAACTGTACTGTACTGTAATATTTTGATGTTCAAGAAAAAAAACCCTTCATTATAGCATGATTATTTAGTCAAGAAGGGGAAAATAGGCCAATTTAGTAAAACGTCGATAATGAAATTAATATTAAAATCTGTGTACTTAAAACTACTTGATTGATAAATATAGTAGGCATGAAAAACAGTAAATTTGCCAGAATTACAGTGACTATGATTTTTTGAAAATTTTAAAGTGTAGTTTTTGTCAAAATCGCAGTAATTAACTGCAATTTCACTTATAATCCAAGATGCAAATATAGATGAGTAGTATAGTACTATACCTTGAAAAAAGGGTACCACAATCACATTTATATTCTCTAGTACCACAGGTTTTAGAGTGAGCTTTCCAATCAGAATGAACAGCATAAATCTTTGAGCACTTATCACATTTCCACTTCTTCTCACCATGTTTTCTAGAATAATGTTTCTTGATTCCTGTAAGATCACCTAGTGCTCTTGCAGGGTTATGATGAACACATGAAGGCTCTGGACAAACATAAGCTCTTTTTTTAATAACCTCTTTGTTGTTCCTCTGCTTCAACTTCCATGGTAGGTTATGTCCTCTCCTATGTAGTTGAAGGTTTTGATCTCTTTGAAAACCCTTGTTGCAGATCTCACACACAAATCTATTTGTTGCTAATAGTGTTTTTGGTGATAAAGCTATCACTTCAGCATCAGGATCTGCATTAACAAAATCAATTAACATGTTAATCATATATAGTAACTAATAATGAAGTCCTAATTAACAATTTAAGCTCACGTATATACTGTATATACTATCTATTTTAAATTGCAGTCTGCAACTGCAATTAGAATTCTGAGTCTCCACAACAGAATCGTAACCACAATATTTTTTTGTGTAATATAAAAGTTCGTAGCGTAACTGCAATTACCCGGGTTACCAGGGAGGCTTCTTTTTTTCTTGGTTTTCTGAGATTGTTGTGAGGAATTTATGGTTGAAACGACGTTGTTTAATCTACAAAGTGTATTAGAAGAGTGAGTGGTTTCTTCAGAGAAAGAAGTGGAATTGGACATAAGTGCTGCAGGGAACATATTTGGCTTTGAAGAAAAACAAGTTGAAGAGGGAGAGGTAAAAAGAGAAGAGAGAAAAGCAAAGATACGAGATTCTAATGTCTTTGTTTGATTCAAATTATGGCTGTGTGTATTTATTACTCTTGAGAGCTACTTTTTGTGAGACATGAAATGAGAGCTACTTGCCACAAATAAGAATAGTTACATTTATTTTCTCACAGAAAAAGAAAAAGGAATAATTACATTTACACAGAACGTTGTTATGGTGAACATGTGGCAAGTGACATGTAGATACTAGATAGAGAAAGACACCATTCATTTTTGAAGTAAAAAGAATAAAATTGATGTTAGTCGGCAGTGTGACATGTCGAGATATGTGTCTGTTTGGTTCTGTGGTAAGAAAAAATTGATTTTGATATAATTGATACTATAAAATTGATTCTGATAAATATTAATTTGAACATAAAATGATTTATGTTTGGATACATTCATGCAAAAGTGAGTTGAACAATTTTTTTTTTTTTGCGTATAATTGAGTCCGGAGTAATATCATGGTATATGAACTAGTGCTGTGAAAAACACTAGTTGGCAATATTCGCATCCCTTGGGAAGATATTTTGATTTCTGCCGCTTATAGTTATGAAATATAAATGGTCATCAGAAAGAGGTTGAAATCTCTTTTTCCATCTGTGGTATAACTATTTGAAAATATTTGCATTATTTAAACCTTATGTGTTTCATGTACTATTCACTATTCTTGCTACTTCAACTTAATTTCTAGCATTTGATTCATTTTTACATCCATCAATATCTTTTTTCCTTCTGGTAACCATCAATATTATTTTATGCTTGACCTTAATATTGATGACATTTTATGTATTGTGTATCTGTCATTTTCAATTAGGATTCAAACCCATTATGATTTCCTGAGTATCAATTGATGTAGACAAATTTGACTGACTTGTTTCATTTTTTTTTTTGCATTTATTTTCAATTTCCTAAATATACTTTGATGATGGTATCTTTTCTTTTTTATTGTCTCTATCCTCATCATTGTTTCAGTGCATGAGTCTCTGGTATTGGTTGCCCTGCATGTGCATTGAGACTTTAGTTTCACTTTCATATGTGAGAGAATATGCAGTTGGGTTATTAGATTTTTTGTAGAGTAGACAAAAAGATAGTCTTTTAAATGTTAAACATGTTAATTAAACTAATTTAAGCTAATTAAATTAGTAGATGTTAAACTACTATAGGGAATGTGCACACTTTTGAAGTGCAAAGAAAATATTTATTCTCTATTCATTTCTTACGTTTTCTTTTTCATGTGTGGTTCAGGCATTTAAGAATGTATTGGACAAATTTGTGGGAGTGAATCTAGAAAGCTCAAAGCCAGTCAGGTGAGATGCTAAGTGAACCTTATGAATGAATTGGCCCACCAAGGTACATACGAAGAATAAATCGATACATATTTGAAAACAATGTTTTTCTTCGTTGGATCTGTACTTTTGTATTTCTGTTTACAGTTCAATAGATAATCATTACACATTTGAACAGAGTTTAGTGTTGTACTGTTGTATAGGTAAACTCCTAGTCAGAACTAGATAAGCTAGTTCACAATATGTTTCTGTGTATAATTTTATGTTTAACATCAAGCGGTAAACAATTATATGCATGAAAGAATGCGTTCTTTAATTGAAACAAGGACCACATCAGAGAGTTGCTCGAACTATTATGCACGTCTTGTGCTTAGATAAGTTGATGTTAATTTTACTTGTTAAAAAAAACCAGTCTCTACTCTCCGCCATTGTGTACAAATATGATGCTACAATGGATGCTTTTATTTTGTTGTCACCTCATTAATATTTGCATCCTGCTGCTTTATTATAATTTTTTGTTAAGAATCAAACATGCATTCTCATTATATATATATATATATATATATATATATATATATATATATATATATATATAGATGCTGTACTTGAAATCTGGGTTGACTTTTGTTGCATCTGTCTTGAATTTTAGAAGTGAAAGAAATTTGGCAGCTTGTGAAATAGAATATTGGTGGCTAAATTAAAACTCCCAAGATTCTACTGTTTATCACAATCATGTTAGAGATTTAACTTAGGATACCTTATAAAGATTAATTTTCACAAGTGGGTAAACAAAGAATATTACCCTCCATCTAAGAGAGTATAACAGTCCTATTTGGGGAGTGAACTGTGAACGGTGTTGTGAGGATTTGCAGCAGAAGGAAAAAGTGTAGCAATAGCTAGGAAAAGAAAGTTTAGGCAATTATTAGCATTGGAGATGAGATTCCCTGGTGGAAGATGACATATACAAGTATGTTGACAGGGAGGGAGAGAGAGAGAATAGAAGAAGCTTTTAGTTTGTCTCCTTTTGCATCAGAGGGATATCTCTTTGTCTTTGAGTAGACAAATGGGATGTATTGTGTACCTTAACACTCTGCTGCAACTTATAAATATACTTTTCAAAAGTTTGGATATACCATAACACCCAAAACCTGACACTCCTCCTCTGGTTAATCCCCATGCTCTTTTCCTTCTTTTGAGTCTGTTTAGTGACTACAAACTTTTCTTCATTCCTTTTGTTAGCTCATGCTCAGCTTGGAACCACAATTTTAATGCAAAACTTATTGATTTTCAATAGTAAGTGCATGTTAGGTATTATGGTGAGTTTTTTTTCAAGATCACGATGAGCCAGTGTAATTTCGGCAAACTCACTATGATATCAAATATGCATTAAATAAATTTCTTTGGTTTATATTATATAGTATTTCACTTTCTCTCGATCTCGTAAGTTATTCCATTATAAGGAGACTTCTAATGGCCAGAGAAACGGTTTTCTCTGGCCAGATTAAATTTACCAGGTAAGCATATCAATTGATTCTAGACAACTAAAAGTGTATAACACTTGTGAGAGTTCAATCTTATTTATGCACTCAGGCTTATGAATTGATCATTCTTAAAAGCTGACAAATTGGTTATTCATGCAAAGCTTTATAATTAATTAGTTTTTTCATTTTATGCATTGACTTCAACTATATAATGTTAATGTTGATTGCATTTGGGGATGCCAACCAAAGGCTAAAATTTGTGGGGAAGGACCAGGGCGTGGGGGGTGGCAGTTGCACAAAATTTGATAAAGGATTCACATAAAAGAAGGCTCAGATTATAGGATTATAATTCAAAACTATACATTAAACATTTATTTCCCTAACCGTTGACATATATTTTTTTTAACCTTATTCTTATTTATTTTCTTCTCTTCTTTACTCTTTTACCTTTTAATTATGTGTCCCGGACCACTATTACACTCTGCACAAATATACATACTTAAGCTTATTTTACCTTTTCACTCACGCTTATAAGACTGTGGGTTTTGGAGCGCACCCTTTCCTAATCTTTAGAAAAGGTTCCATTTCTTTAACACTATCTATTTTTTCCCCAAATAATCCTTCAAAAGAAAAAGTAGTGAGGAAAAGAATTTCTTGGAATTAGGCAATAAATGTGGCCAACTTCAGCATTCCTATAGTTTACTAAACAGTGGTTGGCTTAGGAGTTTTCAGTCTTGGTTCGAAATGGTCACAATTGACCATTTTGCACTATTCACATAATCTATTATGATTTATGACCGTATTTTTTTTACTAATATATAAATATAAATATTAGCATGTAAGATGTTGTTTGATTTGTCTCGATGAATATTTTTAGGATATACAATTTTTATAATTTTTAAAGATGGATAATTAAAGATATCAACGATTAAAGTTGTGCGTTGGCAAACGTTAACTGGTCTATTGTGACACTTATTTTGGGACAGAGGGAGTATATGTTAAAGTGACAGTGATAACAATTACTCTTATTAGTTACTCCCTCCGTTCCTTGTTCCTATTTAACTGTCACAATTGACCACTGCATATATGCCAATGTATATCTTTGACGACTAATATCTTTAATTATGTACTATAAAAAATTATATTTAGAAAATATTCATAAAGACAAATTGAACAATATCTTATAAGTTAATACAGTATTTATTATTATATATAAATAGTGTACACATATTTTAAACGACAGTTAAAAGAAATGGAGGGCGTGGTTTGTAATCAAGAAGAAATATGGTGCACAAATGAGTAAGGCTCCGTTTGTTTCAGATTTTTTAGAAAAATATCTATTTCTTTTTATTTTATAAAAGCACTCTTTTTTTATATTTTACTTGCGTTTATTTCAGATATTTCTAAAATTTAATTTTATTAAATTTTTTTTCTTCAAAATGAAAATTTGTTTACAACAGGTTTTTTCAAAATCTATTTTTTTTTTTGAAAATTACAGACCATGTACAAAGTAAAGACAATGGAAGGAAAATAGAAAAATATAATTGTAAACAAACGAAAAACAATTTTAAATTTACTTCAAAATTTCTACAAATAAATCTCTAAATTTTTAAATAGTTTAAACAAACGCACCCTAAGTCTTTCATTATGAATAAACTTGTTTTTTTGGATTAATAAATCACCATTGTGATATATTAATAAATCACCATTGCATTGTCAAGTATTCATCTTTTATGGTAAAAAATATTTAAAAGTTAAAACTAAAAAGCATTTCTTTATTTTTAAATTTAAAAATTAAAATTACTAACACAAGTATTATTTCAATGAGGATTAGCATGTGCACATTTTGATAGATAAAAGACATTTTGAAACAATTCACTACCACATGAATAAATATTTTAATAGAATGTGCACATCTTGTAAGATTTCTTTTATTACTCTTGTAATATCCAAATTATATTATTATTTATCTCTAAGTGAACTTTTTACCAACCTGATAATTTTTTTTTCATAACCACTTTAACAAAAATTCACTACCATTTCTTCATAAAACGATTCACTACCACATGAATAAAAAGCCACTTAGAGGTAGTAAATGATAACATCTTGATATTACAGGAGTAATACAAATATTACAATTACTAATCTATCTATCAATTGTTAGTTCACAGTGGTGATTGATGTTGAATTTGGTGTTAAGTTTCTGTATGCATCAGCTTAATAGAAACTAGTTCACTTCTCTAATCCATAGTCACTTGGTGATAATCATAGGATATAGTGATGTATAGGATAGTTATCATGTATCCACCTCATCCTATAAATACTTGTACAGTACCAATTTTATATTCAATGAAAAATAAATGATTCATTCATTCTTATCTTTTCTCTCTATATTTTCTATTCTTAACATGGTATCACCGCCATAACCGATTCAATTCCGCTGCAACCGTTTTTTCCGGCACCCGTAACGGTCGCCGTAACCGTTTTCTCCAAGTTCTCTAACCGCTTATCTCCGGCGTTTTCTTTCTTCTTCTCCGGCGACTATGCCGCCTCGTTTAGCTCCGGTGCCTGATCCTTCTACCGATCAATCTTCACCGTATTTCGTTCACTCTAGTGATGGACCTTCCTCCGTCAAAGTTACTCCGATTCTCACCGGATCAAACTATCACTCGTGGTCAAGATCTATGCGTCGCGCACTCACCGGAAAGCTCAAACTCGAGTTCGTCGACGACACGTTTCCGGTAATCACCGATCCTTTTGAACCTTCTTTTCGTGCTTGGACTCGATGCAATAGTCTTGTTCATTCATGGATTCTCAACTCTGTTTCGGAATCTATTGCTCAATCTCTGGTATTCACTGAAAATGCTATTGATATTTGGAACGATCTCAAAGAAAGGTTCTCTCAAGCTGATTTGGTTCGTATTGCTGAGCTTCAACAAGAAATTTATGCGCTCAAGCAAGATTCCAAAACCGTCACTGAATTTTACTCTGAATTGAAGCTTTTGTGGGAAGAATTGGAGATTTATCTTCCGATTCCTCATTGTACTTGTCGCAATCGTTGCAATTGCGATGCTATGCGCACTGCTCGTAGCAATCACACTATGCTACATGTGATTCGCTTCCTCACTGGTCTCAATGAAAATTTTGCTATGGTCAAGTCTCAGATCCTTCTCATGGATCCTCTTCCTCCATTGAACAAAGTGTTTTCTCTGGTTCTTCAACATGAACGCCAAGGCAATTTCTATCCTAGTGATGAATCTCAGGCCTTGCTCAATGCTGCTAAGTCGAAGAGTTTTCCTTCCAAAGCTTCTTCTCGTGTGTGTACTTTTTGTGGTCGTGATAACCACATTGTTGACAACTGCTTTGCGAAGCATGGTTTACCTCCTCATCTGAGGAAGACTTCTCGTTCTCAGGCCAATAGCACTGCTGTTGAGGGAGGGAATAATGATATTACTGCTACAAACACTGCAGGCTCTGCTATCACACAAGACCAAGCCTTGCAGCTAATCAGTCTACTTCAAAGTTCATTCCCTAGCCAAGATTCAAGCACTGTTACTTCTAACCAGGTTGGCTCTAATGAATTGTCTGATCATCCATCAGTCAATCAAGGTACAGTTTCTAACCTTTCGAATGCATGTAGTTTAGGTAATTGGATTATAGATTCTGGTGCTACTCACCATATATGTAATAGTACTCAGTGGTTTCTTTCTTACAAAGAAATCATTCCTAAAAGAGTCAAATTGCCAAATGGAAATTTTGTATTAGCTAAGAACTCAGGCATTGTCAAGTTTTCAAGTAGTTTAACTCTTACTGATGTGCTTTGTGTTCCTAATTTCTCTGTTAATCTCTTATCTGTGTCACAATTATGTAAAACCTCTAAACACTTGGTCAATTTTAATAGTTTAAAATGCTCTATTCAGGATCAAGCTACCAGCAAGATGATTGGTTTTGCTGATGTATTTGAAGGTTTATACTATCTTAAGCTCTCAAATAAGGATGTGCACATTCACAATACAGATGGCAACCCAGCTTCTACCATACCTGAACAAGCCTTATGGCATTTTAGATTAGGACACATATCCTCACATAGGATGAATTTGTTACATTCCCAATTCCCTTACATTAGTATTGATAACAAAGGTGTATGTGACATTTGTCACCTTGCTAGACAGAAGAAACTTTCATATTCTACTAGTGTAAACAAGGCTTCTAGCCCTTATGAAATAATACACTTTGATATTTGGGGACCCATCTCCACAAAATCTTTACATGGTCATTCTTATTTTTTAACTGTCGTAGATGATTTTACTCGTTTTACATGGACTATTTTAATGAAACACAAATCAGAGGCAAGACACAATTTGATTAATTTCATTAAAATGATTGAAACACAATATAATGCTTCTGTTAAGATAGTTAGGACAGACAATGGTGTAGAGTTTTTAATGCCTACCTTTTATTCATCTAAAGGAATTATACACCAAACCACTTGTGTGGAATCCCCTGAACAAAACGGCAGAGTTGAAAGAAAACACCAGCATCTGCTTAATGTTGGTAGAGCTCTCTTATTTCAAGCAAAATTGCCAAAAACTTTTTGGTCTTATGCTATTCAGCATGCAACTTATCTGATAAATAGATTACCTACAACTGTTTTACAAAATAAATCTCCTTATGAGATGTTGCATCACACTTTACCTAATCTAGAAAATTTAAAAGTTTTTGGTTCTCTTACTTTTGCTTCTACTTTGCAAGCCCATAGGACTAAACTTGAACCTAGAAGTAGAAAATGCATTTTCTTAGGTCACAAGCAAGGTGTCAAAGGTGTCATACTCTATGATATCAATAATAAAGAGATTTTTTTATCCAGAAATGTGATACACCATGACCATATCTTACCATATAACAGTCCAACTAGTCCTCAATGGCATTATCACACTCACTATTCACCTGACCTTGCTGATAATATTGATCCCATATCCACTCCTTCCACACATACTGACTCTATCACATCTCCTTCCACAAAGTCACCTACTAATACTAACTCACCAACACCACTTGACCCTGCTATTCCTTGTGATTTACCCAATAATGTTGTCCCACCTTCTGATACCAATTCAAGTTCCATTCCTACTCATGATATTGTTCAAAATCCATATTGTAAGCCCATCAGACAAAAGAATGTGCCTGCTTATTTGTCAGATTATGAATGCAATCTTTCAAATACATCTTCATCACCCTCATCTTCAGGTATACTGTATCCTCTCTCTGCTTATCATACTTTTGCAAATTTGTCTCCTTCTCATCATGCATACACACTGTCAATCACACACACCACTGAGCCTAAATCCTATTTAGAAGCCTCAAGGCTTGAATGTTGGCAAAAGGCCATGGATGATGAATTGGCTGCATTAGCTAAGACAGGAACTTGGAAACTTGTTGATTTGCCACCTCATATAAAGCCCATTGGCAGTAAATGGGTGTATAAGGTAAAGTATAAGGCTGATGGTACTATTGAACGATACAAGGCTCGACTTGTTGCCAAGGGTTACAACCAAGTGGAGGGGTTAGATTTCTTTGACACTTTCTCTCCAGTTGCAAAATTAACAACTGTCAGGTTATTACTTGCCACTGCCGCAATTAAACAATGGCATTTGCATCAACTTGATGTCAACAACGCCTTCTTGCATGGTGATTTACAAGAAGATGTTTATATGGTTGTCCCTGAAGGTGTTTCTAGTCCTAAACCCAACCAGGTCTGCAAACTTTTGAAAAGCTTATATGGGTTAAGGCAGGCCAGTCGCAAATGGTATGAAAAACTCACTTCTCTGCTTGTTCAAGAGGGATATACACAGTCCACAGCTGATTATTCTTTGTTTACACTTCACACCACATCACATTTCACCGCATTACTCGTTTATGTGGATGACATAATATTGGCTGGCACTGATTTGTCTGAGTTTGATAGAATTAAGGGTATCCTTGATAACAATTTCAAAATCAAGGATCTTGGTACTCTTAAGTACTTTCTTGGTTTAGAGGTGGCACAATCAAGGGAGGGAATAACTATTTCACAGAGAAAGTATTGCCTTGATCTTCTTAAGGATTCAGGTTTGTTAGGTGCTAAACCTACTCCCACACCATTGGATCCTGCAGTGAAATTACATAATGATGATGGCAGACTATATGATGATATTTCAGCTTATAGAAGACTTATTGGAAGACTTCTTTATCTTACTAATACAAGACCTGATATTAGTTTTGCTGTGCAACAATTGAGTCAGTTTCTTCATAGGCCAACTATTGTGCACTACAATTCTGCTTGTAGAGTTCTCAGGTACTTAAAACATAATCCTGGACGAGGTTTATTGTTTTCTAGACATTCAGATCTCCAGCTCTTAGGCTTCTCTAACGCTGATTGGGCTGGATGTATAGATACCAAAAAATCCATCACAGGGTACTGCTTCTTTCTAGGATCTTCCCTTGTGCCATGGAAGGCTAAAAAGCAATTGACTGTGTCTAGGTCTTCATCAGAAGCAGAGTACAGAGCACTGTCTACAGCCACTTGTGAGCTTATATGGCTTTTATTCATCATGAAGGATCTTAACGTGCAATGCAGTAAGCTGCCAGTGATTTATTGTGATAGCCAAAGTGCTATGCACATAGCTTCTAATCCTGTGTTTCACGAAAGAACTAAACACTTAGAAATTGATTGCCATCTTGTAAGAGAGAAGCTGCAACAAGGCATATTGAGGTTATTACCTATCTCCACTGAAGACCAACTTGCTGACTGTTTGACAAAGCCATTGACAGGACCAAAGTTTAATGGTTTCATATCCATGCTTGGACTCTTAGACATATATGAGCCTAAGCTTGAGGGAGGCTGTTAAGTTTCTGTATGCATCAGCTTAATAGAAACTAGTTCACTTCTCTAATCCATAGTCACTTGGTGATAATCATAGGATATAGTGATGTATAGGATAGTTATCATGTATCCACCTCATCCTATAAATACTTGTACAGTACCAATTTTATATTCAATGAAAAATAAATGATTCATTCATTCTTATCTTTTCTCTCTATATTTTCTATTCTTAACATTTGGTATGGAGGATTATAGTTCGATATCCGCAACTGCGATCTGATGCCAGAACTGATCTTCGAACCAGATTAAACTAGTGGAAAAAGACAAAAAAATACAAATATTACAGCTAAACCAAAAGTCGTTCGTATTACACATTCCACGGAGTAAATATCTATTACTCCCACATCTTAAAATAATTGTGACCCCATGTATATTAATGTATAATTTTAATCATTTATATGTTTAATTATCAATTATAAAAAAATATAAAAAATCAAGATCGTTAAAATATTTAATGAGATAAATCAAATAAGATTTTATATACTAATATTTATTTTTAAACATTAATAAAAAATACGATTAAAATAAATATACACAATTAAAATGTAACAATCATTTTGAGACGATAGTTGTATGAAACTCAATTTTAGATGTATAATAGCTCGAGTTGAAAAGCTGTTGCGAAGAAAAAGATAGGACATAGGTAGTCATAAATAAAACAGAAGAGCCAATCTATTATAAAAAAAAAAAAAAAAACAGAAGAGCCAATCATTATAATTTGCATGTGACATATTTTCTCTGTTTCGACACTGACAACAACATCAATCCTCACCTTCTCAACTTCATCTCTTCATTACATATGGAATCGTTGTCTCTGCTGCTTCAGATATAGGATATTCTCCTAAATCCTAATCCTAATAGTATGTCTCAAACATTAAACAAAAATTAGTAAACATTCTTGTGTGTATTCAAGTGATCTATGTACATCTTGTGTTACAATTATAATAAATATAAATTTTACAAATTTACTGTTGGATTGAAAGATTATAATATAATAATATATAGACTGCTTCAAAAAAAAAAATATAAATCATTCATGTTAAATTTTACATAAATTAAAAATCATTTGATATGTTATTAAAACTTATCAATCCCTAAGATAACTCAAGTGGTAACAGTTGAAGGACATATGAGTTGAGTAGAAGAAGCTCCTAGGATTGATCTCTGGTGAGAACAATTTATGAGTTTTTACTGAATACCGTTAATTTTGACGGATTTTAATACTAATGTATAAATTTAATCATTAATTTATATTTAAAAAAGATTACATATTTTATATCAAAAGATTTACCATTTTGTCCCATGAACTTAGCTCAATTGGCAGAAGATTACATTATATATGCAGGAGGTCGAAGTTCGAATCGAATCTCGGTCATCACACCTATCTGCCTTAATTAAGGGTGGAGTTTATAGCCATTAAGTTACTTGACAAAAAAAAAGTGGAGGAATCAAAAATCAAACTCTGGTGTAAACGTCCAGTCTAGCAAATTCAGCATTTTTTGTTAGTTAAGTTAGAAATTTTGTGCAAAGAATTTACCATTTAATATAGTGGTCTTAACCATTTTCAATTTATTTACTTTCAAATTATCTTAGGACTTATATCGAGAGAGATATGAGAATAACACCATTGATAATGAATTAATTATTCAAAACAATGGGCATATATTATTTTCACCAGTAGTCCTCATTCAAGAACTCTTACGAACTGTTATAGCTGATCCGTAACTAGTAATAGTAATAAAGAGACAGTAATTGATTGATCAGAAATCAAATACTACATCCGTTTCTTTTTACTTGTCGTTTTAGAAAAAAAAGACCAAAATAGGAGAGTATATTTTTGCACCTTATTTTCCTATTATGCCCTTTTTTAAATATATATCATATTTTTAATCTACCAATAAATTCTTACTTTTTCATAAACATTATCTATTTCCAAAAAAATTGTAATAAACTTTATTTAAAAACAAACAAAAATTTTATACAAAAAAAGATTATATTGTTTCAACAAAAAAAATCATACAAAATTTAGTCAATAAAATAAAATAGAAAGAAGGGTATAATAGGCAAAATATAACTTAAATTGCCAAAACGACAAATAAAAAGGAACAGATATTTTTTTCTAAAACGACGAGTAAAAAGGAACGGAGGTAGTAGTAAACAACGACAACATATAAGGAAGGAACAGTACGTGTGAAAACTAAAGATTCATTCGTATCCATGAAACTTAAGTCAAACATCATAGGAGTAAGTTAAATTTGAAATGGACTAAATAAAAAAATTAATACACAAGTGCACTCCATGACAATAAGAAGAGAAATATGACAAAAGTTGAATTGCCAGTTATGCCTTTGGTTCAATCGGTCCGACAGGCCAATCTAGTCCGGTTTTTAAAACTATTTTTGGTGTCTAACAGTTCTCCCACGACTCAGGAACAGTCGCTACTGTCTCCAAAAAACCAAAACCACCTTGTTGATGGCCGTGATACTCTACACCTCCCGTGAATTTTAGCATATCCTTAACGTGTCCATGCTAACGGAAACCGAACCACCATTTCCTCCTCCGCCGTTAGTAAGGCCAAGAAAATCCCTCATGAGACCGTCGTCACTCTTTGTGAGGCCTCTCATCATGTGATGATCAACCGAGTTGAGCTGAGTCACTGATCCAAACTCGCTCATGCTATGCTCAGAGTTGGGCTGACGTGCCATATGAATGGTTTGGCTGCCGCCTGTGATGGCGGCTACACCGACGGTTGTTGCTTTCTGGAGAAGGGCAGTTGCTGAGAGGTGTGGCGAGGTGGGAGAAGTGGAGGAAGGTTGTTATGTGTGGTGATGTGGAAAGGTGATGATGTGATGATGTTATTATTAGTACGATGAAGAAATGAGGGAAGAGGAGAAGAAGAGATGTTGTTGTGAATGTTTTGATGAGATTCAGGTTTGATCATGGTGTTAGGGTTAGGGTTTTGTTGAGGTGGGTCCCAAATGATTTGGCTTTGTTGATTTTGGAAAAGGAAGAGAGGGTTTGTGTTTATGAATAATTGGTTGTTATTTGCTGACATTATTATTGCACTTTCTTCAGCCAATGAATCACAGAATGCTCTGTGAGTTACGAAGCTGTCCTTCCTGCACATTCATTTCATACAAATATTTTGAAATAATTTATTATAATTTTTGAGTTATTTTATCTTATGGAACAATGCATACTCTTATTTGTGTGACAAAATTAATAGATCCAAAACACATTTTCTATCGGTTAGAGTATCTCTATGCTAAATGTTCCATAAATTTTAGGGTTTTGATTCCTGTAAAAACTGTAACGGGGATGAATTTTGATTTACCCCAACAAAATACTCTTTTTTGATTACCCTCTCTGTTGACGTGACAAACAAAAATCATCTGTCACGTCAACAAATGTTTACTGCCACATTTAGCAAAAATTTAAAAGAGGCGGTAATTCAAAATTCGCCTACATTGGGATAAAGAGTAAAAACCTATGAATATAAAATTTTATTTGTTGAATTAGTTACATGTTCATGCATGCATGGACTCAAATTCATTGTAAGAAAAAATGTGGTCACATTGTCGATGTATTGTAGAATCCAGACTTTATAATTAAAATTGCACAAGACATGTATAATACTCCATCTCACATTATAAGAAAAAAAATTATATTTTTAATACACTACTGAAAAACTATGATCAAAATTAGATAACTTAGATGATCTTGCCATCACTATATATTTATAACAGCAGCTAATCTATTTCAACATGTAAATAATGTCAATATGTAAAAGGAGACTTGAGATCCGGATTCTCTTCTGTAATTGTTTCACTCAACCGCTATGATGTTGATTTCACCTCTCTGTTTTAATCTCAACGGCTAGATTTTGATTAAACAGTCTATGACGATTAATTAATGCATTAATAGAATAGAAAATTTGGTCTCAAGGAGACTTGTGATGGATTGTAAATTTTTTTTTGAAACGGCAAACTAAATATATATATTTATAATGAGCATGGAATAAAGTCAGTGCCGGTCCCGACATTTTGGAGATCCCAAGCAAATTATAAAAATGGGCCCTTAATAAAAATAATTGTACCAAAAAAATATACTATTTTTTTTAAAAGAACATCATCTATTAAAATTATAAATACATTAATAACTTTAAAATTAGTCATTTATTTGTATAACTAACACAAACAAAATATCATTTTCTAATCAACATTCATAACATCAATAACTTTTTTTTGTTTGCCCCAAAGTGAAAGTCTAGAACAATTTTTTTTTTTCATTTTTTTATTAGATATTTTTACTTTATTTTGAGCCAAATATAGATTAAATTACCTAATAATAAAAATTTGAGACCCCATATTTTAAGAGGCCCCAAGTAGCAGTACTGCTTGCTTGGGGTCAAGGACTACTCTGAACAAAGTACAAGGAGTACTCTACTCGCAAGGGAGTGGAAAGTACATTGGCAAAAAGGGAAAGGGAAATCATGCATGCGATAGAGGAGGGAGGGGACTAATGTACTACACAGATTAATGTGTCAATGGGGCATGGGGTTGGACCAAAAGGCACATGAATTATGTTAACAGGGGTCAAATGTTAAGTAGAAGAGAGAGAGGATATGATGCAATATAATTGAACTGATGTTGATAGCTTTTTGCTTTATGCATGCAAAAAATTAAAATAACACTATATGACGTTGAAGGATAAATATTGGTATATAAGGTGCGTTTGATTTGCAAAGTAGTAAGTACTGGACAGAACAGTACAAGACAGTACATGACAAAATAAGATAGTACAGGATATGACAAAATTGTATCGAAGAGAGATAGGGAGATAATTTTCTTTATATTTGAAAATAAAAAGGGTATTTTTGTATTTTTTGTAGTTGTACTGTGGACAAAATATTGTCCTGTGATTTAGTGAAGGACAAAAACAGGGTACAACAAAAGTTGTCCTGTCTAATACTCTGATTTTTAGCAAATCAAACGCACCCATAGTGTTGTTAATTATGGTGGAAGTCTTGGGAAACTAGAACTCATGCACGACACAAATATTGTTAGCAATTGAGTTGAAGAATATATATCCACTATTAAAACTATAGAAGAAAGCAACATAGCATATCAGATTTCACAATGATGAAAAAAGTTCAGACAAAAATACTACTATGGAGTTTTCAATAAAATTGAAAATTGAGAGAGAAAAAAAAGTAAGAAATCATCACACACATAACCCACTTCGGTTGGTCTGGTGGCATTAACTCAGGACCTGAGAATATGCTCCTCCTCGAGATCTCATGTTCAATTCTCTTTAGTAACAATTTAGGTAAGTTAGTTTAACTTCTTAAAAAAAAATCATCACACATTTTCTAACTATATTGATTATACTTCTTTTCACTTTTACAGTAGACAAAAATAGATATCCATCATTTTCTTAGAGACCGCACCCACTCAATATATATGAACAATGAACATATATTACCTCTCTCTAGTATAAGATTTATTTTGACGTCATCATGAGCTTAACTCAATTGGCAAAGGACATTGCACATTTGTGCAGAGACCGGAGTTCGAATCCGATATGTCCACATATTCACCTTTAAGAGGTGAATTACTAGCCGCTAGGCTATCTGACAAAAAAAAAAGATTTATTATGATTAAATGACACTATTCATTTATTTTGTTTTGACTGTATTTTTTTGATAATATATAGATGTAAATATTAACATATAAAATCTTATTTGATTCGTTTTGATAAATATTTTTAAAATATTAAGTTTAATAGTTTTTACTAATAAATAATTAAAGATATTAACGATCTAAAAAATAATTAAAGATATTAACGATCTAAATTGTACATTAGCATATATACAATGATCAAAATAAATCTTATATTTTGGAACGAATGTAGTATATAAGAGCACAATTAAGTCTAGAAAACAATTGAGCACTCTGACACATTTGAAAATGGAAATCTTTATTTTTTAATTTTTTTTACAACATAATGTTTTAAAAATAGTATACATCATGCTGTTCATGCTGACATGCATGTGCATGCATCATGATGTTAAAGAAAAAGAAAATTTGTTATTGAGTCACAAATATATTACAATAAGTAGATAAAAACAAAATGTCTGTGTGGATTGTGTTTTTTGTTGTTGTTATTTTCCACACATCACAGTTTGTCCTTTGTAGAAAAGGCGCCCGGTGGATTGAGAAGTGTGGCGTGTTGTATATAAACTACCGTTAGTCTCGAGTTTCAAGCGATGTAGGACTAAAGGTGAGGCAGAACAAATGCCCCCAATCGAGGCTAAAAGACTGTGGATTTGAGAAAGAATTTTATCATTCTTACAGACGGCGCCACTGATCTCACATGATATAAAGACATATTTTTTCAAATCAATTTTCAAAACGATAACTATTTTGATTTTAAGGTGTCATACATTACATAATTATTAGTTGTATTGGGATCAATCTCCTAGTTATTGATCGACGATTTGTGTATCAATAAATATTTATGACCGCAAGTGCACAGTCTCGTCGTGTAGTTTTAAAAGATATCGAATCCACAGGGACCAATAGTTGATCTACCGTAATTTTGCCGCTACGTTGCAAATCTAAGGCGATTAAGTAGTTGTTTAGGGTTGTATTAGAATTAAGAAGAGGGAGAATTTAAACTTAAGATTTAAATTAATTAAAAGCGATATCGGTATGTAACTAATTAACCATCGGGGATTTAGTAAATTAATAGTGCGCGGATAGGTGTTTACTTTTCAGAAGAACTTTCTTAATTTAAAGGTTTAAACCTCACACTCTCGTTTTGTTGATAAAAACCATACTTCCTAAGCTAGGAGTTTTACTGTCACTTTTCTACCACCTTAGCCTCGAAAGTATATTTTGAAAACCAATGAGTTCTAATTAATCCTAACGTGACTCTCGCTCGTTCAAAGATTAATCTCAAATTCCTACTATCTAGTTAAAACCTCAAACTCTCGCTCTATTGATTTTAACCTTAGTTGCTTTATTTTACTCTCGTTCAAAAGCTTTGAATTAAATTAGGAATTTGAATCAGAAAAGTAGTGTGTGTGCGCGCGCTATGTCATCATTAAATCCCCTTCGGAGAATTAAATTACATACCGATATCTAGGAATTTAGCTAAACATGGTAAAGGAAGTAAAGAAATAAAAACAGTAAATAAAACAAGACATAATAATTAAATAAATAAATGAACGCATAAAAACCTGGAAATAAAAGTTGCTGGAAACTTGAATTAAACTTGCTTGAATTAAAGGAAATATAATTCTTGACAGGAAACTGAAAACGGATCTGAAATCGGATTCCCGGTGTGGAAATACCGACATAGTTTACAAAGCGGGAATTATAAACTGACTAAAAATAAAGAAAGTAAGGCGTAGAAAAATCTGAGAAATGAGCTTGCTATTTATAGGAGGGGATTGGCTAGTACGATCCACAAAAAGAGGGAGGATAAGCTTCATTTTGATCTCATCCGATTGCCATTCGATTAGGAACAGAAAACGGATCAGACGTGCACTTCTTCCCCACGTCACGCAAATTCAGTTGCTACCGGGCTTTCTCACTGGGTGGCGCTCGCCACCCATTCTGTGGCGCTCGCCACTGGGCCTTCAATTGGTGGCGCTCGCCACCCCCACTGTGGCGCTCGCCACTGTGCAAAAATGGGCCAATGTCCGTTTTTGCTATGCTCCTTTGTGGGCTGCGCGAATTTGGGCTTTGCACCCCCTTTTTGCTCCGTTTTTGACACTTTTTGCTCAATTTTCTTCTCCGGCCTATTTTATTTAACAAAAGTAAAAACAAATCAAATTCTACTATAAAAAGACATAAATGAAATAAATACATATGCAAATGCAACTAAAATTCACTTAAATTAAGCTAAAAATACGATATGATTTCGTGTCATCAAATTCCCCCACACTTGAACCATTGCTTGTCCTCAAGCATAAAAGAGTAGTGAATCGCAAAGCATAAGTAAAAACGCATGACACGATCATTTTACTCGTACGTGGTTGCCGGCTAAGCCATGAAAACCAGGTAACAGTGCAGATAACAAGAATACCGTAATGACACGAGAGATTCCCGTTATGTGAAAACAGACCTGAAGCATTTCCTCTTGACTCTACCTCTCACCTAAGTTTTCTTCCCCCTTTTCATTCTAGCGCAATCACATTAAGCCCGTTATCTTGTACACGCCCATGGTAGGAAACCTGTTACTGATTATGATCATCATATAGCGAGGGGTGCTGATAACATAAGTTTGGTAACCCCTATTTGCTTTACTCATTTCGCAGTTGCGGGGGATCGGATCGTAACCCGCCCTACCAAGTTCAGAATCAGACACCTCTGAACCAACTACTAATGAGTTTTTATACTATGGTATTTTTTTCCTTCCTCATGTTTCAACATTTGCTGAATTTTCATTAATTATTTAAAAGAATCAACCAATAGCATTCATTTATAATCAAAATCATTCACTTATATTCTTCGGTTTCCCACTTAGTTTGTGCCTTGCGATGGTGCCGACTGCTAGATAAACTACTAAGGGTTCATTAAAACTCAAGTTCAAAGTTTTATCAAAATTAGTACTCAAATCAGTTTTACACACTTCAGGGAATCTAAGGTGTTAAAACGGTATTGATTTTATCTAACCGTTACCCAAATTCCACAACATAGCCTAAATAGTGCAAACAACCTATATACTTTCACACAATCAATATCGAGCATCAGAACTCAATATTTTTGCTTTTCACAAGAAAATTTTGGTATGGCTCAAGAAATGGGAGAATCAGACAATAACAAGACCAACACGCAAAATCAACTCAATCTAAGTGAACTAACCTAAGGTTTATTATGCATGCAAAACTAAATGAAAAACTAAATGACTGAAAAATAAAGGGAAAGCGATAAAGCTTCCTCCCCCACACTTAAATCGAGCATTGTCCCCAATGTAACGACTAAAGGTGAGCTTGGAAGGGTACAACCTGAGTAGCGAAGCTTTCACAACTTGTAAAGTCGTCGAGCGTGCTATCTCTTTATTACCTGCAAAATGAAATGAACTAAAAGAAAAAACATTAAATGAAAAATCAGCGGGTTGCCTCCCACCAAGCACTTTGTTTAAAGTCGGTTAGCTCGACTTCAAAGACGGTGACTTAGTTCACGTGACAGCGGACAGGGCGGATAGGTTGAAATTTGTAAGTGTGGTGTCACTATCCTTAAGGTTGTAATGTTTCAACCGCTGCCCATTAACTGTGAATGTATCACCAGAGTCACTCTTTATCTCAATCGCCCCATGAGGATATGTCTTAGAAATTGTAAAGGGGCCTGACCACTTTGATCGCAGTTTTCCAGGAAAGAGTTTAAGTTTTGAATTAAAAAGCAGTACTAATTGTCCTACCTTAAACTCTCTCCTAGATAGACGCTTATCATGCCATTTCTTTGTTCTTTCTTTATAGATTCTGGCATTCTCATAGGCGTCCAACCTAAGCTCTTCTAACTCATGGATATCCAAGGTCCTTTTCCTACCGGCGGTGGTGTAATCAAAATTGAGGGCTTTGATAGCCCAATAAACTTTGTATTCCAGTTCCACCGGCAGATGGCAAGATTTGCCATAAACGAGCTTGAAAGGAGTGGTCCCAATTGGGGTCTTATAGGCTGTCCTGTATGCCCACAGTGCCTCATTCAGTTTTAAGGACCAATCCTTCCTAGAGGTTGCAACTGATTTTTCGAGGATGTGCTTGATCTCCCTATTGGAGACCTCCACTTGTCCGCTTGTTTGCGGGTGGTAGGGAGTTGCTATACGGTGTCGGACCCCATATTTTGATAATAGTCTTTCGAATATCCTAGAGATAAAATGGGAGCCACCATCGCTGATGACAAGTCTCGGCACACCGAACCTAGGGAAGATCTGGTTTTTGAACAGTCGAATTACTACTTTGGCGTCATTAGTTGGAGAGGCGACAACCTCGATCCATTTGGACACGTAATCGACAGCCACAAGTATGTATTTGTTCCCAAAAGAAGTTGGGAATGGTCCCATGAAATCTATCCCCCAAACATCAAATACTTCCACTTCAAGGATGCCATGTTGAGGCATCTCTTCGCGCCTAGAGATGCCACCAGCGCGTTGGCACTGATCACAACTCCTTATGGCAGCGTGGACATCTTTCCAAAGAGTGGGCCAAAAGAGGCCGGCTTGTAAGATCTTAGCACAGGTTTTGGAAGTACTTGCATGTCCTCCATAGGGCGCAGAATGACAATGAGTGATAATGCTTTGCGCCTCATCTTCGGGGACACATCGACGGAAAATTCCATCGGCGCCCCTCTTGAAAAGAAGAGGGTCATCCCAATAGTAATGTTTTAGGTCACTAAAGAACTTCTTCTTTTGCTGGTAAGTTAAATCAGGAGGAAGGACTCTTGCTGCTAAGTAATTAACAATATCAGCATACCATGACAAAGAGTCTCTTGTGAAGACAGAGTTGACGACTTCAATGTCGTCTTGAAGCAAAGGGCACTCGGAGGCGACACTTTCCATTAGGGCTACGAGCCTCTCATACGGGAAGTCATCATTTATAGGTACCGTTTCAGGCACCATTCCTTCCATTCTTGACAAATGGTCCGCGACTGTGTTGTCGATTCCTTTCTTGTCTTGGATCTCCAAATCAAATTCTTGAAGAAGCAAGATCCATCTCAGGAGCCTCGGTTTGGCGTCCTTTTTGTTCACTAGGTACCTAATTGCGGCATGATCTGTATAGACAATGATTTTGGCCCATATTAGGTAGGAACGGAATTTGTCAACCGTGAACACAACAGCCAGGAGCTCTTTTTCTGTGGTGGCGTAGTTCATTTGCGCAGGGTCTAAGGTCCTACTAGCATAGTAGATAGCATGAAGCTTCTTATCCTTCCTTTGACCTAGAACTGCGCCTATAGCATAGTCACTAGCGTCACACATTATCTCAAATGGTAGACTCCAATCAGGCGGCTGCATGATGGGGGCAGAAATGAGAGCTGCCTTTAATTGCTTGAATGCCGTTAGGCATTCCTCATCAAAAATGAACTCGGCATCTTTCATTAGCAGACCAGTTAACAGCTTTGTGATTTTGGAGAAGTCTTTAATGAATCGCCGATAGAAACCGGCGTGTCCTAAAAAGCTTCGGACTTC
Source organism: Trifolium dubium (assembly GCA_951804385.1). NCBI lineage: Eukaryota > Viridiplantae > Streptophyta > Magnoliopsida > Fabales > Fabaceae > Trifolium > Trifolium dubium. The sequence goes on from OX638064.1 coordinate 41,750,385, forward strand.
TCTCATAGATTTGGGAGGTGGTAGGTTCTCTATAACTTGGATTTTAGCTCTATCTACCTCAATCCCTTTGTTGGACACTATATGTCCAAGAACAATACCTTGACGAACCATGAAATGGCACTTTTCCCAATTAAGCACAAGATTGACTTTTTCACATCTTTCAAGCACCTTCTCAAGGTTTGTCAAGCATCCTTCAAAACTTTGCCCGCATACGGAGAAATCATCCATGAAGACCTCCATAATGTCATTGATGTAATCTGCAAAGATTGCTTGCATACATCTTTGGAAAGTAGCGGGGGCATTACACAATCCAAATGGCATTCGCCTATATGCAAATGTGCCAAAAGGACAAGTGAAAGTCGTTTTCTCTTGGTCATCAGGATGAATAGGAATCTGGAAGAATCCCGAATAACCATTTAGATAGCAGAAGTAGGAATGATTAGCCAGACACTCAAGCATTTGATCAATGAAGGGCAAAGGGAAATGATCCTTGCGTGTGGCTTTGTTGAGTTTCCTTTAGTCAATGCACATTCTACTACCCGTTACGACTCTTTGTGCTACAGACTCTCCTTTCTCATTGGTAACTACAGTCACTCCACCTTTCTTAGGCACGACATGAACGGGACTGACCCATTTACTGTCGGAGTCGGGTATATTATTCCTGCATCCAGAAGTTTTTCAACTTCTTTCTTAACTACTTCAGTGAGAATGGGATTTATCCTTCTTTGCGGTTCTCGAGAGGTTTTGCAATCTTCCTTGAGGTAGATGCGGTGCATGCAAAGAGAAGGACTTATCCCTTTAAGATCAGATATGCTATATCCTAAAGCAGCTGGGAATTTTCTTAGGACTTTTAGAAATTCTTTGGTTTCTGATTGTCCTAAATCGGCGCACACAATCACTGGGCGCTTAAGCTCTTGATCAAGGAATTCATACCTTAGACTATCAGGTAGAGGTTTTAGTTCGAGAGAAGATTGATCAGGAGACGGTGTCGGGTTTGGTGTAATCTCAAAGCATTCGCCGAGCTCGTCATCCTGAACTTCGAGAGTAGGAGTTGGAGAAGATGTGAGAATTTCAGTGTAAATGGTTTGATCATTCTCCATTTCCTTTCTGCATTCGTCAATGACGTCAAGCAGATAGCAAGTATCATCTATAGCAGGCGCGCTTAGGAATTGAGTCAAAATGAATTCAACTTTTTCATCTCCCACTTCAAAGGTGAGCTTTCCCTTTTTGACATCAATTATCGCACCGGCTGTAGCAAGGAATGGCCTTCTTAAAATGATAGGTGTGTTAGAGTCTTCCTTAATATCCATGACTATGAAGTCGGTTGGAATAAAAAACTGACCTACACGCACTGGCACATTTTCTAAGACTCCTATAGGCATCTTGACCGAACGGTCGGCAAACTGAATGGACATTCTGGTGGGTCTTAGCTCGCCTAGCTTGAGTCTCTCACATATGGTCATGGGCATCAGACTAATGCTAGCACCTAAATCACATAGGGCTTTGTCAATAACAAACTTCCCAATGACACAGGGTATGGAGAAACTTACTGGATCCTTGAGTTTAGGAGGCATATTGTTTTGAAGGATAGAACTACACTCGACAGTGAGTGTAACAGTTTCGTTATCCTCAATCCTCTTTTTGTTGGTCAGGATCTCCTTGAGAAACTTAGCATATGCGGGCATTTGTGTGATAGCTTCAGTGAATGGGATGGTGATATTCAACTACTTGAGAAGCTCCACAAATTTCTTGAATTGCCCCATGCTTTTGGTCTTTTCCAACTTTTGAGGATAAGGAATGGGTGGTTTGTAAGGTGGCGGAGGCACATAGGGTGTTTCTTTTTCTTTTGCCTCGACGCCATTTCCTTCTTTCTCTTTGGGTTCACTCTCTTTCTCAGCTGGTTCATCTGGCTTTTGCTGCATGGCAGACCTCTCAATCCTAGGGTCAACTGGTTTATCATATTGTGTTCCACTTCGCAGTGTTACAGCGTTTACATGGGCTTTAGGATTGGGCTGAGGTTGGCCAGGAAATGTTCCTGCAGGAGCAGACATGGATGATTGCTGTTGAGCCACCTGTGCAACTTGAGTTTCTAGTATCTTATGATGGGTGGTCAAAACATCAACTTTACTGTTCAATTGCTCGAACATCTTGGCGAAATGCAGGTTTTGATTCTTGATCCCCTCGTTAGTTTGCATTTGGGACGCCATGAAGGTTTCAAACATGGCGTCAAGGCTAGACTTCCCAGAGTTTTCTTGATTTAGCACAGGAGCTTTCTGAAAACCTGGTGGACCAGAGGATTGACCTTGTCTAGGTGGATACAATGCATTGTTGTTCTTGTATGAGAGATAGGGACTGTTTTTCCAAGCTGAGTTGTAGTTGTTGGAATATGGGCCTCCTTGGGCGTAGTTCACTTGATCGGAAGGAGTTCCGGCCAAGAGTTGACATTCAGCTGTAGCATGCCCTGGGGCGCCACATATCTCACAACTAGAGACGGTTGCTGCTACGGTAGCAGCAAGAGCATTGAGTAAGCTGTCTAATTTCAGAGTGAGTGCATCAACCTTGGCACTGACGTGGTCAAGGCCGCTTATCTCATGCATTCCTCCTCTCGATAGAGGTTTTTCTACGGAGGTTCTTTCGCTCCCCATTGGTAGTGATTCTGAGCCATGCTCTCGATGAGCTGATAGGCATCAGTGTAGGGCTTGTCCATGAGGGCGCCACCCGCGGCAGCGTCTTTGGTCATCCTTGTATTGTACAGGAGACCGTTGTAGAAGGTGTGGATAATTAGCCACTCTTCTAAACCATGATGTGGACAGAGCCTCAACATGTCCTTAAATCTCTCCCACGCTTCATAAAGAGATTCGTTGTCTTTCTGCTTAAATACATTGATTTGTGCTCTTAGCATAGCATTCTTGCTAGGTGGGAAATACCTAGCTAGAAAGACTTTCTTCAATCCTTCCCATGTAGTGACGGAGTTGGAAGGTAGGGACTGGAGCCAAGCACGGGCTCGATCTCTTAGAGAGAAGGGGAAGAGACGAAGCCTTATCGCTTCGGGACTTACGCCATTAGCCTTCACTGTATCGGCGTATTGTAAGAAGACAGAGAGGTGGAGATTAGGATCTTCTGAAGGACCACCCGAGAACTGACTTTGCTGAACTGCTGAGAGTAGGGAAGGTTTAAGCTCAAAATTGTTTGCCTCTATCGCAGGGGCAACAATGCTGTTATGTGGTTCAGCATCTGTAGGGGTAGCATAGTACTTCAGAGGGCGGTTTTGAGGACCTATTTCCATTTCTAATTCCTCTTCGGATTGTTCCGAGTCTTCGTCTGTTTCGGGAAAGATGATTTGACTTTGGGGCACTATGTATCTTTCCCGGAACTGTTCAATTTGGCGTCTTACACTTAGTAGACGCTCTGGGTTGTCGACTGGAGTTTCTAATTCTTCGCTATTAGAGCGGGTACTTGGCATACAATCGACAAGCCAAAAGGGTAATTTTTTAGTTTTTTTTCTTTTTAATTTTTTTTTTCGATTTTTTTGAATTTTTGACAGAAAAATAAAGGTTGCCTTAGTCTCTACGTTGTAACGACGGAGTTACAATATCGACTAAATTGGTCCCCGGCAACGGCGCCAAAAACTTGATCGACGATTTGTGTATCAATAATTATTTATGACCGCAAGTGCACAGTCTCGTCGTGTAGTTTTAAAAGATATCGAATCCACAGGGACCAATAGTTGATCTACCGTAATTCTGCCGCTACGTTGCAAATCTAAGGCGATTAAGTAGTTGTTTAGGGTTGTATTAGAATTAAGAAGAGGGAGAATTTAAACTTAAGATTTAAATTAATTAAAAGCGATATTGGTATGTAACTAATTAACCATCGGGGATTTAGTAAATTAATAGTGCGCGGATAGGTGTTTACTTTTCAGAAGAACTTTCTTAATTTAAAGGTTTAAACTTCACACTCTCGTTTTGTTGATAAAAACCATACTTCCTAAGCTAGGAGTTTTACTGTCACTTTTCTACCACCTTAGCCTCGAAAGTATATTTTGAAAACCAATGAGTTCTAATTAATCCTAACGTGGCTCTCGCTCGTTCAAAGATTAATCTCAAATTCCTACTATCTAGTTAAAACCTCAAACTCTCGCTCTATTGATTTTAACCTTAGTTGCTTTATTTTACTCTCGTTCAAAATCTTTGAATTAAATTAGGAATTTGAATCAGAAAAGTAGTGTGTGTGCGCGCTATGTCATCATTAAATCCCCTTCGGAGAATTAAATTACATACCGATATCTAGGAATTTAGCTAAACATGGTAAAGGAAGTAAAGAAATAAAAACAGTAAATAAAACAAGACATAATAATTAAATAAATAAATGAACGCATAAAAACCTGGAAATAAAAGTTGTTGGAAACTTGAATTAAACTTGCTTGAATTAAAGGAAATATAATTCTTGACAGGAAACTGAAAACGGATCTGAAATCGGATTCCCGGTGTGGAAATACCGACACAGTTTACAAAGCGGGAATTATAAACTGACTAAAAATAAAGTAAGTAAGGCGTAGAAAAATCTGAGAAATGAGCTTGCTATTTATAGGAGGGGATTGGCTAGTACGATCCACAAAAAGAGGGAGGATAAGCTTCATTTTGATCTCATCCGATTAGGAACAAAAAACGGATCAGACGTGCACTTCTTCCCCACGTCACGCAAATTCAGTTGCTACTGGGCTTTCTCACTGGGTGGCGCTCGCCACCCATTCTGTGGCGCTCGCCACTGGGCCTTCAATTGGTGGCGCTCGCCACCCCCACTGTGGCGCTCGCCACTGTGCAAAAATGGGCCAATGCCCGTTTTTGCTATGCTCCTTTGTGGGCTGTGCGAATTTGGGCTTTGCACCCCCTTTTTGCTCCGTTTTTGATACTTTTTGCTCAATTCTCTTCTCCGGCCTATTTTATTTAACAAAAGTAAAAACAAATCAAATTCTACTATAAAAAGACATAAATGAAATAAATACATATGCAAATGCAACTAAAATTCACTTAAATTAAGCTAAAAATACGATATGATTTCGTGTCATCAGTTATATTTAGGTTTTGCTAAAGTTTAAAAAAAAAATTAGATAGAAAAAAATAGAAGAAAAAGTAATACATATATTTCATGTGATGCAAAATGTTTATGGCGTTGTATTGCAATTTTTTTTCTCAAAAGAGTGTATTGGAAATATACACTTCAATTAAACTTATTGATTTTATGAACAATGTGTTTGCATTACAAGAATTAATCCCAGCTATTTTTTTTTGTTGCATTCTCAACAATTTTTTATTTATTTTCTTTTTTGAATCAATTTTTTATTTTTTTTCGACACCAATTTTTTATACATTCTCAATAATATATTTGAATTATTAAAGAAAATATCATTATTGTTATGAATAATTCTAGTGGATGTCCATTAACCATTGCCCCTTGTCATTAGGCCTATATATTGTCCTATAAATAGGACCTATGATGCAATGTAAAGATACACCTTTCAAAAGAATAATATATTCTCTACTCATTCTCTCTTCTTCCCTTTCTCTTGTCAATCTCTATTCTTTTATGCTTGTTCATATTTAGAATAGTTTCATAACACATTATCAGCACGCTCTAATCAACTGAGAAGGTACAAATTCTTCTTTAATCTTTCTTTATGTAAAATAAAAGAATTACAATTTAATTCTCTAAAAAGAAACACAATGTTTTTCTAATCAATTCCTGAAGAATTCATGAATTCCCGAAGAATTCATTATAGTTTTTCTAACGAATTCCTGAAGAATTCATTATATAGTTCATGACGAATTTTTTTTAACGAATTCCTGAAGAATTCATTTTAGTTCTTGAAGAACTTAAAAACTTAATTGTATTTTTTTTAATTCAGTATATTGTATCTCTGAGGGAGTGCATAAAGAATTATTCTTACATTAAAAAAAATGTTATATAGTTCTTCAAGAACTCTAAAATTCAATATATATCTTATGAATTCCAGAAGAATTCAACATACATGCATCCCTGATGAATAACCTTATCAATTTTATTTTATTTTTTGAGTTTTGGCATTTTATATTTTTTTTATTAGATTTATTATAAAACAATTATAATTAAACATAATCAGTTGACCGAAAAAAAATTAAGCATAATCATACACTATTCATATTCATATTCATTTTTGGTTAATTGCAATACGTTACTTAATATTTCATATTCATTGTTATTATTAATATTCATATTCAAAGTTATTATTAAATCTTATGGCAATGTTTTTTTAATCAATCTTACGGCAATTTTATTATTATTCCTATTAATTCCTATTGTTATTTATTATTATTTCTATTAATTCATGATCATGTTGAAGATCAACTATAATATAGTTCCTGAAGAACTAAAGGAGAAGAAAGAAACATAAAAACATAAGCATTCTTGAAGTAGTGCTTAAAGATTCGGGACAAAGTTCAATGAGAACTAAAATAAAAATTTAATATCGAACATATCCTTGAAGGATTGCTAATGAATAGTGTTTGTACAGTTCTTGAAGAACTTAAAATTCAACATTAAAGCATTCTTGCAGTATTGCTAAAAGTTTAAAGGCGTCCCTGAAGGATTGCTCAAAGAAAATTATATTATCAAGCATTCTTGTAGATTTGCTACAAGTGAATTTTCTTGCTCATTGTTTATGAAGATTTGTGATAGAATTCATGAATAACTAAGAAAAATAAAATTTAGAGCATGATTGAAGTATATAATGCTAAAATGCATATGCTCCTGAAGTAGCAAAATTGAGAAAATATATTGACATCAAATATCCTTGAAGGATTTGGACATGGAAATTTACTTTAGTCAATAATAATATAGATTTGTGGTTGAGTTCTCGAAGAACTATAAATTTAAAGTATGATTGAAGTTTATAAGATCTATTTGATCTTAGTATATTTTGAACTAAATAAAGTTAAGATAAAACTTACATATGTCTCTTGATTATGCTCCTGAAGTAGCAAAATTGAAGAAAAAAGTTCTAATAGTTTTAAGGAATAAGTTGCATATGTGATTGAACAAGAGATATATCCCGTATACCCAATGTGAAAAATTCCTTGTGATCTTAGTTTATAAAATATATTTTGTTAACTAATTCTATATGAATTGGTCTTAAGTAAGTTCGGTTACAAAATCAAATTTATATTACCGTTATTTTTTTTAATACCTAGTATAAATTGACATAAGTTTAATCTGTAACATTACTATTTCTTTTAAATTGTTTTGATTAAAAAAATAAAAATTATATGATTCTCTGTCATTTGGATACCTAGTAGTATTATATATTATTTATTAGATGTGTTGTTTTCATGAGTTTCATTTAACACATAAGTATATTTTTTGTTTATCTATATATTTAAATTAAAATATATTTCTTGCCGATAGTGATGCAAGAAAAATATGTATTATATCTAGCAACACAAAAATTATTGAAGGCTCTAAAAGAGCGTGTTAATGTATTATTACATTAAGGAACAACACATATAAGTGAATATAAGCTTAAATTGGTGTAGAGAAAAAGTTATCAATTTTTTCTCTAATTTGTGCTACACCTATATTAGTGCAATCGAAGCACATATTATTGTAAACCATAAGTTTATAAATAATAATAAGTTATTATTGGCAATACCGGTTGGGTCATCCGGATTTATTATGATGTAAAAAAGAAAATTGTATTGAAGAGCCAGAAGCTTCTTCAACGTAATAGCTTTTGTGCATTACTAGTTGCCAAAGAAAGTTGATAATTTGTTTATTGTCACCTCACAACCAGAAGTTTGTGAGATTGTTTTCTCAACTATTTTTTAAGAGCTCATTTTCTAGAAATTATTTATTAAGTATCGTATTGCCATTTGAAATAGATAATAAACATCTTGTAGAATATACATATTCATAAAAAAAAAAATGGACTTGAAGATCCATTCTTTAGACCTCTAAAGTTCATTGTGGCCGATACTTATGAAATCATAACTTCTAGCTCATATTTTGAAAACACTCAATCATATATCTTGAAGGTATTGATTTGCATCAAGCCAACAAATTATTATATATAAATCTTCCCTTTAATTTACAATTTTAGATTAATGACTTAATATTCTTCGTCTTAGTAAATTTTTGGATGTGTTGTGTATATTTCAATTGCTCCAAAATAATACGCTAAGATGATTTTCATTTTAAGGAATGTTGGGAAAATATATTTGATATGAATCTTCTATTATCTTGAGCCAAAAATTGGAGACTAGTTTATAGCCTAGAAGGCTAATTATCAATTTATGAATTAATTTTCCTAACATTAGGGGGAGATAATAAGCAGCTGAAAATATGAACCAAAAGTTCAAATGAATAATAACTATGAATATGTTATCTAATCTTGATCCTCATATAAAATAGTTTGAACTAGGTGTTCAAAAGATAAATCATTTGCAAAGTTTATTATATCAAATATCAGCTGCTAATTGATCGACGATTTGTGTATCAATAAATATTTCATAACTGCAAGTGCACAGTTTCGTCGTTGAGTTTTAAAAGATATCGAACCACAGAGACCAACAGTCGAACTACCGTATTTCTGTCGTTGCGGTGTAAATCTAAGGCTAATAGATGTTTAGGGTTGATTGGAATTTTAAAATTAAAAGAAATTACACTAAGAATTTAATTAATTAATAAAAGCGGGATATCGGTATGTAACTTAATTAACCATCGGGGATTTAACAAATTAATACCGCGCGAAAAAAAAGGTTTATTTTCAGAAGAATTTTCTCAATTTAAAGGTTTAAACCTCACACTCTCGTTTTGTTGATAAAAACCATACTTTCTAAGCTAGGAGTTTTACTGTCACTTTTCTACCACCTTAGCTTCGAAAGTATATTTTGAAAATCAATAAATTCTAATTAATCCTAACGTGGTTCTCGCTCGTTCAAAGATTAATATCAAATCCCTACTATCTAGTTAAAGCCTCAAACTCTCGCTCTATTGACTTTAACCTTAGTTGCTTTATTTTACTCTCGTTCAAAAGCTTTGTATTAAATTAGAAATTTGAATCAGAAAAATAGTTTAATAAATGCGCGCGCTAAATCATTATTAAATCCCCTTCGGAGAATTAGTTTACATACCGATATCTAAGAATTTAGCTAGACATGACAAAGGAAATAAATAAATAAAAACAGAAAATTAAATAAAGCATAATAAATAAATAATTAAATAACGACATAAAAACCTGAAAACAGAAATTGGTGGAAACTTGAAATAAAACTGCTGGAATTAATCGGAATAATATTCTTGACAGGAAAGTGAAAACAGAACTGAAAACGGATTCCCGGTGTGGAAATACCGTTACAGTTACTATAACAAGAAACTAAAACAGTACTGAAAATAAAGAAAATAAGGCGTCCAGAAATCTGAAAATGAGCTTGCTATTTATAGGAGGGGATTTGCTAGTACCATCCACAAAAATAGGGAAGATAAGCTTCATTTTGATCTCATCCAATTGCTATCCGATTAGGAACAGTGAACGGATCAGACGGTGCACTTCTTCCCCACGTCACGCCAATTCTGTTTTACTGGGCTTGCACATTTGGTGGCGCTCGCCACCTATTCTGTGGCGCTCGCCACTTAGGTCTTCAATTGGTGGCGCTCGCCACCACCACTGTGGCGCTCGCCACTGGGCAGATTTGGGCCAATGCCCATTTTTGCCATGCTCCTTTGTGGGCTGCTCGAATTTGGGCTTTGCACCCCCCTTTTTGCTCCGTTTTTGATACTTTTTTGCTCAATTCTCTTCTCCGACCTATTTTATTCAACAAAAGTAAAAACAAATCAAATTCTAATAAAAAAGACATAAATGAAATAAATACATATGCAAATGCAACTAAAATTCACCTAAATTAAGCTAAAAATTCGATATGATTTCGTGTCATCAAATTCCCCCACACTTGAACCATTGCTTGTCCTCAAGCATAAAAGAATAGTTAAAAACACATGACACGATCATCTTACTCGTACGTGGTTGCCGGCTAAGCCATGAAAATCAGGTAATAGTGCAAATAACAAGAATACTGTAATGACACAAGAGATTCCCGTTATGTGAAAACAGACCTGAAGCATTTCCTTTTGACTCTACCTCTCACCTAAGTTTCATTCCCCCTTTTCATTCTAGCGCAATCACATTAAGCCCGTTATCTTGTACACGCCAATGGTAGGAAACCTGTTAGTGATTATGATCATCATATAGCGAGGGGTGCTGATAACATAAGTTTGGTAACCCCTATTTGCTTTACCCATTTCGCAGTTGCGGGGGATCGGATCGTAACCCGCCCTACCAAGTTCAGAATCAGACACCTCTGAACAAACTACTAATGAGTTTCTATACTATGGTATTTTTTTCCTTTCTCATGTTTCAACATTTGCTGAATTTTCATTAATTATTTCAAGGAATCAACCAATAGCATTCATTTATAATCAAAATCATTCACTTATATTCTTCGGTTTCCCACTTAGTTTGTGCCTTGAGATGGTGCCGACTGCTAGATAAACTACTAAGGGTTCATTAAAACTCAAGTTCAAAGTTTTATCAAAATTAGTACTCAAATCAGTTTTACACACTTCAGGGAATCTAAGGTGTTAAAACGGTATTGATTTTATCTAACCGTTACCCAAATTCCACAAAATAGCCTAGATAATGTGATCGACGATTTGTGTATCAATAGATTTGATTGACCGCAAGTGCACAGTCTCGTCGTGTAGTTTTAAAAGATATCGAATCCACATGGATAAATAATCGAACTACCGTATTTCTACCGTTACGGTGTAAATCTAAGGCTAATGAATTTTAGGGTTTGTTTAGAATTTTAGAAATTAAAGAAATTAAATTTAAGAGTTTAAATTAATAAAAGCGGGATATCGGTATGTAACTTAATTAACCATCGGGAATTTAATGAATTAATAGCGCGCGTGAAAAGGGTTTATTTTTCAGAAGAACTTTCTTAATTTAAAGGTCTAAACCTCACACTCTCGTTTTGTTGATAAAAACCATACAATCTAGACTAGGGGTTTTGCTGTCACTTTTATACCACCTCAGTTTCGAAAGTATATTTTGAAAATCAATTAGTCCTAATTAATCCTAACGTGGCTCTCGCTCGTTCAAAGATTAATATCAAATTCCTACTATCTGGTTAAAACCTCAAACTCTCGCTCTATTGATTTTAACCTTAGTTGCTTTGTTTTTCTCACTCAAAGCATAGGAGTTTTAAAATTAGGAATTCGAATAAGAAAAATAGTTTAAATGCGCGCGCTAAATCATCATTAAACTCCCTTCGGAGAATTAGTTTACATACCGATATCTAGGAAATTTAGCTAGACATAATTAAGAAATTAAATAAACAAAAACAGAAAATTAAATTGAACATAAATAAATAATTAAATAAAAACATTAAATAAAAACCTGGAGAGAATTGCTGAATAAACTTGCTTGAATTAAAGAAGGTAAAATTCTTGACAGGGAATTGAAAACGGAATTAAAATCGGACTTCCGATGTGGAAGAACCGAGACAGTTTACAATGCGGGAAATTTAAACTGACTGAAATAAAAGAAAATAAAGCGTAGTCTGTTCTGAGAATCAAGCTTCTATTTATAGAGGATTTTTAACTTCTACGATCCATGAAAATAGGAAAGATAGGCTTCACTTTTGATTTTATCCAATAGCCGTACGATTGGGGAAAACAGTTGATCAGACGCGTGCTTGCTCCCCACGTTGCGCAAAAAGCTGTTCCAATTGGATTTGGACTCTGTGGCGGGCGCCACAGAGTTGGTGGCGGGCGCCACCAGCCTGATGGGGGCAAATGCCCCTTTGTGCTAGGCTCCTTTGGTGGGCTGCGCGAATCTTGTGCTTTGCACCCCCTTTTTGCTGCGTTTTTGGCCCTTTTTGCTCAATTCTCTTCTCCGACCTATTTTATTAGACAAAACTAAAAACAAAACAAATACCCGCATAAAAAGACATAAATGAATTAAAAACATATGCAAATGCAACTAAAGTTCACCTAAACTAAGCTAAAAATACGATATGATTTCGTGTCATCAAATTCCCCCACACTTGAACCATTGCTTGTCCTCAAGCATGAAAGAATAGTGAATTGCATAGCACAAGTAAAAACACATGACACGATCATCCTACTCATACGTGGTTGCCGGCTAATCTATGAAAATCAAATAACAGTGCAAATAACAAAAACACCGCAATGACACAAAAGACTCCCATTACATGAAAACAGACCTGAAGCATTTCCTTTTGACTCTACCTCTCTCCTAAGTTTCATTTCCCCTTTTCATTCTAGCGCAATCACATTAAGCCCGTTATCTTGTACACGCCCATGGTAGGAAACCTGTTAGTGATTATGATCATCATATAGCGCGGGGTGCTGATAACATAAGTTTGGTAACCCCTATTTGCTTTACCCACTTCGCAGTTGCGGGGGATCGGATCGTAACCCGCCCTACCAAGTTCAGAATCAGACACCTCTGAACCAACTACTAATGAGTTTCTATACTATGGTATTTTTTTTCCTTCTCATGTTTCAACATTTGCTGAATTTTCATTAATTATTTCAAGGAATCAACCAATAGTATTCATAACATTTATAATCGAAATCATTCACTTATATTCTTCGGTTTCCCACTTAGTTTGTGCCTTGAGATGGTGCCGACTGCTTAGATAAACTACTGAGGGTTCATTAAAACTCAAGTTCAAGGTATTATCAAAACTAGTACTCAAATCAATTTTACACATTTCTGGGAATCTCGGGTGTTAAAACGGTATTGATTTTATCTAACCGTTACCTAACTTTCACAAAATAGCCTAGATAGTGCAAACAACCTATATACTTTCAGACAATCAACATCAAGCATCAGAACTCAATACTTTTGCTTTTCACAAGAAAATTTTTGGTATGGCTCAAGAAATGAGAAAATCGGACAAAACAAAACCAACACGCAAAAACTACTCAATCTAAGTGAACTATCCTAAGGTTTTTATTATGCATGCTAAAATAAATGACTGAAAAGTAAAGGAAAGCGATAAAGCTTCCTCCCCCACACTTAAATCGAGCATTGTCCTCAATGCAACGACTAAAGGTAGGAGAGAAAGTGAAAACCTGGACAGCTAAGCTTCCGCAACTGTAAAGTCGGTGAGTGTGCTATCTCTTTATTACCTGCAAAATTTAGACACACTAAAAAGAAAACATTAGACTCAAAAACAGCGGGTTGCCTCCCACCAAGCGCTTTGTTTAATGTTGGTGAGGGCGAACTTAATTCACGTTTTATCGGGCAGGGCGGATAGGTTAAAATTTGCAAAAGTGTTGTCACTATCCTTAAGGTTGTAATGTTTCAGCCTCTGTCCATTAACCGTGAATGTATCACCGGAGTCATTCTTTATCTCAATCGCCCCATGAGGATGAAGGTGTGAAAAACACAAGAAGGGGGGGTTGAATTGTGTTTTGGTATTTTGAAAACTTCTGCTAAGTTCTGAAGCTTATCAGAAGCACCAGCGGATAAATAAACACAATTAACACACTCACACAAAAGAGTAAGGATAGAGAGAGAGACGAGACAAGCAATTTTATACTGGTTCCTCTCACAAAACGAGAGTAGTCCAGTCCCCTTGCACTTCCAAGGGATTTTACTATAATCACCTAGACTATTACAATGCTCAAACACACTAGTAAGAGACTTCCTACTTGCTCAAGCACACTTGCAAGAGGCTTCCTAATATAAAAGAAATAAGATAGAAAGTGATAAACACTTGATTATAAAATCAAGAGTTTTCTTAAGATTACAACTCAAGACTCTTAAGACTCTAACACAGAATTCCTAATGAATTAGAAAAACAGAGTGTCAGAAGCACAACAGAAAATAGTTTCAGAAGCAGTGCTTTCAGTCTTATGTAAAGGAGTGAAGTTGTATCAGTGCGTACGTTGTTGTTATATGTTGTAACCTCTTTTAATCTTCAAAGAGATTTTCTCTATTTATATGTGAAGAAGAAATAGAGACGTTTGAAGATAATGACCGTTGCAGAGGTCATTTTCAAGCCAGCTGTGAAAAGGACAAGGTAACATGGAACATTTGCCAATTCTGGTAATGCTTATCCTGTTATTCCTTTTTCTTGAGAATATTCGTCCTTATGGAGTAAAATAGTACTAACGTCACAATCCTTGATGATAAGGTTGTAGTACTATGATGTATCAATCAATCACAGCCTTTAATTCAAATGATTTCCAATCATTGAATCAATATCAGTTAACACTGACATTCCTGGCTTGTCATTCAGAGCCTATGTATTTGACATATGCTTCTGAGTCTTCAGCTTCTGAAACTGTTGGTCTTCTCAATGCGTTGCTTCTGATTCAACATAGCTTCTGAGATGACTTGCTTCTGATTAGCTTTTCTTCTGATATCTTAGCTTCTGATATCTTAGCTTTTGATGTCCATGCTTCTGATATCCATGCTTCTGATATCCATGCTAATGCTTTGTTTCAGAGCTTAGTTCAATCAACATAATAAATTAATCTGCACACTTAAAAATTAAACATTAAAATACCCTATTGTTCATTAATACTTTGTTATCATCAAAACACTAAGAGTCAGATTCTGAACATCCTTTGTTCCAACAGAGGATATGTCTTAGAGATTGTAAAGGGGCCTGACCACTTTGAGCGAAGTTTTCCGGGAAAAAGTTTAAGTCTCGAATTAAAAAGAAGTACTAGCTCTCCTACCCTAAACTCTCTCCTAGATAGACGCTTGTCATGCCATTTTTTTGTTCTCTCCTTATAGATTCGGGCATTCTCATAAGCATCAAACCTAAGCTCTTCTAACTCATGGATATCCAAGATCCTTTTCCTACCGGCGGTGGTGTAATTAAAATTTAGTGCCTTGATAGCCCAATAAGCTTTGTGTTCTAGTTCCACTGGTAGATGGCATGATTTGCCATAAACAAGCTTGAAGGGAGTGGTCCCAATTGGGGTCTTATAGGCTGTCCTATATGCCCACAGTGCCTCATTTAATTTTAAAGACCAATCCTTCCTAGAGGTCGCAACTGTTTTTTCTAGAATTTGCTTGATCTCCCTATTGGAGACCTCCACTTGCCCACTTGTTTGTGGGTGATAGGGAGTTGCTACACGGTGTTGGACCCCATATTTAGATAAAAGCCTTTCAAAGATCCTAGAGATAAAATGGGAGCCACCATCGCTGATGACAAGTCTCGGCACACCGAACCTAGGGAAGATCTGGTTTTTAAACAATCTAATCACTACTTGGGCGTCATTAGTTGGAGAGGCAACATCCTCGATCCATTTGGACACGTAATCAACAGCCACGAGTATGTATTTGTTCCCAAAAGAAGTTGGGAATGGTCCCATGAAATCTATCCCCCATACATCAAATACTTCCACTTCAAGGATGCCATGTTGAGGCATTTCATCGCGCCTAGAGATGCCACCAGCGCGTTGGCACTGATCACAACTTTTTATGGCATTGTGGACATCTCTCCAAAGAGTGGGCCAAAAGAGGTCGGCTTGTAAGATTTTAGCACAAGTTTTGGAAGTACTTGCGTGTCCTCCATAGGGCGCAGAATGGCAATGAGTGATAATGCTTTGCGCCTCATCTTCAGGGACACATCGACGGAAGATTCCATCGACGCCTCTCTTGAAAAGAAGAGGGTCATCCCAATAGTAATGTTTTAGATCACTAAAGAACTTCTTCTTTTGCTGGTAAGTTAAATCAGGCGGAAGGACCCTTGCTGCTAAGTAGTTAACAAAATCAGCATACCATGGCAAAGGGTCTCTTCTGAAGACAGAGTTGACGACCTCGATGTCATCTTGAGTCAAATGGTACTCGGAGGCGACACTTTCCATAAGGGCTACTAGCCTCTCATACGGAAAGTCATCGTTTATGGGCACTTCTTCAGGCGCCATCCCCTCCATTCTTGACAAGTGGTCTGCAACTGTGTTGTCGATCCCTTTCTTATCTTGGATCTCTAAATCAAATTCTTGAAGGAGCAAGATCCATCTTAGGAGCCTTGGTTTGGCATCCTTTTTGTTCACAAGGTACCTAATTGCGGCATGGTCGGTATAGACAATGATTTTGGCCCCTATTAGGTAGGAACAGAATTTATCAACCGCAAATACAACAGCCAGGAGTTCTTTTTCTGTGGTAGCGTAGTTCATTTGCGCGGGGTCTAAGGTCCTACTAGCATAGTAGATAGCGTGAAGCTTCTTATCTTTTCTTTGACCTAGAACCGCGCCTATAGCATAGTCACTAGCGTCACACATGATCTCAAATGGTAGACTCCAATCGGGTGGCTGCATGATGGGGGCGGAAATGAGAGCTGCCTTTAATTGCTTGAATGCCGTTAGGCACTCCTCATCAAAAATGAACTCGGCATCTTTCATTAGCAGCCCGGTTAACGGCTTTGTGATTTTGGAGAAGTCCTTAATGAATCGCCGATAGAAACCGGCGTGTCCTAAAAAGCTTCGGACTTCTCTCACAGATTTGGGAGGTGGTAGATTCTCTATGACTTGGATTTTAGCTCTATCTACCTCAATCCCTTTGTTGGACACTATATGTCCAAGAACAATACCTTGACGAACCATGAAATGGCACTTTTCCCAATTAAGTACAAGATTGACTTTTTCACATCTTTCAAGTACCTTTTCAAGGTTTGTCAAGCATCCTTCAAAACTTTGGCCACATACGGAGAAATCATCCATGAAGACCTCCATAATGTCATTGATGTAATCGGCGAAGATTGCTTGCATACATCTTTGGAAAGTAGCAGGAGCATTACACAATCCAAATGGCATTCGCCTATATGCAAATGTGCCAAAAGGACAAGTGAAAGTCGTTTTCTCTTGGTCATCGGGATGAATAGGAATCTGGAAGAATCCCGAGTAACCATCTAGATAGCAGAAGTAGGAATGATTAGCCATACGCTCAAGCATTTGATCAATGAAGGGCGAAGGGAAATGATCCTTGCGCGTGGCTTTGTTGAGTTTCCTATAGTCAATGCACATTCTACTACCCGTTACGACTCTTTGTGCTACAGACTCTCCTTTCTCATTGGTAACTACAGTCACTCCACCTTTCTTAGGCACGACATGAACGGGACTGACCCATTTACTGTCGGAGATCGGGTATATTATTCCTGCATCCAGAAGTTTCTCAACTTCCTTCTTAACTACTTCAGTGAGAATGAGATTTATCCTTCTTTGCGGTTCTCGAGAGGTTTTGCAATCTTCCTCGAGGTAGATGCGGTGCATGCAAAGAGAAGGACTTATCCCTTTAAGATCAGATATGCTATATCCTAAAGCAGCTGGGAATTTTCTCAGGACTTTTAGTAGCTTTTCGGTTTCTGATTGTCCTAAATTGGCGCACACAATCACAGGGCGCTTAAGCTCTTGATCAAGGAATTCATACCTTAGACTCTCAGGTAGAGGTTTTAGTTTGAGAGAAGATTGATCGGGAGACGGCGTCGGGTTTGGTGTAATCTCAAAGCATTCACCGAGCTCGTCATCCTGAACTTCGAGAGTAGGAGTTGGAGAAGATGTGAGAATTTCAGTGTAAATGGTTTGATCATTCTCCATTTCCTTCCTGCATTCGTCAATGACGTCAAGCAGATAGCAAGTATCATCTATGGCGGGCGCACTTAGGAATTGAGTCAAAATGAATTCAACTTTTTCTCCCACTTCAAAGGTGAGCTTTCCTTTCTTGACATCAATTATTGCACCGGCCGTAGCAAGGAATGGCCTTCCTAAAATGATAGGCGTGTTAGAGTCCTCCCTAATATCCATGACTATGAAGTCGGTTGGGATAAAGAACTGACCTACACGCACTAGAACGTTTTCTAAGACCCCCATAGGCATTTTGACTGAACGATCGGCAAACTGTATAGACATTCTGGTGGGTCTTATCTCGCCTAGCTTGAGCCTTTCGCATATGGTCATGGGCATCAAACTAATGCTGGCACCTAAATCGCATAGGGCCTTATCAATGACAAACTTCCCTATGACACAGGGTATAGAGAAACTTCCTGGATCTTTGAGTTTGGGAGGCATCTTGTTTTGAAGGATAGCACTACACTCGGCGGTGAGTGTAACAGTTTCATCATCCTCAATCCTCTTTTTGTTAGTCAAGATTTCCTTGAGGAACTTAGCATATGCGGGCATTTGAGTGATAGCTTCGGTGAATGGAATGGTTATGTTTAACTGCTTAAGAAGCTCCATGAATTTCTTGAATTGCCCCATGCTTTTGGTCTTTTCGAACCTTTGAGGATATGGAATGGGTGGTTTGTAAGGTGGCGGAGGCACATAGGGGGTTTCTTTTTCTTTTGCCTCGACGCCATTCCCTTCTTTCTCTTTCGGTTCACTCTCTTTCTCAACTGGTTCATCTGGCTTTTGCTGCATGGCAGGCCTCTCAATCCTAGGGTCAATTGGTTCATCATACTGTGTTCCACTTCGCAGTGTCACAGCGTTTACATGGGCTTTAGGATTGGGTTGAGGTTGGCCAGGAAATGTTCCTGCAGGAGCAGCCATGGATGATTGCTGTTGAGCCACCTGTGCAACTTGTGTTTCTAGTATCTTATGGTGGGTGGTCAAGATATCAACTTTACTATTTAATTGCTCGAACAACTTAGTGAAATGCAGGTTTTGATTCTTGATCCCCTCATTAGCTTGCACTTGGGACGCCATGAAGGTTTCAAACATGGCGTAAAGGCTAGGCTTCCCAGGGTTATCTTGATTTGGCACAGTAGCTTTTTGAAAACCTGGTGGGCCAGAGGTTTGGCCTTGTCTAGGTGGATACAAGGCATTGTTATTCTTGTACGAAAGATAGGGACTGTTCTTCCAAGCTGGGTTGTAGTTGTTGGAATATGGGCCTCCTTGGGCGTAGTTTACTTGATCGGGAGAAACTCCGGTCAAAAGTTGGCATTCAGCTATAGCATGCCCGGGAGTGCCACATATTTCACAGTTCACGACTGCTGCTGCTACGGTAGCAGCAGGAGTATTGAGTAAGCTGTCTAATTTCTGAGTGAGTGCATCAACCTTGGCGCTGACGTGGTCAAGGCCGCTTATCTCATGCATCCCTCCTCTCGATAGAGGTTTTTCCATGGAGGTTCTTTCGCCTCCCCACTGGTAGTGATTCTAAGCCATACTCTCGATGAGTTGGTAGGCTTCATTGTAGGGCTTGTCCATTAGTGCGCCGCCCGCGGCGGCGTCTATTGTCATCCTTGTATTGTACAGGAGACCATTGTAGAAGGTGTGGATAATCAACCACTCCTCCAGACCGTGATGTGGACAGATCCTTAACATGTCCTTGAACCTCTCCCATGCCTCATAGAGAGATTCATTGTCTTTCTGCTGAAATCCATTGATTTGGCTCTTAGCATAGCAGTCTTGCTAGGTGGGAAATACCTAGCCAGAAAGACTTTCTTTAACTCTTCCCATGTAGTGACAGAGTTGGAAGGTAGAGACTGGAGCCAAGCACGGGCTCGATCTCTAAGAGAGAAAGGGAAGAGGCGAAGCCTAATTGTTTCGGGGCTTACGCCATTAGCTTTCACTGTATCGGCGTATTGTAGGAAGACAGAGAGGTGGAGATTAGGGTCATCTGTAGGACTTCCCGAGAACTGACTTTGCTGAACTGCTGAGAGTAGGGAAGGTTTAAGCTCAAAATTGTTAGCCTCTATCGCAGGGGCAACAATGCTGTTATGCGGTTCAGCATCAGAGGGGGTAGCGTAGTACCTTAGAGGACGGTTTTGAGGACCTATTTCCATTTCTACTTCCTCTTCGGATTGTTCCGAGTCTTCGTCTGTTTCGGGAAAGATGATTTGATTTTGGGGAACTATGTATCTTTCCCTAAACTGCTCAATTCGGCGTCTTACACTTAGTAGACGCTCAGGGTTGTCGATCGGAGTTTCTAATTCTTCGCTTTGAGAGCGGGTCTTTGGCATACAATCGACAAGCCAAAAAGGGTAATTTTTTTGATTTTTTTCTTTTTAATTTTTTTCGATTTTTAAATTTTTTAACAGAAAATTAAAGTTGCCTTAGTCTCTACGTTGTAACGACGGAGTTACAATATCGACTAAATTGGTCCCCGGCAACGGCGCCAAAAACTTGATCGACGATTTGTGTATCAATAGATTTGATTGACCGCAAGTGCACAGTCTCGTCGTGTAGTTTTAAAAGATATCGAATCCACAGGGACCAATAATCGAACTACCGTATTTCTACCGTTACGGTGTAAATCTAAGGCTAATGAATTTTAGGGTTTGTTTAGAATTTTAGAAATTAAAGAAATTAAATTTAAGAGTTTAAATTAATAAAAGCGGGATATCGGTATGTAACTTAATTAACCATCGGGAATTTAATGAATTAATAGCGCGCGTGAAAAGGGTTTATTTTTCAGAAGAACTTTCTTAATTTAAAGGTCTAAACCTCACACTCTCGTTTTGTTGATAAAAACCATACAATCTAGACTAGGGGTTTTGCTGTCACTTTTATACCACCTCAGTTTCGAAAGTATATTTTGAAAATCAATTAGTCCTAATTAATCCTAACGTGGCTCTCGCTCGTTCAAAGATTAATATCAAATTCCTACTATCTGGTTAAAACCTCAAACTCTCGCTCTATTGATTTTAACCTTAGTTGCTTTGTTTTTCTCACTCAAAGCATAGGAGTATTAAAATTAGGAATTCGAATAAGAAAAATAGTTTAAATGCGCGCGCTAAATCATCATTAAACTCCCTTCGGAGAATTAGTTTACATACCGATATCTAGGAAATTTAGCTAGACATAATTAAGAAATTAAATAAACAAAAACAGAAAATTAAATTGAACATAAATAAATAATTAAATAAAAACATTAAATAAAAACCTGGAGAGAATTGCTGAATAAACTTGCTTGAATTAAAGAAGGTAAAATTCTTGACAGGGAATTGAAAACGGAATTAAAATCGGACTTCCGATGTGGAAGAACCGAGACAGTTTACAATGCGGGAAATTTAAACTGACTGAAATAAAAGAAAATAAAGCGTAGTCTGTTCTGAGAATCAAGCTTCTATTTATAGAGGATTTTTAACTTCTACGATCCATGAAAATAGGAAAGATAGGCTTCACTTTTGATTTTATCCAATAGCCGTACGATTGGGGAAAACAGTTGATCAGACGCGTGCTTGCTCCCCACGTTGCGCAAAAAGCTGTTCCAATTGGATTTGGACTCTGTGGCGGGCGCCACAGAGTTGGTGGCGGGCGCCACCAGCCTGATGGGGGCAAATTCCCCTTTGTGCTGGGCTCCTTTGGTGGGCTGCGCGAATCTTGTGCTTTGCACCCCCTTTTTGCTGCGTTTTTGGCCCTTTTTGCTCAATTCTCTTCTCCGACCTATGTTATTAGACAAAACTAAAAACAAAACAAATACCCGCATAAAAAGACATAAATGAATTAAAAACATATGCAAATGCAACTAAAGTTCACCTAAACTAAGCTAAAAATACGATATGATTTCGTGTCATCATAATGCAAACAACCTATATACTTTCAGACAATCAACATCAAGCATCAGAACTCAACACTTGCTTTTCACAAGAAAATTTTTGGTATGGCTCAAGAAATGGGAAAATCAGACGATATCAAAACCAACACGCAAAATCAACTCAATCTAAGTGAACTAACCTAAGGTTTTATTATGCATGCAAAACTAAATGACTGTAAGTAAAGGAAAGCGATAAAGCTTCCTCCCCCACACTTAAATCGAGCATTGTCCCCAATGCAACGACTCAAGGTGAGCTTGGAAGGGTACAACATGAGTAGCTAAGCTTTCATAACTTGTAAAGTCGTCGAGCGTGCTATCTCTTTATTACCTGCAAAATAAAATGAACTAAAAGGAGAAACATTAAATTCAAAATCAGCGAGTTGCCTCCCACCAAGCGCTTTGTTTAAAGTCGGTTAGCTCGACTTCAGGTGACTTAGCTCACGTAACAGCGGACAGGGCGGATAGGTTGAAATTTGTAAGTGTGGTGTTACTATCCTTAAGGTTGTAATGTTTCAACCGCTGCCCATTAACTGTGAATGTATCACCAGGGTCACTCTTTATCTCAATTGCCCCATGAGGATATGTCTTAGAAATTGTAAAGGGGCCTGACCACTTGGAGCGAAGTTTTCCGGGGAAGAGTTTAAGTCTTGAATTGAAAAGAAGTACTGACTGTCCTACCTTAAACTCTCTCCTAGATAGACGCTTGTCATGCCATTTCTTTGTTCTTTCTTTATAAATCCTGGCATTCTCATAGGCGTCCAACCTAAGCTCTTCCAACTCGTGGATATCCAAGGTCCTCTTCCTACCGGCGGTGGTGTAATCAAAATTGAGGGCTTTGATAGCCCAATAAGCTTTGTGTTCCAATTCCACCGGTAGATGGCATGATTTAACATAAACAAGCATGAAGGGAGTGGTCCCAATTGGGGTCTTATAGGCTGTCCTATATGCCCACAGTGCCTCATTCAGTTTTAAGGACCAATCCTTCCTAGAGGTTGCAACTACTTTTTCAAGGATTTGCTTGATCTCCCTATTGGAGACCTTCACTTGCCACTTGTTTGCGGGTGATAAGGAGTTGCTATACGGTGTCGGACCCCATATTTAGATAACAATCTTTCAAAGATCCTAGAAATGAAATGGGAGCCACCATCGCTGATGACAAGTCTCGGCACACCGAACCTAGGGAAGATCTGGTTTTTGAACAATCTAATCACTTCTTTGGCGTCATTAGTTGGAGAGGCGGCAGCCTCGATCCATTTGGACACGTAATCGACAGCCACAGGTATGTATTTGTTCCCAAAAGAAGTTGGGAATGGTCCCATGAAATCTATCCCCCAAACATCAAATACTTCCACTTCCAGGATGCCATGTTGAGGCATTTCATCGCGCCTAGAGATGCAACCAGCGCGTTGGCACTGATCACAACTCCTTATGGCAGCGTGGACATCTTTCCAAAGAGTGGGCCAAAAGAGGCCGGCTTGTAAGATCTTAGCACAGGTTTTGGAAGTACTTGCATGTCCTCCATAGGGCGCAAAATGACAATGAGTGATAATGCTTTGCGCCTCATCTTCGGGGACACATCAACGGAAAATTCCATCGGCACCCCTCTTGAAAAGAAGAGGGTCATCCCAATAGTAATGTTTTAGGTCACTAAAGAACTTCTTCTTTTGCTGGTAAGTTAAATCAGGAGGAAGGACTCTTGCTGCTAAGTAATTAACAATATCAGCATACCATGGCAAAGAGTCTCTTGTGAAGACAGAGATGACGACTTCAATGTCGTCTTGAAGCAAAGCGCACTCGGAGGCGACACTTTCCATTAGGGCTACGAGCCTCTCATACGGGAAGTCATCATTTATAGGTACCGTTTCAGGCACCATTCCTTCCATTCTTGACAAATGGTCCGCGACTGTGTTGTCGATTCCTTTCTTGTCTTGGATCTCCAAATCAAATTCTTGAAGAAGCAAGATCCATCTCAGGAGCCTCGGTTTGGCGTCCTTTTTGTTCACTAGATACCTAATTGTGGCATGATCTGTATAGACAATGATTTTGGCCCTTATTAGGTAGGAACGAAATTTATCAACTGCAAACACAACAGCCAGAAGTTCTTTTTCTGTGGTAGCGTAGTTCATTTGCGCAGGGTCTAAGGTCCTACTAGCATAGTAGATAGCATGAAGCTTCTTATCCTTCCTTTGACCTAGAACTGCGCCTATAGCATAGTCACTAGCGTCACACATTATCTCAAATGGTAGACTCCAATCAGGCGGCTGCATGATGGGGGCAGAAATGAGAGCTGCCTTTAATTGCTTGAATGCCGTTAGGCATTCCTCATCAAAAATGAACTCGGCATCTTTCATTAGCAGCCCAGTTAACGGCTTTGTGATTTTGGAGAAGTCTTTAATGAATCGCCGATAGAAACCGGCGTGTCCTAAAAAGCTTCGGACTTCTCTCATAGATTTGGGAGGTGATATGTTCTCTATAACTTGGATTTTAGCTCTATCTACCTCAATCCCTTTGTTGGACACTATATGTCCAAGAACAATACCTTGAAGAACCATGAAATGACACTTTTCCCAATTAAGCACAAGATTGACTTTTTCACATCTTTCAAGCACCTTCTCAAGGTTTGTCAAGCATCCTTCAAAACTTTGCCCGCATACGGAGAAATCATCCATGGAGACCTCCATAATGTCATTGATGTAATCTGCAAAGATTGCTTGCATACATCTTTGGAAAGTAGCGGGGGCATTACACAATCCAAATGGCATTCGCCTATATGCAAATGTGCCAAAAGGACAAGTGAAAGTCGTTTTCTCTTGGTCATCGGGATGAATAGGAATCTGGAAGAATCCCGAATAACCATTTAGATAGCAGAAGTAGGAATGATTAGCCAGACACTCAAGCATTTGATCAATGAAGGGCAAAGGGAAATGATCCTTGCGTGTGGCTTTGTTGAGTTTCCTTTAGTCAATGCACATTCTACTACCCGTTACGACTCTTTGTGCTACAGACTCTCCTTTCTCATTGGTAACTACAGTCACTCCACCTTTCTTAGGCACGACATGAATGGGACTGACCGATTTACTATCGGAGTCGGGTATATTATTCCTGCATCCAGAAGTTTTTCAACTTCTTTCTTAACTACTTCAGTGAGAATGGGATTTATCCTTCTTTGCGGTTCTCGAGAGGTTTTCCAATCTTCCTCGAGGTAGATGCGGTGCATGCAAAGAGAAGGACTTATCCCTTTGAGATCAGATATGCTATATCCTAAAGCAGCTGGGAATTTTCTTAGGACATTGAGCAACTTGTCGGTCTCCGACTGTCCTAAATCGGCGCACACAATCACGGGGCGCTTAAGCTCTTGATCAAGGAATTCATACCTTAGACTCTCAGGTAGAGGTTTTAGTTCGAGAGAAGATTGATCAGGAGACGGCGTCGGGTTTGGTGTAATCTCAAAGCATTCACCGAGCTCGTCATCCTGAACTTCGAGAGTAGGAGTTGGAGAAGATGTGAGAATTTCAGTGTAAACGGTTTGATCATTCTCCATTTCCTTTCTGCATTCGTCAATGACGTCAAGCAGATAGCAAGTATCATCTATAGCAGGCGCGCTTAGGAATTGAGTCAAAATGAATTCAACTTTTTCATCTCCCACTTCAAAGGTGAGCTTCCCCTTTTTGACATCAATTATCGCACCGGCTGTAGCGAGGAATGGCCTTCCTAAAATGATAGGCGTGTTAGAGTCATCCTTAATATCCATGACTATGAAGTCGGTTGGAATAAAGAACTGACCTACACGCACCGGAACATTTTCTAAGACTCCTATAGGCATCTTGACCGAACGGTCGGCAAACTGAATGGACATTCTAGTGGGTCTTAGCTCGCCTAGCTTGAGTCTCTCGCATATGGTCTTGGGCATCAAACTAATGCTGGCACCTAAATCACATAGGGCTTTGTCAATAACAAACTTCCCAATGACACAGGGTATGGAGAAACTTCCTGGATCCTTGAGTTTAGGAGGCATTTTGTTTGGAAGGATAACACTACACTCGGCAGTGAGTGTAACAGTTTCGTTATCCTCAATCCTCTTTTTGTTGGTTAGGATCTCCTTGAGAAACTTAGCATATGCGGGCATTTGTGTGATAGCTTCAGTGAATGGGATGGTGATATTCAACTGCTTGAGAAGCTCCACAAATTTCTTGAATTGCCCCATGCTTTTGGTCTTTTCCAACCTTTGAGGATAAGGAATGGGTGGTTTGTAAGGTGGCGGAGGCACATAAGGTGTTTCCTTTTCTTTTGCCTCGACTCCATTTCCTTCTTTCTCTTTGGGTTCACTCTCTTTCTCAGCTGGTTCATCTGGCTTTTGCTGCATGGCAGGCCTCTCAATCCTAGGGTCAACTGGTTCATCATACTGTGTTCGACTTCGCAGTGTCACAGCGTTTACATGGGCTTTAGGATTGGGCTGAGGTTGGCCAGGAAATGTTCCTGCAGGAGCAGACATGGATGATTGCTGTTGAGCCACCTGTGCAACTTGAGTTTCTAGTATCTTATGATGGGTGGTCAAAACATCAACTTTACTGTTCGATTGCTCGAACATCTTAGCGAAATGCAGGTTTTGATTCTTGATCCCTTCGTTAGTTTGCATTTGGGACGCCATGAAGGTTTCAAACATGGCGTCAAGGCTAGACTTCCCAGAGTTTTCTTGATTTAGCACGGGAGCCTTTTGAAAACCTGGTGGACCAGAGGATTGGCCTTGTCTAGGTGGATACAATGCATTGTTGTTCTTGTATGAAAGATAGGGACTGTTCTTCCAAGCTGAGTTGTAGTTGTTGGAATATGGGCCTCCTTGGGCGTAGTTCACTTGATCGGAAGGAGTTCCGGCCAAGAGTTGGCATTCAGCTGTAGCATGCCCTGGAGCGCCACATATTTCACAACTAGAGACGGTTGCTGCTACGGTAGCAGCAGGAACATTGAGTAAGCTGTCTAATTTTAGAGTGAGTGCATCAACCTTGGCACTGACGTGGTCAAGGCCGCTTATCTCATGCATTCCTCCTCTCGATAGAGGTTTTTCTGCGGAGGTTCTTTCGCCTCCCCACTGGTAGTGATTCTGAGCCATGCTCTCGATGAGCTGATAGGCATCAGTGTAGGGCTTGTCCATGAGGGCGCCGCCTGCGGCAGCGTCTATGGTCATCCTTGTATTGTAGAGGAGACCGTTGTAGAAGGGGTGGATAATTAGCCACTCCTCTAAACCATGATGTGGACAAAGCCTCAACATGTCTTTAAATCTCTCCCATGCTTCATAAAGAGATTCGTTGTCTTTCTGCTTAAATCCATTGATTTGGGCTCTCAGCATAGCAGTCTTGCTAGGTGGGAAATACCTAGCCAGAAAGACTTTCTTCAACCTTTCCCATGTAGTGCCAGAGTTGGAAGGTAGGGACTGGAGCCAAGCACGGGCTCGATCTCTTAGAGAGAATGGGAAGAGACGAAGCGTTATCGCTTCGGGACTTACGCCATTAGCTTTCACTATATCGGCGTATTGTAGGAAGACAGAGAGGTGGAGATTAGGGTCTTCTGAAGGACCACCCGAGAACTGACTTTGCTGAACTGCTGAGAGTAGGGAAGGTTTAAGCTCAAAATTGTTAGCCTCTATCGCAGGGGCAACAATGCTGTTATGTGGTTCAACATCTGTAGGGGTAGCATAGTACTTCAGAGGGCGGTTTTGAGGACCTATTTCCATTTCTAATTCCTCTTCGGATTGTTCCGAGTCTTCGTCTGTTTCGGGAAAGATGATTTGATTTTGGGGCACTATGTATCTTTCCCTAAACTGTTCAATTCGGCGTCTTACACTTAGTAGACGCTCTGGGTTGTCAACTAGAGTTTCTAATTCTTCGCTATTAGAGCGGGTACTTGGCATACAATTGACAAACCAAAAAGGATAATTTTATTTTTTATTTTTTATTTTTTTTAACAGAAAATTAAAAGTTGCCTTAGTCTCTACGTTGTAACGACGGAGTTACAATATCGACTAAATTGTTCCCCGGCAACGGCGCCAAAAACTTGATCGACGATTTGTGTATCAATAAATATTTTATAACTGCAAGTGCACAGTTTCGTCGTTGAGTTTTAAAAGATATCGAACCACAGAGACCAACAGTCGAACTACCGTATTTCTATCGTTGCGGTGTAAATCTAAGGCTAATAGATGTTTAGGGTTGATTGGAATTTTAAAATTAAAAGAAATTACACTAAGAATTTAATTAATTAATAAAAGCGGGATATCGGTATGTAACTTAATTAACCATCGGGGATTCAACAAATTAATAGCGCGCGAAAAAAAAGGTTTATTTTTCAGAAGAATTTTCTCAATTTAAAGGTTTAAACCTCACACTCTCGTTTTGTTGATAAAAACCATACTTTCTAAGCTAGAAGTTTTACTGTCACTTTTCTACCACCTTAGCTTCGAAAGTATATTTTGAAAATCAATAAATTCTAATTAATCCTAACGTGGCTCTCGCTCGTTCAAAGATTAATATCAAATCCCTACTATCTAGTTAAAGCCTCAAACTCTCGCTCTATTGACTTTAACCTTAGTTGCTTTATTTTACTCTCGTTCAAAAGCTTTGTATTAAA
Source organism: Trifolium dubium (assembly GCA_951804385.1). NCBI lineage: Eukaryota > Viridiplantae > Streptophyta > Magnoliopsida > Fabales > Fabaceae > Trifolium > Trifolium dubium. Next base: position 41,778,619 of record OX638064.1, read on the forward strand.
TTAGAAATTTGAATCAGAAAAATAGTTTAATAAATGCGCGCGCTAAATCATTATTAAATCCCCTTCGGAGAATTAGTTTACATACCGATATCTAAGAATTTAGCTAGACATGACAAAGGAAATAAATAAATAAACCATAATAAATAAATAATTAAATAACGACATAAAAACCTGAAATTAGAAATTGCTGGAAACTTGAAATAAAACTGCTGGAATTAATCGGAATAATATTCTTGACAGGAAAGTGACAACAGAACTGAAAACGGATTCCCGGTGTGGAAATACCGTTACAGTTACTGTAACAAGAAACTAAAACAGTACTGAAAATAAAGAAAATAAGGCGTCCAGAAATCTGAAAATGAGCTTGCTATTTATAGGAGGGGATTTGCTAGTACCATCCACAAAAATAGGGAAGATAAGCTTCATTTTGATCTCATCCAATTGCCATCCGATTAGGAATAGAAAACGGATCAGACGTTGCACTTCTTCCCCACGTCACGCCAATTCTGTTTTACTGGGCTTGCACATTTGGTGGCGCTCGCCACCTATTCTGTGGCGCTCGCCACTTAGGTCTTCAATTGGTGGCGCTCGCCACCACCACTGTGGCGCTCGCCACTGGGCAGATTTGGGCCAATGCCCATTTTTGCCATGCTCCTTTGTGGGCTGCGCGAATTTGGGCTTTGCACCCCCTTTTTGCTCCGTTTTTGATACTTTTTTGCTCAATTCTCTTCTCCGACCTATTTTATTCAACAAAAGTAAAAACAAATCAAATTCTAATTGATCGACGATTTGTGTATCAATAAATTTGATTAACCGCAAGTGCACAGTCTCGTCGTGTAGTTTTAAAAGATATCGAATCCACAGGGACCAACAGTCGAACTACCGTATCTGTATCGTCACGGCGTAAATCTAAGGCAGATAGGTGTTTTAGAATTGTTTGGAATTTTAAAGGAAATTAAAATTTAAGAATTTAAATTAATAAAAGCGGGATATCGGTATGTAACTTAATTAACCGTCGGGAATTTAATAAATAAATAGCGCGCGAAAAAAAGGTTTATTTTTCAGAAGAACTTTCTCAATTTAAAGGTCTAAACCTCACACTCTCGTTTTGTTGATAAAAACCATACTTTCTAAGCTAGGAGTTTTACTGTCACTTTTCTACCACCTTAGCCTCGAAAGTATATTTTGAAAATCACTTAGTTCTAATGAATCCTAACGTGGCTCTCACTCGTTCAAAGATTAATATCAAATTCCTACTATCTAGTTAAAACCTCAAACTCTCGCTCTATTGATTTTAACCTTAATCGCTTTATTTTACTCTCGTTCAAAAGCTTAGGAGTTTTAAAATTAGGAATTCGAATCAGAAAAATAGTTTAATAAGTGCGCGCGCTAAATCATTACTAAATCCCCTTCGGAGAATTAGTTTACATACCGATATCTACGAAATTTAGCTAGACATGAAGCAAGAAACAAATAAATAAAAGCTATAAATTAAATAAGGCATAAATAAATAATTAAATAAAAACATTAAAAGGAACCTGAAATAAAATTCTGAATAAACTTGAATTAAATTTGACGAAAATAACCGGTACAGAATTCTTGACAGGAAGGTGAAAACAGAACTGAAAACGGATTCCTGATGTGGAAATACCGTTACAGTTACTGTAACATGAAACTAAAATTGGCAGAAAACTCAAGGAAATAATGCGTAAAGAATCTGATTTTTGAGCTTCTATTTATAGGGGAGATTTAACTTGCACGATCCTCTTTTTAGGGAAGGGATAAGCTTGTTTTTGATCCCATCCAATTGCCGTACGATAGGAACAGAAAACGGATCAGACGAATGCCACTTCTCCACGTTACGCAAAAATATGTTTTTGCTGGATTGGGCTTTTGTGGCGACCGCCACAGAAGTGGTGGCGAGCGCCACCAGGCCAAATTCTGGTTTGCTGGATTGGGCTTCTGTGGCGACCGCCACAGAAGTGGTGGCGACCGCCACCAGGCCAAATTCTGGGTTTGGCTGATTTTGCTTGATTTGCACCCCTTTTTGCTCCATTTTTGACCCTTTCCGCTCAATTCTCTTCTCCGACCTATTTTATTCGACAAAACTAAAAACAAAACAAATACCAACATAAAAACAAACAAAAGAAATAAAAACATATGAAAATGCAACTAAAGTTCACATAAATTAAGCTAAAAATACGATATGATTTCGTGTCATCACTAATAAAAAAGACATAAATGAAATAAATACATATGCAAATGCAACTAAAATTCACCTAAATTAAGCTAAAAATACGATATGATTTCGTGTCATCACTAATGCTCCAATCAAAATGGATGTTCCTGTTGAACAATCCTATATTGCAAATGAGTTCAACCACACTTGAAGTATGGTGTGAAATTTGGTTCCAAGAAAAAAAAATTCCTCAAATAAGAAAAGGAGCTAAAATGAAAGATGACCCAAGTGAAGATATGAAAACTGATGACACATTATTTGTGTGTTATTTAGGCCTTTATTCATGAGTTATTTCCTGCCAATATGGTGATCAAACCATATTTTAATGCAATTTCATTAGTTTATTTAGTTTTGAGTCTAGAATTATGTATTAGGAGTAATTATGTAATTTTGATGAAAAATAGTTAGTTTAGAGGCAACTTATGTCAAGGCATGTTATTTGGTTCTGGATCATCATCAAAAGGCATCTACTGATAATGACTGTCAAGACATTGAGTTCCCTACAAGTCAACAAGTCAAGCGCTGCTAGAAGACAAATCTGGGAATGTACTAGAACATTGTGAAAGACATCTTTGGAGGATAAGGATGAATTGGCTGGCTCGCCAGTTGTCAACATCACAAATAATTGTACTATGATTAGTGGTCCTTGCAAATGGAATATCCTTTATTCCTTGGGCCTAGTAGTCACAATTAAGGTTGCACCCGATCCAAGAAGGATTGTCCTATAAATACACGTCCCTAAACCTTAAAATGCATGCTTGAAACTTAGAGAATAGATCTGAAAAGAAGAAGAGCTGCTGCGCCGTTTGAAGAGCTATCGCAGGAGGCGGCCGGTGATAACGAGAGGCACGACAGTGTCTGTAGGAGTATCTATTGCATTGTAATGGGTATCACTACTTTACTTGTTATTATTGTTGTCGTTTCTATGCTCATTCTGAGCTAAACTCTTTGTAGTTGAGATTATGTGAAGTTTAATATAATGAATGAGGTATTTATGTGAATGAATGATTGTTCTTGTGTCATCTTTAACTTTATGTTTTTATGAAAATACATTTATTTCATTGACTGATCAACTTAGATTTAAATACAAGTTGCATGTGTAGAGACATCTAGCATGTTAATGGAAATAATAAAGTTAATAAGGTTAAGTGGGAGCAGACATGTAATCCCTACCTTTTCTTATGGATAAGTTAAGGGCCTTAGTGGGATCAAGCACGTTCTTTTCTGAACTCTAGTGGGATTAATAGTAACCTCGACAGAGCCAGTTCATTATACCCCATTTTAATATCTAACGTTGTAGACATACACCACAAGGCAAGCTTGCTCACAGATGGCACGACAGTAGTTATCATTCACTATGCTTCGTTCATGTATTAAATGGATCTTAATCTCAGCTACCCTTTTATTCTTGTTTTCAACCATCACTTTATATAACTGTTATTTTATTTATTGTGTTAAAAACCAAATATGTTTTGTTACCATTACAATAGACTAAACACTTTATTTGAACTTGGAATGTATAACCCTTAGACTATTCCCTGTGGGTTCGACACTCTTTTCACTTATTACTTGCTATGATTGACTGTGTATACTTGCGTATCACATTTGCCAACCACCAAGTTTTTGGCGCCGTTGCCGGGGAATAGCGCGGATTTAAGTTCCATTTTCATTTATTGTAGTTTTAGTTTATTGTTGTCATTTGATCTTTTCTGTCAAGTGGTTTATCTACAGGTGTGCTCTGACATTGCATGCGTAGATTGCTTACACCTGAGTACAGACCAGATCCTGAGATAGAAAGAACATTCAGAATTCGTAGGAGGAATACAAGAGGCAATCAGAGGCAAGACTCTGGTACTAGTCTGGTTTTTGAAGAAACAATTGTACAAGCTTCTGGCTCTAGTTCAGAAGAAGAAGTAACCATGGCTGATCCTGGAGAAGATCCACCACCAGGAGGGCAGAACCCTCCTATTGAACATCAGAATCCTGACATTATTGGCATTGCCAATGATAGAGGGAGAAGCATAAGGGATTATGCAGTGTTTGACCATAATTCTATGAACACTGGCATAGTTAGAGAGGAGATTACCACTGCTGCGTTCGAGTTCAAGCCTATGATGTTCCAAATGTTGCAGACTATTGGCCAATTTAGTGGAGTTGCTACTGATGATCCTCACTTGCACCTGAGACAATTCTTGGAGGTGGCAAGTAACTTTAAAATTCCTGGAATTACTGATGATGCTTTCAAGCTGAGACTCTTTCCTTATTCATTAAGGGATAGAGCAAAGAGTTGGCTTAACTCTCTAGAGCCTAATTCCATTACTACTTGGAATACTCTAGCTGAGAAGTTTTTAGCCAAATACTTTCCTCCTGTCAAGAATGCAGAGATGAGGAATGAAATCACTTCATTCAGACAAGGAGAAGATGAGACTTTGTTTGATGCATGGGAGAGATTCAAAGAGATGCTGAGACAATGTCCACACCATGGTATTCCTGTGTGTATCCAACTTGAGACATTCTATAATGGGTTGGTACCTGCTTCAAGGAATATGCTAGATGCATCTGCTGGAGGATCCCTATTGTCAAAGTCTTATACTGATGGTTTTGAGCTGATAGAGAGCATAACTTCTAACACTTATCAGTGGCCAACTGTGAGGGCTAACCCTCAACCTACCAAGAAGGCTGCTGGAATGCATGAAGTCAGTGAAACTACTGCACTAGCTGCTCAGATAGCTTCTATGCATAACATGTTGAAGAATCTGCTTACTCCAGAGAAGCCAGCTGCTGAGACTGCTAAGGCATTGACAAGTGCAGCTGAAGTTTCATGTGTGTATTGTGCTAATGCTCATTTGTTTGAGGATTGTCCTGCAAATCCTGCAAGTGTAAACTATGTGGCTAGGAACAACAGCCCATATAGCAACACTTACAATCTCAATTGGAAGAACCATCCAAATTTCTCTTGGTCCAATAATCAACAAAAGGCGACTTCTCAAGTTGCCAACACTAATCAACTGGAAGGTATTCTCAAAGCTTTCATGCAAGAGACCAAAAATTTTGCTGCTGAGACAAAGAATCAGATTACTGCCCAAGGGGTTAGTATCAAGAATTTAGAGACTCAAATGGGGCAGATTGCTACTGCCTTAACTTCAAGAGCTAGTGGTTCACTACCGAGTGCCACTGAGACCCCTGCTTCTACTTCCCAAGATAAAGGAAAAGAACATTGCAAAGCTATTTCATTGAGAAGTGGAACAGAGTATGAAGGCCCCAAGATGCCTGAACTGGCTTCAGAAGGCAAGACACAAGTTGCCTCTGCACCTGTGAATGACGATATTCAACAAGCAAGCCAGAAGTTACCTCTTAAAGTTACAACCAAACAGAAGACTAAAGTACCACAGAAGAAGGCGAGACCTGACAAGACTATGGCTGACATTGATATGACATTACCTCCTGATCCTTGTCCTATTGATGTTCAGTAGTTAATGAATGAGAGACCACCTCCTCCATTCCCTCAAAGGCTGAGAAAAGCTAAAGAAGAGCAACAGTACAACAAGTTCATTGAGATGATGAAGCAACTGCGTATCAACATACCACTCATAGAGGCAATTCAACAGATGCCTAATTACTCAAAGTTCATGAAGGATGTGCTAACAAAGAGGAAGAGGATTGGTGAGTTTGAAACTGTGGCACTTACACAAGAGTGTAGCCAAATGGTTCAGGGTAAATTACCACCAAAGTTGAAAGATCCTGGTATCTTTACAATACCCTGCACCATTGGAGATGTACATGAAGGTCAAGCTCTATGTGACCTAGGAGCAAGCATTAACCTAATGCCCTTATCTGTTTTCAACAAGTTGGGTATTGGTGCTGCTAGACCAACAACCATTACTCTTCAACTAGCTGACAGAAGCATATGCTACCCACAAGGAAAGATTGAAGACGTTCTGGTTAGGGTTGACAAATTTGTCTTCCCTACTGATTTTATAATTATGGACTTCACTGCTGATGAAGATACTCCCATACTTTTGGGAAGACCATTCCTTGCTACTGGAAGAACATTGATTGATGTTGAGAAAGGAGAAGTGACCATGAGACTTAACAATCAAGAAGTCAAGTTCAACATTCTCAATGCTATGAAGTTTCCTACTAAGAAGTTGGAGGTTGTATCACAACTGCAATTTTGGATTCTCTGGTGCACAAGCAATTCATGAAAGATTTTGATCATTTGAAGAAGATTCCCTTTCCTCATGAAGACAAGGAATTGGTAGATGAAGAAGTTACAAAGGAAAAGTCCACTGTCAAATGGGCTGGAAGATATGAAGTATTGGAAATACCACCTGATGCTAATAAGGATAACATTCCTTCAGTTTTGAAGCCACCTGCTTTAGAATTGAAACAATTACCTTCACATTTGAAGTATGCATTTCTGGAGGCAAGTCAGCAGTTGCCTGTTATCATTTCTGCTGATTTGACTGGTAAACAAGAGGAGAGCCTAATATTGTTGCTGAGAAGATACAAGAGAGCCATAGCTTGGCAAATGGCTGATATTAAGGGTATAAGTCCCACTGTTTGTATGCACAGGATCTTGCTTGAAGAAAATTCCAAGAATAGTGTGGAATGTCAAAGAAGGTTGAACCCCATTATGAAAGAGGTAGTGAAGAAGGAGATAATCAAATGGTTAGATGCTGGTATTGTTTATCCTATCTCTGATAGTGTGTGGGTTAGTCCTGTACAATGTGTTCCTAAGAAGGGAGGCATGACAGTAGTTGCCAATGAGAAGAATGAGTTAATCCCCACCAGAGCTGTAACAGGGTGGAGGATATGTATGGACTATAGAAAGCTTAACAAGGCCACAAGGAAAGATCATTTTCCTCTGCCATTCATTGATCAGATGTTGGATAGATTGGCAGGCAAGGAATTCTATTGCTTCCTTGATGGATATTCTGGTTATAATCAGATAGCTATAGCTCCTGAAGATCAAGAGAAGACTACTTTCACATGTCCCTATGGTACCTTTGCCTTTAGGAGGATGCCATTTGGATTATGTAATGCCCCTACTACTTTTCAGAGATGTATGATGGCATTATTCTCTGATTTGATTGAATCTGCTATGGAAGTATTCATGGATGATTTTTCTGTCTTTGGAGAGTCATTTCAAGGATGCTTGGATAACTTGGAATTGGTTTTGACAAGGTGTGAAGAGAGTAATCTGGTGCTGAACTGGGAGAAATGCCACTTCATGGTAAGAGAAGGAATTGTATTGGGTCATAGGATTTCTAAGAAGGGATTAGAAGTGGATAAAGCTAAAGTGGAAGTGATTGAGAAGTTGCCTCCACCAACAAATGTAAAAGGAGTTAGAAGTTTTTTAGGACATGCTGGATTCTATAGAAGGTTTATCAAAGATTTTTCCAAGATCACAAAGCCTTTATGTCAACTGCTACAGCATGATGTGCCATTTCAATTTTCTGAGGAATGTCACAAGGCCTTTGAAACATTGAAAACTGCTCTGATCACAACACCTGTGATTGTAGCTCCTGACTGGACAAAACCATTTGAATTGATGTGTGATGCTAGTGACTTTGCCATTGGAGCTGTGTTGGGTTAGAGGCATGACAAAGCTTTCCATTCTATCTACTATGCCAGCAGAACATTGACAGAGACTCAGCTGAACTACACTACTACAGAAAAGGAGTTATTGGCAGTTGTGTATGCCTTTGACAAATTCAGAGCATATCTAGTTGGTACAAAAGTGGTGGTGTACACAGATCATTCAGCTATCAAATATCTACTTACAAAGAAGGATGCTAAACCAAGACTTATCAGATGGGTTTTGTTGTTGCAAGAATTTGATCTAGAGATTAGAGACAAGAAAGGTGTTGAAAATCAGGTTGCTGATCATTTGTCTAGACTACCTGAAGAAGTGCAAAGCTCTGACAGGTATGTAATTAAAGAACAATTCCCTGATGAACAACTCCTAATGATAACTACTGATAAGACACCTTGGTATGCTGACATTGTAAATTATCTGGTTGGAAAGCACTTATCCCCTGATTTTAATTTTCAACAAAAGAAAAGATTTTTGTCTCTAATGAAACATTATTTTTGGGATGAACCCTTCTTATACAAAAAGTGTGCTGATCAGATAATGAGAAGATGTGTGGCTGAGGAAGAGGCAAGACAGATCTTATCACATTGCCATGCTTCACCTTATGGTGGACATTGCCATGATTCATATAATTTTGTGAAGCACTGTGATAGATGCCAAAGAAGTGGAAATGTGTCCAAAAGACAAGAGATGCCTCTTACAAACATTTTAGAAATTGAATTATTTGATGTTTGGGGTATTGATTTCATGGGATCATTTCCTCAATCTTTTGGTAATCTATATATATTAGTTGCTGTGGACTATGTGTCCAAGTGGGTGGAGGCAATTGCAAGCCCCACTAATGATGCAAGAGTGGTGACTAAATTTTTAAAGAAAAACATCTTCACTAGATTTGGCACTCCAAGAGCAATCATCAGTGATGAAGGCTCACATTTTTGTAACAAAATTTTTGAGGAGTTGCTGGCCAAATATGGTGTGAGACATAGGATTGCCACTGCTTATCATCCACAGACAAGTGGGCAGGCAGAGTTGTCTAACAGAGAAATTAAAAGGATTTTAGAAAAGATGGTTAATCCATCAAGAAAAGATTGGTCAAAACTGTTAGATGATGCTCTGTGGGCCTACAGAACTGCTTTCAAAACACCTTTGGGAATGTCCCCATTCAGATTAGTTTTTAGAAAGGCTTGCCACTTACCTATAGAGCTTCAATGCAAAGCCTTTTGGGCTACTAAGAAACTTAATTTTGATTTTAAAGCTTCTGGTAAGGCGAGACTTTTGCAACTATCTGAATTGAAGGAACATAGGTTGTTTTCTTATGAGAGTGCTGAATTGTACAAGCAAAGAACTAAAGCATTGCATGACAAAAAGATTCAGAAAAGAGAGTAAGTAGAGGGTCAGTATGTGTTGCTCTACAACTCTAGGCTTAATTTGTTTCTTGGTAAACTAAAATCAAGATGGTCAGGACCATTCAAACTTTTGAAAATTTATCCCTATGGTGCTGTTGACCTTCTTGATGAAACAAGTGGTAAAGAATTTAAAGTAAATGGTCAGAGAGTGAAAAGCTGTTGGGGTGATGACTCAAGGAAGAGAGTCACCACCACCCTTGATGATTCTTAATCATGGTTTTGAAAGTCAGGCTGAGGACTTTTTGAAACCAAGCGCTTGCTGGGAGGCAACCCCGCATTCTAATAAATTTTGTTGTTTTTAGTTGTGTTAATTTCAGGTAATGTGTGAAAATAGATTGTTGTTGGGAGGCAAGGCACTAGTTATCTCTAGTTGCCTTTGTCTAGTTGGCTGAGTGATGACAGATACGGTGACTGACACCATTCTTAAGCTCTATGCCAACCAGTGAACCAATGAAGGGAGATTGAAGTGAATGTGGACTTAACTAAGTCCAAAGGAAGAGGCATGCCAGAAGTTATCAACAGGAAGCTGGAATGATGAGTCAGTGGTTATCAGACGTTACCACGTGGCATTTGGCAGACAAAGTGATATCACGCGCTGAACTAGCCGTTGCATTGATTTAGCGTGTAAACCGGTTTTCCAACGGTTAAACCCACATCATCCGCCATCATTCATCATTATCCCAACGTCCATAAAACTTTTCCATATCTTTTCCATCAATATCCGTACCAAAAATATAACCATCCATTACCTTCTATATAAACCAACCCTTATCACTCATAAAACCCCTTTACAAACAAACAAACTTTCTAAACCTACTACTCTCTCTACTTTCTGCAAACAAATTCTACAAACCCTTACCTTTCAAAACACCCACCGTTTCATCAATCCTTATCACGCAATCATGTCAACTGGAAAGAGGCAAGTGATAACTGCTGCCATGTCTGAAGAAGAAGAAGATTATGATGTGTTTGTTAATAGCGATGCTGCTGAACGCTATGAAGTTTTCAACTCCAAGCAAATCCATACTGAACGTAGATTCATATTCAACGCTGACTTTGAGCGTTTAGAAATCAGAGAAGACCTTGAGATGATCATCCATTCTCTCAAGTGGCAGAAGTTTGTTGCACACCCCTCAAGTTACAACACTCAACTGGTGAAGGAGTTCTATTCCAACCTTACCAACATTCACCAGAAGAGAAGAGAAGTTATGGTGCGAGGAAAAGCAATCCTCTATTCAGAGGCAAACATTAACTGGTTCTATGGCATTGACGTATCAGAGGATGCCTATTCTGCTTTCCTTGACTCCATGGATGAAGAACAACTGGAGGAGATAATGCTGAAACTCACTATTCCTGGAACAGAATGGAATCTAGGAGTAGGTGAGAATGAGAAGACTGTTCAGAGGATGAACCTGAAGCCTGTACCAAAGGTTTGGTACCAATTTTTAAAGCACAACATCATCCCAACAACTCACAATGACACTGTGAGTAAAGCAAGACTAATCCTGCTGCACTGCATCATTGAGAAGCAGCCTATCAACGTTGGGAGGATCATATCTGATGAAATCCGGAAGTGTTCAACTAGGGAAGGTATGCTATACTTCCCCTGTCTCATTACTGCTCTGTGCAAGAAGCAAGTAGTTCCCCATAGGATGGGAGATGAAGTGAAGAAGCCTGTGGCTGGGTTTGATGTCAAGGCTATTAGAACGCTGATCAAGGGAAACACTAGAAGAAAGGCAAGTCAGGAGTTGCCTGCTTCTAAGCCTAGTGCACCTGGCGCTAGTGCTTCTGGAGAAAAAGACCTGCTATCCGAATTGAGAAGGGATATGCAGAGGTTTTGGTTGTGGAGTGTTGATACCCATGCCTGGTACATCAGCAACTTGTCCCTCCATTTTCCAAACTTTGACTATATGAGAGCACCTGCATTCCCAGTGGAGATCTTGGGTGAGTTCAATCCGGACTTGCCTAAAGAAAAGGAAACCACTGACGTGCCTGAGAGCTCCAGCAAGCAGCAGAAGAAGAAAAAGAAGAAATTGAGGAAGGCAACTATTGAAGAGGTTATTGTGGAAGAAGAAGATGTGGAAGAAGAGAAGGAAGAAGAGAAGAAGAAAGAAAAGAAGAAAAAGAAGAAGAGTCACAAGAAGAAGAAGCTACCAGCTGAGGTGGTAGTGGAAGATAAGGAAGCCCATGCTGAACCAAATTGGTGAGAACCAGGATGTAGCTTTGGAAGATGAGGAAGATGAGTACTATGAGAGGGCTGACAGTGACTACATTGAGGGGGATGGAAATTCTGATGCCCATGAGAAAGAAATCAACCGGTCAGAGGAGAAGAAGAGTGAAAAGGAAGAGATTGGGTCAGACAGACAAGACCCAAACCCAGAGGAAAGTACTGGCACGCCTTTGAAGGGTGCAGATGCTACAAAGCATACCCCTTTACAGGAGGGTACTCTGGGAGTGGAGACTGTGCATGAGCCTGATAATGCACCTCCACAGGTTAATTTGGCTATGACGGATAAGGTTGCATCTGAGGAGATGGATCAAATCTTGACCACTCGTACTACAAAAAGAAAGAGAACAACAAAGAAGAAAGATGCACCACAGGCAACTGTTGATAATCCTGAGGAAGCTGTTCCTGAGCCAAATCAACCATCAGAAGAGGAGACTGATGAAGAAGAAAGAGCAAGAAAGGAAGAAAAGAGATCAAAGAAAGAAGCTGACTCTGCTCTGAGGAGAAGCAAGAGGTTCAAGGCCTGATGGTATGTCTTGACACACTTTGACTTTAGGATCGTGTCTAGCTTAGGTTTTTATTTTCTGTTCTGTTTTTGAAAACTTTTTGATAAGTCAGTCGTTGCCCTTCCCATGTGTCAACAGTGAGGTCACTATTTAGTTTAAGTTTGGGGGAGAGGTAACATCAAATAAAAACTTTTGGAAATGTTTTGAAATAGATTGCTTTTAATGTGTTCTTGTAAGCATTTTATTGACATGCCAAAACAGAGGTTAGAGTTTAACAGAGGTTAGAGTTTTAGATGCATGACCATAGGTTTGTTTGGAAATTTTGGAAATTCTTATGTTTGATGCTTGATTTGATGATCTGTGCACTTTAATGCACACTGTTGAATACTGTCAAACTTAAGAGTGGCTAGATAACTCTTTTTAATACACATTCTCTACTCTAAGTTTTCTAAATATGAATATAATGGAGAATATGGTTAGAACTAAGTTTGGGGGAAAGGACTAGAGTATTGAATTGGTGATCATTGCTACTATAATTCCTAATAGGAGGCTGTTGGTTAGCTAAAAAAAAATATGAAATGAATGAATGAATAAGTCTCTGTGAGACAAGTGAGTAGGGTGCTTTACTCTTATTAGCAAGTTAGACCTATTACAAGTAGGATCTAGTCAGTGAAAAGATGGAGTATTCCCAAAGCTAATATATATATATATATGATAATGAAAAAGCTACCAATCAGTTCTCCTTGGCTATAATCAAAATGCTTTGGTTACTCTTGAAAAGAAATAGTCCCTCCTTTACTGAAACTCTAAGTAAGTTCAAAATTATAGGAAAAAGAGGATAGCTTAGCCTTTAGAATGAGTAGTTTAAGAGTGGGATGTAGTCATTAATCTGGTTGACAGTGCTAAACAGTTCACACACACACGCATGGTCATCATTGATAGTGGATTTTATGAGAATTGTGCCAATTTTTGAAAACATTCTTAGGGTCTGAGTCTTATTACTTAAATGTGTTGTTTACATGTCAATATTATGAGTAGTTGAACACAGTTTTTGCTTTCTACGCATTACCTGAGGACAGGCAATGATTCAAGTTTGGGGGTGTGATGACACATTATTTGTGTGTTATTTAGGCCTTTATTCATGAGTTATTTCCTGCCAATATGGTGATCAAACCATGTTTTAATGCAATTTCATTAGTTTATTTAGTTTTGAGTCTAGAATTATGTATTAGGAATAATTATGTAATTTTGATGAAAAAGAGTTAGTTTAGAGGCAACTTATGTCAAGGCATGTTATTTGGTTCTGGATCCTCATCAAAAGGCATCTACTGATAATGACTGTCAAGACATTGAGTTCCGTACAAGTCAACAAGTCAAGCGCTGCTAGAAGACAAATCTGGGAATGTACTAAAACATTGTGAAAGGCATCTTTGGAGGATAAGGATGAATTGGCTGGCTCGCCAGCTGTCAACATCACAAATAATTGTACTATGATTAGTGGTCCTTGCAAATGGAATATCCTTTATTCCTTGGGCCTAGTAGTCACAATTAAGGTTGCACTCGATCCAAGAAGGATTGTCCTATAAATACACGTTCCTAAACCTAAAAATGCATGCTTGAAACTTAGAGAATAGATCTGAGAAGTAAAAGAGCTGCTGCGCCATTTGAAGAGCTATCGCAGGAGGCGGCCGGTGATAACGAGAGGCACGACAGTGTTTGTAGGTGTATCTATTGCATTGTAATGGGTATCACTACTTTACTTGTTATTATTGTTGTTGTTTCTATGCTCATTCTGAGCTAAACTCTTTGTAGTTGAGATTATGTGAAGTTTAATATAATGAATGAGGTATTTATGTGAATGAATGATTGTTCTTGTGTCATCTTTAACTTTATGTTTTTATGAAAATACATTTATTTCTTTGATTGATCAACTTAGATTTAAATACAAGTTGCATGTGTAGAGACATCTAGTATGTTAATGGAAATAATAAAGTTAATAAGGTTAAGTGGGAGCAGACATGTAATCCCTACCAATTCTTATGGATAAGTTAAGGGCCTTAGTGGGATCAAGCACGTTCTTTTCTAAACTCTAATGGGATTAATAGTAACCTCGACAGAGCCAGTTCATTATACCCCATTTTAATATCTAACGTTGTAGACATACACCACAAGACAAGCTTGCTCACAGATGGCACGACAGTAGTTATCATTCACTATGCTTCGTTCATGTATTAAATGGATCTTAATCTCAGCTACCCTTTTATTCTTGTTTTCAACCATCACTTTATATAACTGTTATTTTATTTATTGTGTTAAAAACCAAATATGTTTTGTTACCATTACAATAGACTAAACACTTTATTTGAACTTGGAATGTATAACCCTTAGACTATTCCCTGTGGGTTCGACACTCTTTTCACTTATTACTTGCTATGATTGACTGCGTATACTTGCGTATCACATTTGCCAACCACCAAAAACTCCAAAAGAGTATTGACATAATTGATTTTTAAGTTCCAGAAGAATTTATCAGGTACCTGCAATTTTTAATAAATAAAGAGATCTCGAAAAATTATGTAATGAATAAAATACGATGGAACCAAAAGGAAGTCAACGTTGACGATATTTTTATATATAATATAGCGCTATATATGATAAGAGATAATGAGGATCATGAACCAAAGTTTATTGAGAATTATAGACAACATAATGATTGTCTAAATGAAAAGATACAATTGCTACGTAATTAAAATCAATTTACAAAGTGAAAGATTTTGGGACCAGCAGTCCATACATCTGAAGATGTGAAAATGATGAGATATGAATCAATTTTCTCGCGAATAAAAAATAATGATATACAAGAATATCGATAAAAGTTTGCCATTGATTGTGAAGAGAAATGTTCACCTGAAGTGAAAATATTTTTCTTACTTGATTAAGTCCACTAACACTTGAAATGTACAATTTATTGGAAGTGTTACAATACATTTGTATGACTCACTTTTTTAGTGATGATTATATGAAACTCTCTGAAGGATTTAATTTCATGAGACATATTATTCAAACAATTGAATAGATGATTTAACAAAATGATAAGTCTCTTTGTGTACTCATACATCCAAGGTGTATGTCGTATAATAATTTTAGTAAATATTTCCAAATGAGAAATATGATATAGACATCATTTGTCAACTTTTAAGAAAGGATTTGGAAAGAAGTTTGATGACATGAATATAATCATAACTCCTGAAGAGTTTTGGAAAGTTGATTTCTTATAGAAATTGAAATGAAATATAAAAGAAGGATAAACATTTGTTTGAGATGACATGCTGAGTAATATTTTAGTGAATCAAAAAAGGTTTATATAACAAATGTTTCTTATCAGTTGTGTACTCTAGTTATTCTAAGATCATTAATTGTGATGATTTAGAACTCGAGAAAATGATGATTCACTAGGTGGTCCTGAAGTACCACATATTACTTCGATCAAACACTATAATATTATCATAACTCTTAAAGAGCTTACGAAATCTGTTGATTACAGAAAAAATGAAATGAAATACATTCGATAATCAAAGTTTGTTTGAAATTGCAAACTTAGTATTTCAATAAAGTTTTGTGCATGAAGAAAATTATATATACCAAAGGTATTAAACGAATTGATATGGAAAGATATATTTTGTCGTGTATGATGTCACTTGATGTGATTAAAGATTATTACACGTCTCAAGAAAATGATAACTTGAATTGGTCTTGAAGTACCATATTTTAATTACTTCAATTGAGAACATTTTTGCATTTTGCATTTGCACGTAGTGGTATTTTGTATTTGTCAATATCAATAAACTTGAAGATATTGGAACAAAGTCGAGCATATAATTTCTATCTTAAAGATACAGCAATATCATCCAAATAAGTGGAAGTTTCAGCACTAAATCAAGAAAGTTGAGAATATAATTTTGTTGAAGTTTGTGATTCTACACATACAAGAAACTTGAAGAAGATAATATTGCATTAACGGCTAATTCAGCGAATAAAGTATCAAAGGAGATAAATCAGATCTTTCTACAAAGTCATCATCAAGTAAAGCTTTTGATCAACTATATAGAAGATCAATTACTCTTATTCATCTCAGATATAATTGTCTTCATGAGGGGGAGATATAATTGTGTTCTGCACTCTTTTTTCCTTAACCATGGTTTTATCCCATTGGGTTTTCCTGGTAAGGTTTTTAACGATACAGATTTAGACACATAGGATGTTGTACTCTTTTTTTCTTCACTAGAATCTTTTTCTCACTGGGTTTTATTTTAGTAAGGTTTTAACGAGGCACATCCTCAATGGACATCCAAGGGGGAGTGCTATGAATAATTCTAGTGGATGCCCATTAACCATTGGCCCATGTCATTAGGCTCTGTAGTACCCGGCGCAAAAAATATACATATATGCAATAACAGAATGCAATGCACAAATGTAAACAATGAAGCCGCCACCATACTTTATTTATCCCGTGAGGGGAAAGGAAAATAATGATAAAACCTTGAAAAGATCGGGTTGGGGAGTTGGTTACATGAGGGGAAGACGTTAACACCCCCTCATATCCGTTGTACTCAACGGGAACCATTTGAGGAATTTTGGTTTGCATAAACAGATATAACCATATAAAAAGAAATAAATTACCGCATACTGAACAGAAAAGGAAAAAAAGAGTTTTTTATTATTTGGCTGTTAGCTCATATTTTGGTTAAGTCAAAATATGCACTAATTGTTCTTTGAAGATAATTAATAGACCTTCAAGCATGGAAATCAATGTTTCCAGGTCATTTATTCTAATATAGAGGTGAAGGATAATGTCTTTAAGAACATTAATGATAAAAAGAGATTCATGGAATTCAGAAGATGGAAAGTATTCACAAGTCCAAGAAGTAATTTTTGATTTGAGTCATTCATGTTTCGAGTGACTTTCAAGGATTATTCGAGCTCGAAGATTGTTTCAAGACTTAGCATATTTTCAACATTTCTGAAGATTCAAATTTCAAACCATTGCGACGTTTCATTCAAGCTTGGCAACTATTGGCATTCAGGAATGTAGATTGTGTGGCAAGACACTTGTCAAATGGTTGTTATTTAATCGTTATTAGATAGCCTTAGATTTTATCTATAAATACTAGTTCATTTGTTGTAAATCACATCACAAATTTCTCATACTAGCAAACCTTACAAACTCAAAGTATCCAGCGTTCGAGAGAAACGAGTAAACAGGGCAATAATGTATGATCTTGTGATCAAACTCTTTTAAATTCAATGCAATTTACATTTCATGCAATTTACATGCTCTCATTTACATTCTTTGCCTTTTAATTCATTGAATTATTTACTTTTTTTGTCAAATACGTACTCATTTTGAGTATTTTTACTCATCTTGTCAATCAAGTTATTTTCTTGTTATTTCATTTACTTTTTACAAACAAACTTGTTCATTTACATTAATGAACATTGCTATTTTCAAACTTGAATAATAAATGCACAAACATGTCCCGAGATTCTCTAGTTGGTCTCTCAAGCATTGCAAACTAGCGCTTGTTTACCAAAAATCAGTGTAAACAAATTGGCACGCCCAGTGGGACTGGTTTTGTGCGTTTTTATTTTCAAAGTTTTCTTAAAAAAATTTCTGAAAATTTTCTTCTTTGTTGTTTTGGAAAGTTGTGTGTGTTGTTTTCAAAAAATTACATTGTTTAGTGCATGCAATTGATAAGTGGTAGGATAAAACCAGAGATGGTGAGACCTAGAGGCACTAACGCTAGTACAAGCAACAACAACAACAATAGTAATGACAATAATAATGTCAATAACCAAAACAATCAAGATCCTGATGATGTTAACCCATTATTGGGGCATGTAGACGCTTCGAGCGCTCTGACAACATCAGCCACAGATGCAACATCTGTGGGGGCAACACAGGCAATTCCTGTATCTTCTTCCATGCCCTCATTAACATCTAATGCTGCAACCACAATGGCTGAAAACACATCGAGCATGCCTTTACAAACTATTGGTGGGGTTCCTCCCCCATTCTCAGGATCTTCATTTGACTTTCGAAGTCAATCAGGGGGTTTGTATCAGTCCCAAAGATCTTATCCATATGGAATGCCTACAGCCATGATGCAGAACGTGTATTCACACCCTGCATTACACTCTAATAGGATAACAGTGAGGTCTCCCTTTCCACAAGGGCAAAATTCCAATAACGCTAGAGTTCGAGTGAACCAACCAGCCCTCACTACAGATTCACTTTTATCTATGAGGCAACAAATGGATGAGAGTAATTATGATATGGTGAATTTACTCACTGAACAAATGGGTACAATAATCAACCCATTAATTCGAGATACAAATCAGACTTACCAAACCCTGGCTACCCAAATGAGTAGAATTGCTGATTTCTTTGGAGGGGCACAAGTGCCCATCCAACAACCACTTCAACCATTGCAGGCCCCTAGACCAAGGCCTGGTCAGGTTGCTGATAATCGAATCGAAGAGGCTCGAGGTCAGCAACAAGAACCACAAGTTGTTAACCAACCTGTACAAAGAAATGTTGAACTTGAAGTGGTGCTTGTTCATCGAAACCAAAATGCTGATGAGGTTTTGAGAAACGTTCAACATAATGATTTTGGGAAAAATAACTTAGCCAATTTGGTAGAAACCATCCTTGCCCAAAATGGTCTAAATGTGGGTTTACATAGACCCAATTTTGTATCACCACTATCTGAATTTGTTTTGCAAACAGAAATTCCAAGGGGTTGGAAAACCCCAAAATTTACCAAGTTTGCTGGTGATACAACAGAGTCTACAGTCGAGCACATTGCTAGGTATTTGACTGAGGCTGGGGACATAGCAAATAATGAGAATTTGAGGATGAAATACTTTCCCAATTCCCTAACAAAAAATGCTTTCACTTGGTTCACAACCTTACCCCCACACTCTGTATTTACTTGGACCCAACTCGAAAGGCTTTTTCATGAGCAATTCTACATGGGTCAAACAAAAATAAGCCTCAAAGAATTAGCAAGTGTTAGACGTAAAACACCAGAATCTATTGATGACTATCTCAATAGGTTTAGGCTTCTTAAAGCTAGATGTTTCACCCAGGTTCCTGAACATGAATTGGTAGAAATGGCTGCTGGTGGCCTAGACTACTCGATTCGAAAGAAATTATATACACAACATCTCAGGGATATGGCTCAATTGGCTGATAGGGTTAGACAAGTTGAAAGACTTAGAAATGAAAAAGCCAGGAATATTAAGTTCCATAAGAAAGAGAAAATTGCCTATGTTGGGAACTATGAGAGTGAAGATGAGTATGAGTTAGAGACTGGTGAGGTTGATCCAAACGAAATAGACTTGGCTGAATTAAAACCAGGACCTCCTTCTACTTGTAAATTATTAAAGCCCTCGAATGGAAAAAATCCTAGTGAACCCAAAAATGAGAAGTATGTTGCTAAAACCTACACATTTGATGTCACCAAATGTGATGAAATTTTTGACTTACTAGTCACTGATGGCCAAATAATTGTTCAAAAAGGATTAAAAGTTCCTGCTTTAGAACAAAGAAAGAAAAGAGGTTATTGCAAATTTCATAACTTTTTGGGTCATAAAACTTCTCATTGTGTTGTTTTCAGGGACTTAGTGCAAAAAGCATTGGATGAGGGGAGATTGAAGTTCGATGAAAAAGCTAAGCAGCCCATGAAGGTAGATACTGACCCTCTCCAAGTGGCTGAGACTTCCTATGTGGAGCCATTCGAGTGCTTAATGATAGATGCTATGGAAGTCTCCCTAGTTCGAGCTGTTACTGAGGGAGAATATGCTGAGAAAATCAAAGTGGTGTATCCTCGAGCTGAAGAGGAACTCATTGATTTTCTGAATAGATGCAAGCTAAGCAACAAGGAAGTGATGTTGTGTCCTCGTTGCCGTGCTGTATGTGACAAAGAGGCTACTGCAGGCCTCAAAAATGTTATGCCATATGTGGATAACAAGAACAAGTGGTCTACTGAAAGATCAAACAAGGGTAAGGCCACGAATCAAGGCCCTACTATCCATGACAGGCTTGGAAGGAGGCAAACATATGTGCCTTCAAATAGCATTCCTGTCAACCAATGGTAATCAGGCCAACATCAGGTCTATCAAAAGAGAAAGATGGACTTAGGTGGTTCGAGTCAAGTTGATTCGAGCAACAATGCTGAAAATAGGAAGTACTCTTATAACAATAACTACAAGGGGAAAAATCCTATGAATCGAACCTAGTGGCGTAGGTATCAATGCCTTAAGAAATTGGAAAGAGAGAATGCCCAAGCTGGGGGCAACTCGAATTCGAATGCCCATGCTGGGGGCAAATCTCGTTCGAATGCCCATGCTGGGGGCAATTCCTATTAAAGTACCCATGCTGGGGGCAATACCAAGGTTGCATATACTGAAGGCAACCACAATGATGCAAGGAATAAAAAGGAGTTTGTTCCTAAAAAGGTTGAAAAAGCCTTAGTAATCGAGGAGGGGTCCTCTTCAAAGAGGCCAGCCAAAGAAAGACTATCATTCCCAGAGGATAACATGGAGGATGATATTCTAGATGAAGACCTGCTCGAATCTGGCTCTGAACCAGACTTCGATGTGTTGGTCAACGTGGTGTCTATTCTGCCACGTGAGTATGATCAAAGGTCCACTTTAGACCCTGATGAAGAGTTTGACGAACCTGAGCTAGATGATTACACCCCTGTATGCTACTATGTTATGAATAACGGGTGTATTGAGCAACAGAAGGCTACATTCGAGGGGCCTCATGAAGGTATGAAGAACCACCTAAAGCCTTTATACATTAAGGCTAAAGTTGGTGGTGTGGGCGTAAATAAAGTCCTTGTGGATGGGGGTGCTGCAGTTAACTTAATGCCCCATTTCATGTTAAGGAAGTTGGGAATGTATGACACTGATATGCATTCTCACAATATTGTTCTCTTAATGCCCCATGAATGTATGACACTGAAGTTGGGAATGTACACCATCTGAGATGTACGTCACAGACTGTACTATTCGAGCCGAACGAGACGTACGTCACGCTCCCTCTTTTCCATTTTAATTAATCAACTGATGGCTTATCGATTAAAACGGGAATAGTACACCATCTGAGATGTACGTCACAGACTGTACTATTAAGCCGAACGAGACGTATGTCACGCTCCCTCTTTTCCGCTTTAATTGAAAAGTCAACTTTATAGTATTAGAAAAGAAACAAAGTTTAAAAAAAACCAAGCCAGAGAAAAGGGATAGAAGAATACCAGATGACGAGGAGGATGCGTATGAATATGAAATGTAGGAGATACGGTGATGAGCATAAAGTATAGAATATAATGCACAATAGTAAATTAAATGCGAAATAAACATCGAATTAAAGTATTCTTTTGTTTATTATATTAGCGCTAAACGAGATTAAATAATAAAAAAAAACTAACGTATAAAACAAGGCGCGAAAACGCCAAAAAAAATAAATGGGCTTTGGGTCAAACCGGGGCGCAACCCAAAAAGGGTGTAAAACCAAACAGCAATCAGAACTGGGCCTAAAGCCCAAAATCTGCTAGGCCCAGCAGGGGGCACAGACAGCAGAAAAGGGGTGTGAAAAAGCAATTCACACAACAATGGGCCTAAGCCCAATTTCTGCCACTGAAGGGGGTGCAGAAAGGAAAGCAGGGGGTTTATAGAGTAATTCACACAATTCGAAAGGAACAAGGCCCAGAAACGAGCCGGTCCAAAGCGCAGTCCAAAAACGATCGAATCAAAGTTTTAGATCCAAAAACGAAATTCGCGATTTAAACAGTTTTAACGAAAATTGGTTGGAAACGAAGCGTAAATGAACGATTACACATACAATATGGTACAAATCAAGCGAAAATAACACTCAAAATCGTTTCAATCGACTACCTTCGTTATTCTCATATTCGGTTTCGGTTCGAACAATTCGGAGTTGTTTTCAGGTGATTTTGAACGCGATTAATGATGAATACGAAGAGAGGAACCAATTAACACGCTTTGGTTTAGTCCGATTTGACGTTTTGATTATGATTTTTGATTGAATTTGGGGCGGATAGTGATTAGGGTTTGAAGGGAGAATAAAAGTATGAAATGGCGGAGAGAAAGAAAACGGGAGAGCTGATCTGATTTTTTGATTTTTTATTCCCCCCTCTTACAAGTGGCTAGGGTTAGTTTATATACTCCCTCAAATTAGGTTAGTAAAAAAATGTAATAATAAAATGGGATTTTGGGGTAAAAGATAATAATGGGAAATTAGATGAATTTCTGGTTATTTTAAGAAAGAGAAAATGGTTCATGAATGAAAAAAAAAAGTGAGGTGGCAACATTTGATTGGTTCAAAAAAGGAAAATCTCACAATAGATAAAAATACAAATAAAAAGATAAAACTATTTTTGATTATTTTTTACTATTTTTCACCTAAAAAGATAAATTGTAACATCTAAGGAAAATAAAAGAAAAATGAATAAAAAACAAGTACATAATTATTTAAACGCTATTTTTTGGTATTTCCTACAAAATTAAGAAATGATTTTCAAATAAAATATTTATTTAAAAAAGCTCAAAATTAGGGTATTACAGGCCCATGTATTGTCCTATAAATAAGACCTATGATGCAACATAAAGATACACCTTTCAAGAGAAGAATATAATCTCTACTCATTCTCTCTTCTTCCCTTTCTCTTGTCAATCTCTATTCTTTTGTGCTTGTTCATATTTAGAATAGTTTCATTACAATTATATTGTTTAAAGAAAAAAATTGTCACAATTAATACCATTGAAAACAACCAAATTATAGCATTTCATGCTTGTACTATGTATATGTTGAAACTAACAATTGTGTTTGTGACCCATAAGTTACACCTAAAATAGGCAATTGAGTAAAACTAATGACTTAATAAATTCCAAATGCATTCAAAGACATGCCTACAATATATTTGAATGGATGATTGAAAAAAATTTGTTGAGAATATATTCAAACAATTGAGTTTCATGAATAAAAGGTATATTGGAAATGAACATTTGAAATTTAAATAACTCACTTTGTAAATATAGTGTGAAATTCTAGCAACCTGACAGACAGATGCTGTGAACAATGTTGGCACAATTGTCCGAGCACTTGTCTAACTCAGAACTTAAAACAGTAAAATAGTGCAGCGTACTAAAACTCAAAGTAAACGAAACATAACAGATAAGTAAAGAACACATTGAGTTTCTTAACCCAGTTCGGTGCAACTGCCCTAGTAGGGGATACCAATCCAGGAATGAACCCACTATAATAGTTCTAGTGAAAGGATCAACGTAGACACACTACTTGTCTTTACACCTAGACCCTACCCGTGACAGCTCTATCTAGCAACTCCTAGATATGAGACTCCGTCTCAATTCCTACCAACAATACAGGCAGCGCTGTTATCAAACACACAAGTTCACATGCAAAAGAGACACACTCTAATGACACATACTTGCTCCGTACTTATAAGCTTAGGAGAAGTTCACAATTACAACTCAAATTAACCAAGTCCTTAACTTGAATCAGAGAGATACAAGCAAGGCTCACAATTTACAAGAAAACCACTAAAACCTTATACACACACTCTTAGTACACACACTGTTTTCCACACCCAATTTGGGTTTGTCTTCACACACACACATATACATATATATATATATATATATATATATATATATATATATATATATATATATATATATCATTGAGATAGCACGGGTTTGAGCTTTAAAATAGAGCTTGGACGTTGTCCGGTCCAGTTGATAAATCTTTACACACACACACACGCGCGCGCGCGCGCGCGCGCGCGCGCACACACACACACACACACACACACACACACACACACACACACACACACACATATATATATATATATATATATATATATCACTGAGATAGCACGGGTTTGGAAATACACCAAGGCAAGACCGCCTTTTACACTTCATCAGATATACACGCCTTGATCAGCACGCTAGAGTAAAATAAAACTTCAGGAGAATCTGTAGAAGATTGCGTACAGAAATATAACGCTAGCTGGCGCGAATATACAGATTCTAGAGCATCTGGCCGATCATCTGGCTAGTAGATGTTTTTGCAAAATGTAGCCAATCTACAAAAACACAACAATCTCCCCCTTTGGCAAATTTTTGGCTAAAACATTCTAGAACCAGTTCTTGGAGGGACACACAAAAAGTTTTCCTTCAAGTCAACATAAGAGCCCGACAAAAAAATAAATCATGGCAGATAACGAGACTACTTCCAAGGGAGCTCTTTGGACAAAGATAAGTTGCAAGTAGCGTCAGAGGCATTCAACAGCAAAAAATCATAACACATCTAGCCTCATAGAAACACTAGATAAAATAAACTCTCATATAGTGGATTCATAGGTAAAGGAGATAAATACTCTTGAAAAGATAAGTTCCCACATATCAGCAGAGATAATCAGATATAATTGCTCCCCCTCAAAATATGCATTCATATACCATAAGTGCTCCCACTCAAAACATGCATGCATTCACCATAACATCACCTACTACTATTAGTCAGATGTTTGAGCATCTGTCAGAGCTTCATGCGTTTCATGCATCATACACAGTAGCATCACTTACTACTATTGTCAGATGTTAGAACATCTGTCAGAGCTTCATGCATCATACACAATAAAATAACATAAGCTACTGTAGTACCCGGCGCAAAAAAAAAATACAGATATGCAATGATGAAATGCAATGCACAAATGTAAACAATGAAGCCGCCACCATATTTTATTTATCCCTTGAGTGGAGAGGAAAATAATGATAAAACCTTAAAAAAATCGGGTTCGGGAGTTGGTTACATGAGGGGAAGACGTTAACACCCCCTCATATCCGTTGTACTCAACGGGATTCATTTGAGAAATTTTGGTTTGCATAAACAGAGATAACTGCATAAAAAGAAATGAATTACCGCCTACTGAACAGAGAAGGGAAAAAAGAGTTTTTTATTATTTGGCTTGACGAGAGAGGCTCTCGCTCCTACGTATCCCCCAAGTACAATGAGGAAGTCAAAGCTCACGTAGTTCTTCTTGAAAAAGGTTTTGTTTGTTGGTTGTTTTTAATGAACGATGCTTAGGTCGCATTCCACTGAGACAACAGTTTTGCTTGTATACTCAATTGAGGTTTAAGCGTTTGTCAGAATCAGGGGAATGGATAAAGCACTGTCCGTTTAAGAAAACAGTTGAAAAGAGACTGAAAGTTGAAAAAAAGAGTTGACTGCACAAGGGCAGGAAAAGCTGTTGAGTGAGTTGATCATCTTTTAGATTTTCTGAGGAAATATTCAGTGAATGAGAATAGTCCTCAGTCGCAAGCCATGCGGCAGGTACTTGGACCATTCAAAAGATGAAAGTCATGCGTCAGACATCTCTCTTTTCATTCAATAGTTTATTTAATGTTTTACCAGCTTTCTCAAGTTTCAGAAAAGAAAAAAGAAAAAGAAAGGTAGAAGAAGAGAGAAATGCAAATGCATGAATGCAAATGACATATAATCAATGTACCGAACAATTAAAAATACATCAGATATGAGCATATAAACAAGTAATCATGTATCAGACAAAGAGAAACAAGTCATCTAGCAATTAGAAGCAATCAGCATAATTCAGTCAAAAAGAGAAAAATCAACTATAAGAAGTCAACAGCAAAAGTCAACCAAAAAGTCAAACTAAAGGTCAAGGCAAAAGTCAACCAAAAAGTCAAATTAAGAAGTCAAAGTAAAAAGTCAACCTAAAAGTCAACTTAAAAGTCAAAATAAAAAGTTGAGACAGAGACAAGTCATGCGTCAGGCTCTGCCTCGTTGTTTTTTGAAAGATTTTACTACAAGTTTTTTAAAGTCTCGGATTAGAAGTAAATTATAGCTAAAGTCATGCGTCACAGACTATTTACTTTTAATCCTTTTTTCATATCCAAGTTTCAAATTCAAGAACTCCGAATTAAAAATAAAATAGCCAATGTCATGCGTCAGAGACTATTTATTTTTAATCCATTTTCCTAATCTAAGTTCCAAAAACTCCGAATTAAAAAATTAATTAATCAAAGTCATGCGTCAGAGACTAATTACTTTTTTAATCCATTTTTCATATCTAAATTTTCAAGAAAAAGAAAAGAGAAAGAGGGGGTTGCACATAACAAAATATACATTCAAGCAAAAAAAAAAAACGAAAATGGGCTTCAGGCCCAAATTAAATCCAGCATATGGGGTGCGTTCAGCATATCAGGGAGTGCAAGAAGCAATCTGGGCCTAAGGCCCAGTTTCTACAAAAAAACAAAAATAGACGTTGTAAATAGCAGATCTGGGGGGTCTGAAAATGAAAACACCCAAATTGAAACAGATCCAGCTTAAAAGAAGAATCAGGCCCAAACCCAAATATTAAACGAACCGGATCGGGTCGGATGATGGTACCCGACCCAGATCCGGTCACCAACCCAGTACACAAAATAAATAAAAAAAACAAACAAAAACGCGTCAGCCAATGATAGGCTGACACGCGTCCACTTCTTCTCCCTCTCCAGCTACCGAGTCGCGAGCGAGTCACGGACTCGGCGACTCAGTCGGAAGCCATGAAAAAAACCATGAATATGGCTCGGGAAGCTCGAACAAACGCGAAACATAACCAAAACACGGGATTAAGCAGTCGATTCGCATCGTTTTCGAACGTTAATCATGATTTTAACATTAGTTTTTACAGATCAGGTATAATGAACGCGAATCAAACGCAACCGACGGCAGAAAAATAAATGGATCTAAACGCAGTTCATCAATTAAAGTACACAAAACAGAATCAAACACAGTTCATATACATAATACAGTAGTAAATCAAAAGGATAGAAGTGTGAATCGTCCGAAATCGCACGATTCAACCTTCTTGGCCGGAGAAATCTTCGGTTTCGGCTTCAAGCTCTTGACGGCCGTTTTCAACGATTCCAGGTGCGATTAAGGGAGAAATAGAAGCAGAATCGTGTTTAGATCAAGTTACTTCATCATCATTTCAAGTTTTGTTGAAGGTTTTGTGAATTTGGGATTAGGGTTTATGAGGGTTTGAGAGAGCGACGGCGCGAGAAGAGAAAGAAGAGAAGGAAATTCTCTCTGATTGTGAACAGTGATCTCATTAGGGTTTTGTAATAAATGAGGTCCTATTTATAGGGCCTCATAACTTTGGGGTTATTTTGTGATTAACAAGTTTTTTGGGGTAAAAAGTGTGAAAATGAAATTGGGGTGGAAATCTGATTTTAAAAAAAGTGTAGGAGATGAGGTGGCAAGTGGTGATTGGTTAGGAGAAGAAATTATCATAAGGAAAAAGATAAAATGCAAATAAAAATAAAAAAAAAGTGGAAGAAAAATGCAAATAAAATATAGCAAAATATAGAAATAAAATGTAAACTTAAATACAAAGATAAAAACTATTTTTGAATATTTTTGCTATTTTTCATATAAAAAGATAAATTGCGACAATTAAAAGAAATAAAGAAAAAAGGATAAATTGTAAGCAAAATTATCTAGAATCTATTTTTGGGTATTTCTTATGGAAAATAAGAAATAATTTTTAAATAAAATATATATTTACAAAAGCGAAAAATTAGGGTACTACAGCTACCACTACCCCTTTTTAGCCACAAATTCTGACAAAAAACATTCATGCATAATAGAAAATCATAGAGTAACATACCTAGTAGGGAGATATTACATAGTACTTATTACAGACCAGAGGGCACACATAGGTGCATAAGAAATAAAAGAGAAATATCAAAATTAGAAAGAGGCAGTCTCATCAGAAGCAACTGACACTTCCTCAGTATCACCAGTAGCAGAAGCATTTTCATTTCCTCCTTCTTCTTCTTCCTGTGCTTCCCCAATATCTTCACCCTCAGCTTCAGCTTCAGCTTTCAAAGCAGCAATAACCCTATCAATTTTCATTTTTCTAGCTCCAAGAGCCATACTAGTTTCAGTGAGATCAGCAATCATTTGTTTCCTACTAAGAACACCAGTTGGCTGGACAGAAGTGCCAGCTAAGTCAGCAACATGTGAACTAGATAGCAACCTGCAATCTAATGACAAAGGGCTAGGCCTCTTAACTAGATCATTAGTGCTAATCAAAATATCCGGATGTTGCTGGAGAATAATACCACACAAAAGAGTAGGAAAAGCAATAGGGAACCTGATAGCATAGGACTTAGTATGCTCCAAAAACTGATAATAGACGTAGGAGCCATAATCAAAAGCAGACTTTGTACCAACAACATATATGAGTTTAGCCAAACCAGTAGCAACAAAGTTTGAATGGGTGGTTGGAGACCAACTTTGAGCAGCAATCTTATTTAAGGCAGCATACAAAGGAGAGATTTGTGCAAAAGACAAATGTCCAGGCCAATGTTTAAGCTTATTACCTGTGATTGTCTTGCAGATGGTGTCATCAGTCACCTCCAACTTAGGAGTCTCCTCAACAGACCTTTCAAGATAAGAATTAATAACAAGAGGGGGAAAATTGATACACCTACCCCTAACAAACACTTGCCTGTATTTAGAATTCCTTGAATCATCACAATCTTCAGAAATATTAACCAGAAATTCTTTCACCAGCTTATCATAACAGACACCCAAATTCTTCACTGTCTTCATCAGCCCAGCATAATTCAACACATCAACAAATTTTTGACATTTGAACACATCTTCCTTCAAATTTCTTTCCAGCCCAAGTCTTCTGTGGTAAATATATATCCACCTAGCAGACCCACTTTTCAGATGAAAGGATACATTATCCAGAGGAGCTAGAGGAATAGTCAGAGGTACTTTCATACCCTTAATGGTTGTTCTAGATGCTCCACCAGATGGGGCAACATCTGTCTCAGCAATCTCAAACTCAGAATCATTGGTAGAAGGATCTTTTCTTTTGAGATTCTACTTCTTCTAATCAGACTTTGGCATAATCTTGCTCCAAGACTTAGGGGGACCATACATAGGCTTTTTCCCAGTATCAGCTATTTTCTTCTTACTTCCTTTAGCACCTTCACCAACATTAGATTCAATTTTAAGTGATTTGCTCCTTGTTCTGCGAGCAACACCTATGACATGAGTCTTTTCCAAAGACTGTTCTTCCGATCCTCCATCCTCAATATTAACAACCACATTATGTTCCACATTTACTGTCTCAGCCTGACTTGCATTTTTTTGAATCTCAGCATCTTGATCCTAAGACTTAGGTGAATCATTCTCATGAATGCTCACAGTATCAGGAGTATTAGGAACAACCAAAGTCTCTTAATTGCCTTGTGCCAAAGATGCTTGAGCATCTGACACAACATCCTGCACCTTATCAAGAGAATCAACAAGATTCTCAGCAACAATACTATCAACATCAATTTTCTTATCAGTACCAGCAGTAACAACATTTTCAGTAGAAGAATTTGACTTATCATCACCTAATTTGTCAGATACCTTAGGGTTATCAGAACCTAGGGTTTCAGTAACTTCTATAGTACCCTCAGGAGGGTTAATCTCAGATAAGTTGACAGAAGTGTCAACAACAGGTTCCACAACAGTCGATTTAAAAGGATTGTCCTTACAATATAGATCATGCATTGTCAATCCTATACGCTGGACAACAGTGGATTTAGGTTTCTTACCTTTCGATTTTGATCCCTTATTTGTTGCAGAGGAAGAAGACGTTTTCCTGGTACTCTTTTTCCTTGATACCAACACTTTGGGTCGTTGCTTCATCAAATCGGGATTAGGAACGATAACTAGCGGTTGAGCATCTGTAATAACAGGCGAGGGATTCTCTTGTTGGACGATGGAAGCAGTTCGAGAGTCATTTGGGTTGATGAAGGTTTATCTTGCATGGTTGGTGTGAGGGTGGAATCAGACATGATGATGATGAGATGTTTGAAGGTAAGAGAGATTGATAAAATTTGAATGACGATGGGAGCGTCAAGAGAGAAGTTGAGAAGTTGAGAGTGATTTGAAAAAGAATAATGATGATAGCGTGTAGGAAGTTTTCTTAAGGAAGGTTGAGATTCTTTTCCTTAATTTGCGTGCATTAAGTGGTTGATGAGGGAGAAAATAATTGCTGCACGCCTCCCATAAATTAACTGCTACAATTCCTCAATTAAGCAAATTCCTAACTTCCTCCTTAGTTTTTCAAATTGAGTAGTATCATGTGCTCTTGTAAAGATATTTGCTAATTGCTGTTCAGTTGGAACATGCTCAATAGTGACAATTTTTTCTTCAACCAGATCTCTAATAAAATGATGTCTAATATCAATGTGTTTAGTCCTGCTGTGCTATATAGGATATTTAGAGATATTAATTGCACTCAAGTTGTCACAATATAATGTCATATCATCTTGCTTGACATTGTACTCACTCAACATTTGTCTCATCCACATCAATTATGCACAAATGCTACCGGCTACTATATACTCACCTTCAGCTGTAGATAAGGAAATACAATTTTGCTTCTTACTGAACCAAGATATAAGATTGTTAACTAGAAAGAAACATCCCCCAGAAGTGCTTTTTCTGTCATCTGCACTTCCAGCCCAGTCAGCATCACAGTACCCTACCAACATAGTGCTTTCCCCATGAGAGTATAGTATACCATAGTTACTAGTACTGTTCACATACTTCAAAATTCTCTTAACCTAAGTCAGATGACTAATTTTTGGTTCAGCTTAGTACCTAGCACACACTCCAACTGCAAATGTGATATCCGGCCTACTTGCAGTGAGATATAGAAGACTTCCTATCATACTTCTATACATACTTTGATCAACATCTACACCTTTTTCATCCCTTGATAATTTCACATATGTAGAAGCATGAGTTCTTTTAGTAGTAGCATTCTCCATACCAAATTTCTTGACAATATTTTTAGCATAGTTACTTTGAAAAATAAAGATAGTGTCTTCCATCTGTTTCACTTGAAGAGCAAGAAAGAAATTTAGTTCACCTACAAGACTCATCTCCAATTTGCTGAACAAAATGCTCTACCATCTGGTCAGACATTCCTCCAAAAACTATGTCATCAACATAAATTTGTGCAATAATTAGCTTCCCTCTCTCATCTTTCACAAAGAGCGTTTTGTCATTTCCTCTCTTCGTGTAGCCATTGTTAACCAAGAACTCTGTAAGTCTCTTATACCATGCTCTAGGAGCTTGCTTCAGGTCATATAGCGCTTTCTTTAATTTGTAAACATGATTTGGATGAGCTGGATCAATGAAGCCTTTTAGCTGTTCCACATAGACAACTTCATTTAAGTACCCATTTAGAAATGCGCTCTTAACATCCAATTGATATAGTTTGAATTCGAGGATGCATGCAATTCCTAGTAACAATCTAATGGATTCCAGTCTAGCTACAGGAGCAAAAGTTTCACCAAAATCTACGCCTTCAATCTAAGCATAACCTTGTGCAACAAGTCTAGCTTTGTTCCTTGTGATAGTACCATTTTCATCTGACTTGTTTTTGTACACCCATTTTGTGCCTATATATGACATTCACATTATCTGGTCTAGGAACTAAGTCCCACACATCACTTCTCTTGAACTGGGTTAATTCTTCTTGCATAGCATTTATCTAGAACTCATCAGTTAGAGCCTCCTTAATATTCTTTGGTTCAAAATAGGATATGAAACAAGAATTTGATATCTCATTGTTTTTCTTTTTAGTTGTGATCCCTTGATTAGGATCGCCAATGACTTGATCTATGGGATGGTTCTTTTGAATTCTGATAGATGGTCCTTTGTTGGAAACAGTATCTTCTGAACTGGTTACTCCAGAGCCTTCCTTATTGGCGACTTCATCTTCTGTCTCCTCTTGAAGATCACATGTTGAGTCAAATGTTCTATCATCTGGCACAACATCATTACCACTATCATCTATCACAACATTTATTGACTCCATCATGGTCTTGGTTTCTGTATTGTACACTCTATAGGCTCTGTTGTTAGTTGAATAACCTAGGATGATTCCCTCTTCACTTTTATCATCCACCTTTCTCCTTGGTTCTCTGTCTGCTAAGATATAACACTTACTGCCAAACACATGAAAATGTTTCACTGTTGGCTTTCTATCCTTCCATAGTTCGTACAAGGTAGTAGATGTACCTTTTCTCAAGGTCACTCTGTTATGAATATAGCAGGCTGTGTTCATAGTGTTGCACCCCAATTTTGGACCTAAAACCCGCTTTCTCTTTTTTGTATGTATATTATATATCTTTTTACAAAAAAAAATCATCGCATTCCTTTTTGCCGCATTATTTGCGCTCGTTATCGCATCTTTTGTCGTCGTACTTTTATGTCCCACCTATTTATCATCTTTTTCTCTTATCTTTTATCATTATTATTAATCATCATTCTTCTTTTTTCCCTTTTATTATTATTATTATTATCCAAAAAAATCATTTTCAAAAACAAGAGACTTTTCCTTTATTTCTTTTCTACTTTTATTTATTATTATTATTATTATTATTATTAATATTATTATCGCTATTATTGTTATAATCACAATTATCATTTATCATCATTATTATTATTCTCACTATCACTATTATTATTATTTATCAAAAAAATCCTTTTCAAAAAGAGTTTTACTTTATTTATTTACTTATCCTTCCCTTTACCATCATAAATCTAAAATTCCTTTTTTGCTCATTTATTTAGAAAAAAAATAATATAAAATGAAAAAAATAGTTTTAAGTCCACTTTTTTTTTTTCTTTTTTTTTTATCTCTTTCTTCTTTTCTTTTTCGGTCACTCATCCCTTTTTATTATTATTATCATCTTTAATATTATCATTATTATTATTATTTATATTATTATTACTATCTAAACAAAAAGACAAAAAGCAGTTTTTTTTAATTCTTTTTTCCCTTTTTTTTTTATTATTTATTTCGGTTTTTTTATTAAAAGAAGAAAATAGAACAAAAATCAATTTTGAAAAAAATAAGATTCTATCCTTCACAACTGCTTCTGAAAAAGCCAGTTCAACAACAATGACCCTTCTTTGTCTTTTTTCTCATTTTGATCACCAATTTTCAAACCACAACTGATTACAACAAAGGCAAACCTGCATTTTCCTTCTCTAATCCATCAAACCCTAAAAAATTTCTACTTAACAGAGGCTTTTTCACAGAAAATAGGGGGGAGAAAAAAAAATCGAGAACGGCAGCAAGCACAAAAACCATAATTTCTCTGAATCAAAACCAACAAGACAGTAACAACAACCTTCAATTCCTCCATCTTCAATCAACCAAACTCAAAAATCAAACCTCTCTCTCAACCAAAACAGAACCAAAAAACACAAACCTTAGCCTCCACCAAAATCAAAACAGAAACAAAAACCAAGCAGAGAAACCAAACAAACAAACAGCGAACAGAATAGAACGGAAATAAAAGGGAACGGAAAGAAGAAAGAATCAAACACAGAAGCAGAACCGAAGAGGAACGGACGGAGGCGATTCACCACCACCGTCAGCCGCGCGTGAGTTTTCCGAACCTGCCACCACAAACGTTATCGTCGGAGCTTGTTCTCCACTGTATGTTTTCTTTCGTTCAACTCATATGCTTGCATTTTCTTTCTTTTTGTTTGTGATTTCGTTTGAAGTAATAAGTTAGGGTTCCGAAACTAAAACACCCCGATCCGGCCGTTTGGTGAGGATTTAGAAAATTTGGGTTTTAGATTCGTGTTTAGAAGAGGAAAACAATGGGGGTTAGTGTAGAAAAGTTTTTGATTTTGAGGATTTTCCGGCAGCGGCGCCGCCACCTTGTTGGCCGGCACCGCGCCGGAACCTGGGCTTGGCGGTGGTCCGGTTTGAGCTTCAACCGGAAAGCTCAATGTTCTTGAGTCTGTTCTTGTAGGTTTTTCCAGATTTTGAGAGAAAGATTGGGAGAAAATTGGAGAGAATAGAGAGAGAGTAGATAGAGAGAGAGAAAGAAAAATGAAAAATGAATAAACTTTCTGATGAAAAACACTTATGTACTCCCTCTAATCCTGCGCACGCGCGCACACCCTAGTCACATGCACCTCTCTATCCATGGCCTCTGATCTTTGATCAGATGGCCTGAGGTCTTCTCTCCTTTGTGTACATGTTTTTGGGGCATATGGAGTGGATTTGGGTTGTCTGATTGATGTCTACACCTCCCATCTTTGATGTTTGCACCATCCTTTTTTAGTTTTCTTTTATTATTATGAAAAAAATAAAAATATTTGTTTATTTGGTGTGACTTTATTTCTTTTATTATTTACTTAGAGAAAATGCAAAAAATATAGAAATATATAAAAAAAGAGAACAAAAATGTTAGTTTGTTGCCATGATCTTTTTTAGTTATTTAGTATGCAAAAATATAAAAAAAAAAAACAACAAAAATATTAGAAAAATTAATTATGCTATGTTTGTTCTTTTTTTCTTTTATGGTTGATAACATGGTTATGTCTTCATTTAATTCCATTTTATAAAAACATATAACATGCTTTTTATTGGAATCTTCATGCATACATGCATTTAAAGTTTCACATTTTTACACTACATCACATTTATGCATTTTTTTTTTTTGTCACATAACTCTTTTACAAAATTCTACATCATATCACATTTTTTCATTACATTTACACTACACATTTCTTTTTTACACTTCTACATTACATTGCATCATAATCTACATTTTGCATTTCACATGACATTTGACACTAATTTTTGCATCACACTACAATTTCACATACAACTTCATTTTACATTTTTTCTTCATGCATACATGCATTGCATTTAGGATAGGACATTGCATCATTAAAAATGCATGTTAGAGACAATATTTTACTTTATAAAATTATTGAGCTCTAACATTAGCATTAACAGTGAAGGACCATTTTCGGTCTAAATTCATTTTCATAAAAATAAAAACTTTTCTTTTTGCTAAATAAAATGTTTTTGCTTGTATATGTTAATTAGGATTGTTTGTTGATGTGAGTGACTTTCGAAAAAGCTATTATCATGTCTTTGCTTCCGACACATTTCTT
Source organism: Trifolium dubium (assembly GCA_951804385.1). Lineage (NCBI taxonomy): Eukaryota > Viridiplantae > Streptophyta > Magnoliopsida > Fabales > Fabaceae > Trifolium > Trifolium dubium. The sequence goes on from OX638064.1 coordinate 41,813,724, forward strand.
TCACACACTCCACTTAATTAGGATGTTATTTTGCGATGTTTTCCTTTTCTCCTCCTATGTGCATATTCATCATCATATTTATTTTCCGCACTTGCATTTTTTTTATTTTATATGCATCGCCCTTTTATCTATTTATTGCTTATTGTTATTATTATTTATTCAAATTCGATATGGTTGTAAATATTAATTATTCAATTGGGTTGTAATAGCGTAGGACTTTATTTATCGCTTTTACTGCTTTCCTAGCTTACACATCACACACAAACGCCAAAAATTTATTCCCAAAGGAGAGGATACGTAGTTAAATTTCAAATTAATTACGAGACTTTTTTGAAACAAAACTTCTTTTTCAAAACAAACGCGCGATCCTTTTAAAAAACAAACGCAAGTTCACCTTAATCTCAACGTAACTTCAATCATTTTAACATGCTTTTATCACAACTCTTTTTTATATATAACATCTTTTCTTACAATTTTTTGACAACAAGAACTTCTTTTCTTTACAACACACTTTTTCAACACCAAAAAATGAATACACTTTCGTTTTCAAACAACAACTTTTTTTTACAACATCTTTTCTTACAATCTCTCCCCCTCAACAACTACAATTCTCTCAAAAAAATCTTTTTACAAACAAAAAATATTTACACTTCTTTTCTTTTATGAAATAAAATTTACTTAATTTTTTCCACTTTCTTTTTTCTTCTATACAATTTCTCCCTCCATTCTTAAAAGCATGTATCAAAAATCACAAAAACATATAAGAGGTTACCATGGAGTACCATGGGCGCTTGGGGTGCTAACACCTTCCTCAAGTGCAACTAACCCCCGTACCTTAGAATCTCTTCTTTAAAAAGGTTTTCAATTTTTCCCCTCCTTTGGAAATGAAAAATAAAACTGTAGTGGGGTATGTCACAAAAATCCCGCAACACATAGCTTCAGGCCAAAAGTAATATGGTAGTTTCTTGGCATGTAACATAACTCTGGCAGATTCTTGTAGAGTATTGTTCTTTCTTTCAACTATTCCATTTTGTTGAGGAGTAATAGGCGCAGAGAACTTCTGAAATATTCCTTCAGCAGTGCAAAAATCAGAAAACTTGCCATTTTCAAACTCTTTCCCATGATCACTTCTGATTCTAACTATACCACACTCCTTCTCTCTCTGAAGTTGCAAACAAAGTTCCTTAAATTTCTCAAAGGTGTCAAATTTTTCTTTAATGAAGTTTATCCAAGTGTAACTGGAATAATCATCAACAATGACAAAGGCATACTTTTTACCACCTAGGCTCTCAACTTGCATAGGCCCCATCAAATCCATATGCAGTATTTCAAGGACTCTGGATGTTGTCAAATGTTGAAGCTTCTAGTGAGGCATCTTTGTCTATTTTCCTATCTGTCACTCTCCACAAATACTTCCTTCTTGAATCTGAAGTTTTGGTAGACCTCTGATAGCTCCTTCAACAATAGCTTTCTTCATGCTTCTGAGGTTCAAGTGTCCAAGCTTTTGGTGCCATAGTTTCACTTCATCTTCTTTGGTTATTAGACAAGTAGACAACTTAGCTTTGTCTTGAGAGACCCATAAGTAGAAATTGTCCTTTGATCTTTCACCTTTCATCAGGAGATCACCTTTACTGTCAGTGACTAAGCATTCACTCTTTGTAAAGTTGACATTCAAACCTTGGTCACATAGTTGACTAATGTTGATTAGGTTGGCAGTCAGTCCTTTCACATGAAGAACTTTGTCAAGTTTTGGTATACCTTCATTCATTAGTTTTCCTATACCTTTAATCTCTCCTCTAGCTCCATCACCAAAAGTCACAAAGCTGGTAGCATAAGGCATAACATACGTTAAGTAATTTTTATCTCCAGTCATATGCTTGGAGCACCCGCTGTCAAAGTACCAATCACTTCTAGATGATGCTCTCAGAGATGTATGAGCAATTTAGTTGGGGGCGCACTAAAAATTTGGGAGATGCACTAAGTAATATGAGGTATTTATGCACGGTGCATAAGCTATCTTATGCACCATAACTTATACCCATTATAGTCACTAAAAAGTTATCATGTAATCAAGTCATGTGCTAGCATGTTGAAACAAAATATCCAAGTTTATTTACCTTTGAACTTTTTGAATTTTTTTTTTCATACGTATATAAAACATTACAAAACGTTATATACAAAATTAAGTGATTTTAAACATAAAATAAATTACATGTGAAAAATAATTTAAACTAGTTTAAGATGAAAGTATATAAAATGTAGACTTATAAAATAAATTTGAGCTATTTTTTTTGGAGTGCTTGTTTAAAATATTTTAAACATTTTTGAAATTTTTTATTTAAAAGTATATTTATTTAGTAATATATAAGGAACAAAACAAACTCAGGGTTTGGTTGATTGGTTGATTGGTTGGAGCTCATCCTCTCTTAACCAAGGGTCGAGGGTTTGATCCTCAGTTTGAGTACGGAGCAAATTTAAATATCTAGATCATCTATCTCACTCTTTGAGGTGCCTCCAATCTAGCGAGATAAATAGTTAATGCGTTCTGCGGTGGAAACCCTGGTCTTGATAAAAAAAAATATAAGGGACAAAACAACTTGCATGATTATTTTGTTACAAGATTTAGATGTTTGATTTTTATGTGGATTAGAAACTAAATTTGATAACTTTGTATGACAAAACACATTTAATCCTTAAAATATCTAGTTTTTTTAATTGGTAAATATGAAAAAAAATTAATCGTTTGACCGATCATGAAAATGTTTAAAAATCAATTGTTTTAATTTGATTTTATATTAAAAGTATGTTTGAATCGTGGTTTTAGAGTTAAAATTTAATCTTAAATTTTTTGGTTTTAGAGTTATCTCTTAATATCTTTATGTTAATGTGTTTAAAATTAGACATGTAATTGGCGTGGTTTATGTGTCATTGTTCAATACTTACTGATCTCTGAAATTTTGAGTAATAAATTAATCTTAAAACACTTCTCTTTAATGAATGAAGAAAATGAAGAAACAAAAAAAATTAAAGGAAGAAGTGGTTAGGCGAATAACAAAAGGTTGAACCCATTATATGTCAATTGAGTTTGGAAAATAGTATATAAAATATATTATTCTTGCAACAAAATCTTAGCCAAATCTAATTTTCTATGAATACATACGGTTATTCACATTTCAATTGTTGAAACTATGATTCGATCTAATGAATGTCCCTTGTTGTAAAAAAATCATATATCAACTCAACGTGAGGGAGGATATTAGATGAAATAGGAGAAAATGAAAGTTTGTATGTTGTGGTGTTCATGATGTCGACGAATTCGCACTTGAAGCCAAGAGGTGGGAAAAGAGGAGAAGATGAATTTTTCTGGGAAGTCATAGATTGAGCACTTGAAGCAAGGAGGTGGGGAAATAGGGAGGGTTGATATGATGTATTGTGTGTTTATTTCCTCCTACAAATATGTAGTAAATTTAAGAAGTGTTTTCCATTCCCTCAATTTATAGCGTTCCATTGTTTATAAATTCTCAAAATATACAAATTTAAGAAGTTATATTTTTTCATTTTATAAATTCTCAAAATATACAAATATGTAGTAAATTGTTTATTGCTTTATATATTGACTAAATACATTTGAATATATTTTTCTTTAAATTTTGTTACTTATGAAGAAATTTTTTAATTTGTATGAAATATTACTATAACTATATTATTTTGGGTCAAATATGTTCCAATATTTTTTTTACCAAGTTTCATATTTTTTCTCTACATATAGATTGTACTTTTTAGCAAACGATAAGGATGGGGTTGAAAGTGATAGAGGGAGAAAGTGAAGTTGAGTGCCTTCTTTTATCCCAAAATTCTTTGGTCTTCGACTTTTTAGAGAGAGAAAAAATGAGAAGTAGTTGAAATGGAGAGCCAGTTTCTATTCCATGTCATTTTTGCGTTTCTTGTGAGCAAGATTCGTAAGAAACAACATTTTCCTTAATAAAATGCATATATTAAGTTTCGCAAGGCTCCAAAAATCTAATTCAGCAGTTTCAAATGGCTTCAACATCTCCCATCTCATTTTCCCAAAATCCCTGGATTTTTGTCTCTCCATTTCATCACTTTCACACAACTTCAAATTTTTTCTTCAGCCTTTCAATATTGGTCTTAGAGTTATCTCTTAAATGTTTTTACGTTAATGTGTTAAAAATCAGACATTTAATTGGCGTGGTTTATGTGTCACTGTTTAATACGTACTGATCTCTGAAATTTTGTATCAAAAATTAATTTTCAAACACTTCTCTTTAATGAATGAAGAAAATGAAAAATCAAAAATTAAAGGAAGAAGGGGTTAGGCGAATAAAAAAGGTTGAACCCATTATATGTCAATTGAGTTTGGAAAAAATATATAAAATATATTCTTGCAACAAAATCTTAGCCAAATCTAATTTTCTATGAATACATACGACTATTCACATTTCAATTGATGAAACTATGATACAATCTAATGCAAGTCACTTGTTGTAAAACGAATCATAAATCAACTCAACATCATATACTAACTTTGAAACCTCACACATATAAAATTTCAATAATAAATTATAATGCAAAATCTACTTAGAACAAGAAAAATCAAGGGATTGATTCATTACTCGATGTTTATACACAAAATTGAGGACAATCACCGAAATAAACTAAATACTTAAAACAAAAAAAAACCAAAAAAACTAATTAAATATTTGTAGGCTCTGATTTTATTTCTAGTCCACTTAGAGGACAAGCTAGGGTAATCTGATTATCATTAAGATCAGAAGCAGGAGTAGAAGCAGCACCAAGAGTAGAAGCAGGCGAGTGATCATTAGCAGATGCAACAACGGGAGGAGCTGGAGCAGAAATTTTGGGGTGATGATACCTCACATGATTAGCATACCTTTGTGATGTTGTTGCTACCATATCGCACTTTGAACATGGATACGGACCATACTTATCATGTGCTAGACTACGGATTCTACCATCATCATCATTTCTCCTCTTCTTCTTGTTGTTGTTGTTGTTGTTGTCATTGTTGTCGTTGTTGACCGTTTGAGATGGCGGACCTTGTGGTTGTGATGATAATATTGCATGGAGATCATGTGGATAAGAACGAGCATAACTATTCATCAACATCATCCTCAACATGTTGTTGTTGTTGTTTGAAATAGAATTATTAATATCAATATTGATATTAATTGATGATGCGGATGATGATGACAACAATACATGGTTGTGACCAAACTCATTTTCCAGAATCTCCATCACTCTCCGAATTGATGGAGCATGGCTACTGAAATTATTGATAGTAGAAGAGGAAGGAAAATTGGGATATAATGTATGGTTGTATATATGTGTCGTTGTGACGGGACTATGGTTGAACTTATGTTCAAATCCAGGCGGAGGAAAAAAATGAGGAGGAAGATTATGATGATGATGATGATGATGATGATGATGGTGATGATGAGGAGTAGGAGGAGGAGGAGGTGTAGGAGTAGAAGATGAAGGTGTGTAATTATTGTATGCCTCAGTGAAGCCAGTATGAGGGAGGAGATGAGATTGAATTGGAGAAAATGAAGGTTTGTATGTTCTTGTGTTCATGAGGTCGATGAATTTGGAGTTGAATCCAGGAGGTGGGGAGAGAGGAGAAGATGAATTTTTCTTGGAATCCATGGATTGAACACTTGAAGTTAGGAGGTGGAGAAATAGGGAGGGTTCAGATGATGTATTGTGTGTTTATTTCCTCCTACCCTACCCTTAATTTATAGTGTAATTGCTCATTTTTTATATATTTTTTTCATTTTATAAATTCTCAAAGTCAAATGTTTATTGCTTTATATATTGACTAAATACATTTGAATATCTTTTTCTTTAAATTTTGTTACTTATGAAAAAAAATTAATTTGTATCAAATATTACTATTAATATATTATTTTGGGTCAAATATGTTTTTCTTCTTTAAAAAATTACCAAGTTTAATATTTGCTCTCTATATAGAGATTGCACTTTTTAGTCACTAAAAAATTATCATGTTGAAACAAAATATGCATGTTTAATTACCTTTTAAAATTTTGAATAATTTTTTGGGTTAATGAGTTAATATCCCTTGTAAAATACTCAAGTTTTGCGATACCCCCTGTAATTTTTTTTTTGAGAATCCTCCTGTAATGTTAGAGTTTTTGCAATACCACCTGATTCAATTTTGCGGCGTTTAAAACCCTCGCTAAAATTATATTTTGCATTGGTTTTTTTTTGCGGCGGTTATATAATGGTTGACTGAGTCCGGCGGAGGGGGGGTATGGCAAAAATTCTAACATTACAGGGGAATTCTAAAAAAAAATATATATTACAAGAGGGTATTGCAAAAATCGCGTATTTTACAGGGGATATACAAATATTAAGTAATTTCAAACATGAAATAAATTATATATGAATTGTTTAAACACCATGAAAGTAAATAAAATGTAGACTTATTAAACAAATTTAAGCTAATTTTTTGTGCATGTTTACAAATTATTCAAAATTATTTATTTATTTAGTAATATTTATATAAGGACCAAAACTAATCATATGACAATTTTGATAATTTTTTATGAACCAAATATTTAATCATTAAAGCATGTAGTCTTTTTTAATTGGTAAATATGGACATTTTTTTAATTGTTTGACCAACAATGAAAAATTTTAAAAATTAATTTTCTTGATTTGATTTTTATAGTATAAGTATGTTTGAATATTACATTCTATTTGTGAGTGCATGAAAATTATTTTTTAAGAAGTCAAAGACTTAAAAGTAAAGTTTAATAAAATTGCAAATATATTTTTAAAACTTGAAATATTCACTACTATAAAAGTTTAAACTACCAACTGAATTTAAAGATATTGAGACCGATTTTTTCAAAAGTACATGAGAATTAATTTTTTACTTTAGAGATGGATTTTAGCAATAGATTTTACCGTCAAAAAATTGTTTCGTCTCTAATTCTGTATCTAAATTTATTTCTTTTTAAATAAAACTTATTTACATACGGACATTGGAAACGAATTTTATTCGTATCTCATAAGTTATGTCTATATTTTCTTCTCAGACTCTAAAGACTTAATCTAATTTCATCGATTTCTTATAGCTCCAACATTTCCCATCTCATTTCCCATAATTTGCGGTGTTTTCATCACTTTCACATGGTTCCTACATTTTTTCCTCCACCTTTCAATATTGGTCATAGAGTTGTCTTCTAAATATCTTTACGTTAATGTTTTAAAAATCGTACATTGAATTAGCATGATTTATATATCACTGTTCAATACTTACCAATCTCTGAAATTTTAAATTAAAAATTAACCTTAAATCAATTCTCTTTAATGGACGAAGAAATTGAAAAAACTAAAATTAAAGGAAGAAGAGGCTAGAAGAATAAAAGATTTGTAACTCATAAGTTCTCTCTCTATTTCTTTCTCATACTCTAAAGACCGATTTAGTCTGTCTTCAAATGAAAATATAACTTTCATTTTTTTAATCCATATCTTAAGTTTTACAAGACTCTAAAATCTACTTTCATCAATTTTATATTACTCCAACATTTTCCATCTCATTTTTCCAAAATCCCCTGGTCTTTTCATCAGTTTCACATATGAAACAACTTTTTTTCTTAATTTTTTTATTCAAATATGAAGTTTTGCAAGGCACCAAAATCTAATTTCATCAATTTCACATGGCTTCAACATTTCATCTTCTGCATCAGAAAAGCCAACGATAAGGATAAAGTTGAAAGTGATAGAGGGAGAAAGTGAAGTTGAGTGCCTTCCATTTTCCCAAATTTCTTTGGTCTTCGACTTTTTAGAGAAAAAAAATTAAAAGTAGTTGAAAAACAGGGACAATTTTTATGCCACGCCATTCTTGTGAGCAAGATTCGTAAGAAACAACATTTTCCTTAATTTAATTTCTTCATATATGATGTTTCAGAAGGCTCAAAAATCTAATTCATCAGTTTAACATGGCTCCAACATTTCCCATCTCATTTTCCCAAAATCCTCGAATTTTTTCATCTCTCCATTGTTAGACTACTAGGCTATCACTTAGGGGGGGGGGGGGGGGGGGGGGGGGGTTGAATAAGTTATCCGATAATCAATAAACAATTTTAAAAATTTAAGCACGCGGAAGTCCACCGGATCGATAGCACCTAATTTGATCAAAGGAAAAGGAGTATACACCTTGGTATGTATGATGATAAAAACAAATCTAATCGATATTTTGCGATCAATTAATACAAGATAATTGTTTTTATGAATTGAAAAACTTAACACTACAACTATATGGTCCAAATTTTGATTATCACAAACAAAGCAACCAAATTGAATTTGATCAAACACTTGGCGTGCGTCAAATTCAATTTGGTACAAACAAATGAATAATGCAAAATTGAAAGAGTTAAAGTAAGAGATAAACAAACAATCTAATATGGGAGTTCCCAGGCTTTCGTTTCGTCCTTGCAGTCGGTCGGTAAGTCTCCCCCAAATTCCGTCAAAAACACGAAATTGAGATTTTTATTGAAAAATCTCTTTGAATTACACAATGCACAAATTCCATAGAATACAATACACGAGAATATATAAAAAGATTAAATCTTTCCTCACTCGTCGTAGCTTTAGAAAACTTGTGCGATAACCGACACAATCCTCAACTTCAACCTTCGATTATGATAATCTGATCCTCACTTTTTCTTCAACCAAGAACCCAGTGACGATTATCCTGCTGATTCCCTCGTTGATGCGTCGAACCTTCAAGAACGATACTTTCTTGAATACCAATGAGAAACTTCCTTGTAACCAATTCAACCCGAACGATCTGATTTACCCTGATCCGCCTTGGACGTTATCTCCCAATCGAATTAGAACCCCTTTGTTGGTCCCATTTAAAGAGTAATCAACTTGGAGGTAATTGAGAATTGGGTGAAGATGAAGAACTTGGTCACAATGCCACTTTGATCCAAAATTCACTCTTAATTCTGATCAATAGTTGTTTTCTAATGGTTTCTCACACATACAAAATAACCCCATAATGCTATTTATAGAGAAAATAGAATGGAGTAGATTTAGGCAAAATTTAACTGATATGTATCGATACAAGTTTAAGTTTGTATCGATACAAACTGTTGACAGCTTAAAAAATTGAAGATTGACTGATATGTATCGACACATAATTAATTTGTATTGATACATATAAGGCTTTCTGGTTTAAAGAATGCCTGATATGTATCGATACATATAAATGTGTATCGATACACTATGATCTCTCTGTTTCAAAGAGAGACCGATGCGTATCGATACACAAGAGCTTCTATGTACCTTTGAGATCAGTTTTGTATCGATACAAATAAGGCCTGTATCAATACAAAGATGTGTTTTTCAGTCAGAATATTTTACAGAGCATTTGTATCGATCCACATGAAAAGTGTATCGATACAAATGACATGTAAACTGATTTTTCAAAGTTTAAAAAGCTTTTTCGCTGTCAAGTCAAGTATAATGTCGCCAAAATGTATTCTACTCTATTTTCGTGTGTTTTGACAATTATTAAAACGTAGAGGTGAACTGGTGCATTTACATCCATTTCAACACTTTTACATGGCTTCAACATTTTTTTCTCCCCGTTTCATTATTAGTCTTAGAATTATATTTTAAATGTCTTTACGTCAATGTTTTAAAAATCAGACATTTAATTGGCGTGATTTTTGTGTCATTGTTCAATACTTACTAATCTCTTAAATTTTGAGTCAAAAATTGATCTTAAAACACTTCTCTTTGTTGAATCAAGAAAATAAAAGAAAAAAAAACTAAAAATTTAAGGAAGAAGGGGCTAGGCGAATAATGAAAGGTTGAATCCATTATATGTCAATTGAGTTTGGAAAAAAACTATAAATATATTCTTGCAACAAAATCTTAGCAAACTAATTTTCTATGAATACATACCGCGAATCACATTTCAATTGATGGAGCTATGATAGAATCTAATGCAAGTTACTTGTTGTGAGACAAATCATATATCAACTCAACATGATATACTAACTTTGAAAGCTCACACATATAAAATTTCAATAATAAATTATAATGCAAAATCTAATTAGAACAAGAAAAATTAAAGAATTGATTCGTTATTGGATGTTTGTACACAAAATTGAGGACAAAACCACTCAAATAAACTAAATTGAGGATAAAAATATGAGTGCTTCATTAAACAATTAGTCAATTTATTTTTAACCGTTTCTACTTGTTTTTATTTTTATTTTTTTACTTTTTTATTTTTTAATTTAGTCGCCACGCAATTCCAACAAATTTCACAAAGAACATCAACAAATTTCCCATCCAACAAATATTTAGCTTCAGTAACTTTGTGATTGTCATTTCTACAATTGTAAATATATGACCTAGAGTGTTCTGCAAGTAGTGCCTTGCATTTGCACATCCAACAACAATCCATGTAAGTATAAAATAGAATAAGAGATATACATATGGAATGGATCATATGCTGGAGTTTCAATGTTGAGTATAAAAGACAGTCAGTTACTACGTATCTACCATTGGTCATACTAATTAAGATGGAGAAATAGAACTATTATTTAAATAAAGTAATTGTATTTTTCAAAAGAGTTGGTCTAAATAGTATCACCTGCTAGGAAGTGTAGTAGTATCCAAAGCTTATACCCAGTACTAGTACTTTCTGCTTCAATTGTTTGTCCAATAAAATTGCCACCGTTTAAAGTTGGGTTTGATTTTGGGTAGATATAATATCAAAAAAATGTTAATTAATGTATACTATGTACTAGTTAAAGAATTCAATATAGAACTATTACATTGAAACTTGTATAAACTTGTAGAATTATTACAAAATGTTGTTTTCAATGTAAAAAACTACTTCTTTTTTTTTATAATATTTTTAACTAGTGCATGGGGTGCACTAGTTAGCATTTGTCAAAATTTAATTAAATATGATTGATTTATGTTTGAATATTATGTAGGATTGACTATATATTGGGATAGTTTGATCAAAATTATTTTTGAATATATAATTATTAAAATTGATATAGTTAAATAGAAACTAATACTAAATTAACATAATTAAGTGCAATGTAGTACTAAAATATTCAAAATATAATAAAAATATTAAAATAAAAATTACAAATAGATAATAATTTTATGATCAAATTTTGTTCGCATAATTAAATTAATAATGTTACGATATGTTGTAATTATGTTTGGATTAATTAGCCTTTATGTGTACTTATTTTCTTCCTTTCTTTGTCCATGAAATGTGTGCACAAAATGCTGTAAATGAAGAGCGTGATGCACTGTTCTATACCATGCACCAACAACAAGAAGAGATGTTGAAATAGATGCAATTCATGCAAGCCCAGCAAAACCAAATTCTGCAAAATCAACACCAGATGCAAGGCTATTACGACAGATGGGAAAGCTTAGAAGAGCGCTGTCAACAACAGCTCGACCATGTCATACAAGAGCTAAGCGGATTCAGGCTTCAGTTTAACAATTTTCAAAATTACCAGCAACCTCCTCCGTGATTTTCGCCATAGGTTCTTTCACTCCAATTCTACTCTTGAGTCACAAACAATGACGACATTGTTGAATTTAAGTTTAGGGGAGGAGTTTTATCGCTTCCATTTAAATTTCTGTTTAGTTAAATTTTTCCCTTAATGCAAATAAATTTTTTCCGGTATTCTAAATTTCTTCGAAAATTGGGCCATAACAAAAAAAATTGAGAGACATTGCAATTTTGAAATTCTAAAGGTGTGTACGAAATTGAAACCGAATATGCAAGTCTAAATTTTTTTCATACTAGCTTTATCATTGTTTACATCTTAAATTTCTTAAATATGTAGATCAATTTGGATACTTGCTTTACCTCAATTTAAATTTCAGGACCCTATACTAATCCTTGAGTAAATCCATGAGACGGTCGACACCATCTAGGATCACTCTCTAAGTAGGACAGTCGACGAATATAAGAGAATGATTTCGAACAAAAAGCTACAAAAAGTAAAAATAAAGTCTGAAAAAAGAGTCCGCATACTAAGTTAGGTGACCCTCACCCGTTCATTTAGCACAAACTGCGATAAACGCCTTCAAGATATAAAAATTCATGTGTAAGTAGTAATATATCAAAAGATATGTACAAAAATAAAAAGAATCGGATCATAGCATCAAAGAAGGTGATGTAGAAGGAAATGAAAAGTAAATTTAGGCATAGCAACATGATTCGAAATGGTCTATATAAGTAATAGATTTAGGGTCATAAGACTGATTTGTGCATCCATGGTATTTCTAGTAAGTTAATTTCTGAATTTGCATGGTTTGGCCGAGATTGAATATATGACCATAAGGATGATATTGTTGTTTTGTTTTCTCTACCACTAAAAGATATATTTCTTTGCTTAAGTTTAGGGGAGTTTGATACACCGGAAATTACACTATTTATTTAGTTAATTTAATATATGTTTTTATTATTTATTTCTACATTTCTGTTGTATTACGTTGGTAAATTTATGTTTTTCAATATGTTGTCACAGAAGCAGCTAAAAAGTACACATTGAGCAAAACGAAGAAAATTAAACCAAAAAGACACGAAAAGCACGCGAAAACACAGTCGGCCCCACACCTCACGCGCCTTCACATGCGCAGCATGGACCCAACCACGCTCTCACGCGCGTGCCATCAAGTCACGCGCCCGCTAGCCCTCTACGCGTTCGTGTACTCCCTCCAAATTCCTTTCGTGAGGACCACGCTAGCCCTTTCAACAGTCGCGTGTCCTTCGCGCCTGCAGATCAATCGTTTGGCTGTGATGCCACACGCCTAAAGTTCCATTGGTCAAATTTTAATATTTTGTAGTGTTGGGATAGTATAAATAGGTCATCATTCTTCACATTTTAAACACACCAAGATTACCGCTCCTTTGAGTGATTGAGAGATAAACTTAGTACTTTTGTTCTTTGTTTTGTATAATCTCAATATTGTAATCTTTCGAGTTGTTGTTCTGGTGTCTATACTCAGAGTCTTTTTATTAATTCAGGTTTTTATTTATTTGTTTTTATTTATTTATTGCTTTAATTTATTTTCTTCCTTTATTTGTTTTATTGCTTTTATTTATTTTTCTGTCTTAGTTTATTATGTTTAGTTTAATTTCCGTTTATTTATTTATTTTGTCTTTATTTTTAGTTATGTAAAGCTAATTTAATATTACTAGGATGTGAAATTAGGAGCCAATAGGGCTCGGTAGTTAGTTTGTGCGGTCGCTTTTAATGAGTTTTTCGTAATCAGTTTTTAATTATACGTTTCCATTATTCATCACTGTAATACTTTAATTTTTCCCTTTTTTAAATAAATATTTTATTTGGAAAATTATTTCTTATTTTTATAAGAAATACCCAAAAAGAGATCTAAAAATATTATGTTTTCTTTTTACTTTTCATTTAATGTGATTTATTCCTTTTACAAGAAAAATAGCAAAAATAAACAAATATAGTTTATGAGCATTTTATTTGATTTTTATATATTGTCTCCAGATTTTCATTCAATTGCATTTTCGTCTCTTTTTTTTGGTTTATTTGTATATTTGCCTCATCTTCACATGACTCATTCCATAGGCCAATCATATTATGTCACCTCATTACCTCCACCTCATAATCATTTTCATTACCATTTTTTATTAATCTTTCCTTAACTCAAAATTACACCATTATTACATTATCACTACTCACCTAATCCTACCACTATATATAATATTTTATTCACATTCAATCATAACACACAACACACATTCCAAGACAAAAAATCTGAAAAAAGCACTCCTCCTTCCTCCACCAACACTTTTCCGGCTCCACCGCCGGAATTCCAAAACCACCATCGGAATTCCATTTTCCGGCGACCCAAAATTTACCCAAATCAAAAATCAAACACTCATTTCATACTAATTCGACCCTCCTAAGTTCAAATCTACCGTACGTTTCGTCAAAAAACGCATAGAACACTACCAAATCAGAGACCGAAAGTACGCCGGAAAAGGAAACCAGTGTTATCTATGAAAAACACAATTAAAGATTTAGAGAAACACTCCCCAAACAATAAAACACCACTCGTACTTCAAAGCTTAGAGTGATGAATAATATTCGTTGCTTAAAAGCTTCGGATTAAACCTCAAAGACTCAGTCCTTATGCAAGCATCTAGGTGACACAAGCAAAGGCTCACAAATAACAACGAACACAAGAACACAAGACTTAAACCCTAAAAACTCTATTCTTCAACAACGGCTTAAGTGAGTATTTGATTTAGTCTTCACACATATATATAGTCTTCAGAATATTATAGGTCTTCAGACTTGACTTGGGCTTCAAGTAACTCCTTGTAATAATTCAGACCCAAGAGATATAAATTTGAACCATATAAAATATTTCCATGAAGGGAAAATACTTCTTACAAATAAAATTAGGTTAACAAGTAACCCTTGTGGTTCTGAAAACACGCGTGACTTAGCCAACAAGCAAGCGAGGCAAAAACAAAACAAATTTTCTCAAGAAGATATAGCGCGTAAATATGCTCAAAAGTTCCGGAGTACAGTGATGTGCGCACGTTGTTCTTCACATCTTCAATGATGTGCGCACATTCTCCTCCATATTGTGTTTTGCCAAAAATGAGGCCAACACAAAAACACTAATATTGTTGATGTTTTTTATGATTTTGTGGGATAATTTAAAGATGATTGATTATAAATTTATATGCATGACACTTTATTATGATAAATTGTTCTTTTTTGTTTTGTTTTATAATCAAGTTGAAACTTAGAATTAATGATGCATTTATAGTATCATATATAATAATTTTAGTATTATTCAATGCAAAAAAACATTTTAATATTATTTAAATATTATTTTAAAAACAATACCATTTTGAATTTTGATTCTCTTCTTCTTACAGACGCCGTCTCTCCTAAGAGCAATCTCGCCCTATAACGTCGTCTCACCACGAGATTGCAATTGAATACTTAGTGAGAGTTTTGTTTTCGATTGACTGGATCCCATGTCTGATTGTTTGCTCTATCTTTGTGGTTACAATTGATTTTATTTGATCTGGGGTTGTTATAACCAAATCTCCCCAAGATCCTCTTTTGCAAATCCCTCTCTCTTTGGAAGTTGGTCTTCGGTGCTTGTGTTATGATGAATTTGATTTGCCTCTTTCGAATCCCTAAATTACGCTCGTGAAATCCCCAATTGCTCACTGATTCAGACTTTGGGTTGGGCTGTGATTTGGGGAAACTTGTGTTCTTGTATTCTCAAATTAAATGGTAAAGAACCGACGAAAGCATATTTTTGTCAAAAAAAATACTTACAAGATAAATATACCAAAAAAAATGTATGTATATTTATCTAATACAATATTTGAGGAACTCTAGGCATATTTTTGTCAAAAAAAATAAGGAGTAAACTCGGACGATTTTATGATTCGAGTTTACGAGTCAATTTCTCCTATTTAAAACGAGTTGAAGTAAAAATTTGATAATTATTTGTCTCTCATAGTTCTTCAAATATTGTATTAGATAAATATACATACAGTACACATAGAGCACAAGGCACACAAGTTATGTGCACTAAGCGAACCAACTTTGAATGAACACAAGTTATATTGGTGGAGAGGTTATTGAGGGCAACACTACAAATAAACTACATGGAGAAATAGAGCAAGTGTGCCAAAGATGATTCCTTACATAGCTCTTCATTATAAATCATACGAGGAATATTAAAGATAGTTTGTTATAACTTTTCCAAATGATTAGGAAGACCATACCCTTGACCTTGTGGCAGGGTTACTTTCTGCTTTATAATAAGCAGTCACCATATTTCTATTATACCATCCAATTATGGTTGGCTACTTTAGTTCTCAAATATTAATTCAACAAACAATGATCAACAAGATATATAAGCATAATTACTTAGGACAAAAAATAGTTCTCAAATATTTTTAATTGCATTCATTCATTCCTAAGATTTATGCTTTCCTAAAGCAATTTTTTTACCTTGTGATATTATCTTGATTGAGTTTTCCTAGAGCAATTTTTTCATTAAGCTCATTGGGGATATATTACCCTTGTACTTAAGAGCTTTTAATAAAATTGTGCATGCAATCATACAGCAGTTAAACATGTCATAGTTTTGGTTTATTGGTCGCTCGCAAAGAGCAATGTCGATGTAAATTTTGATAGTTGGTGTAGTAACCCTCTAGTTTGTTTACAGTGTATATAGAGGGTGTGTGTTTATTAAATTGTAAGGGTTGATTACCCCTTGTACTCCTTATAATTCTTTTTTGTTTATAAAAAAAAATAAAGAGCAATTAAACAACTACACATTTATTTAAACTGTTGTAATCATACAAAGCATTTAAACCATTGATGCAAGTATCATTTTCATTAAAAACTTGCATCTCTATCACCAAAATTTAAATTTAGCTCTTTGGTACTTTGGCACTTGCTTCTATCTCTATAGCTGGATTAAACTTGTTAATCTTTTAGTTTCAGCCTCAACGCACACTCACCAAAAAGAGACCATGAACCATAATTTGTATATAACGTGTGAGTGCAAAACAAGGGCAAGTAGTTGCGTAAACGACGTTGAGACCGAGGGAGTAGGAGAGCAAAAGAAGGTGAGCGAATATGAAATTTCTGGAGAACAATAATGAGGGTGTATGAACGGTTCGGGTTTTTTGTTAGCGAAGGAGAGTGAAGGAAATAGGGGAAACAAATTGAAGGTGTTTTTTAGTAATTGAGAAATAGGATTGAAAGAGTTTTTTGTGAGTGAAGGAAAATAAGAGGGAGAAATTTTATTTTTTATTTATGATTATACTAAAAGAATAAAAAAGATGTTTCTTTAATTGATTTACCAATAAAAACATTTGGTGTCGGATGGGCCGACCCTAGATAATTTTCTAAAATTAAGCGTCTAGCGTATTACAACATAGAATCGGATGGGCCTACGCTAACGTGAAGGTGTGAGAAACACAAGAAGGGGGAGTTGAATTGTGTTTTAGGTAGTTTAAAAACTTCTTCTAAGTTCTTTCGAACTTATCAGATTTGGCAGCGGATAACACAATAAAGGACAGTAGAGAGAGAGAAAGACACAAGCAATTTTATACTGGTTTCTCTCACAAGTTGAGAGTAGTCCAGTCCCCTGGTACTTCCAAGGGAGTTCACTATAATCACACAGATTACAAATGCTCTAACACACTAGTAAGAGACTTCCTATGCTCAAGTACACTAACAAGAGACTTCCTAGACTTAGTAAAATATATAATGTTTGAGTACTTTTGAGTAGTTGATAAAAATCAAATACTCAAGGCAAATTACAACACTCAACACAAGAATAACACTTAGAATTCTAGACGAACAGTAAGTGAATAAAGCAAGGCTATTTGGTTATCAGAAGCTCAGTTTGCTTTCTTGTGAGTATGATCAATTTGCAAGTTGTAATCCACACTTGACTTCAAGTACGAGGTCTCTATATATATGACAAGATAGAGACGTAGTAGATTTGACCGTTGTCAAGTTGTTTTGTCTGCTAGATCAGTTCCTAGGTGATCACGTGTGATTAAGCTCAACAAGGAAACTTGTTGACTTCACTTTGCAGGTTAAGACCTTGTGTGTGTCCAAATGCGGTAATGGGAAAAAGACTAATGCTTGTATTATATCTTCCCAAGATAATATTATAACGTGCCTTGATTTTCCTTCACACATTTGAACTTGATCGTTGTTAATCCCTAAGATAAACATGTGATATCTTTACATGAATCTTCCAGCGCAAGACTGATCACAGAAGCTTGCACTCCTAGTACAACTTCTGGTGTTGTGTGCTTCTGATGACTTGTGCTTCTGATGACCATCCCTTCTGATAGATCATCAGAACTTGCGTTTGATACTTCTGATCACGTCATCAGAACCTCTAAGCTTTAGTGCACGTTGGTTTTTAACTTGTGTTCCTTCACGCTTAGATTAAATATTAAAATACCCTATTGTTCATTAATACTTTGTTATCATTAAAACTTAAGTGAATAATTATCAGAACCACTTTTGTTCCAACATAACGGTATAAAAATCAAATTCAAAAATAAAAAACCCGTAGAGTGGCCTAAGTCGACGCTTCTAGCGTCGGTGTCGGCGGCCGACGCTAAAACTAACTCTAAAATGTGATTTCCTTGTCGTGATATACATAGTTAGAATATAGAACATTGAATTTATTTTAAGTTTAAAAGAGAACAAGTAAAATTAACAAAAAGAAATAAAAAAAAACGTTGAGCCGGTTTTAGGTATGAGCTTGCTTTATGGACTACACTCAATAAATAGTTAATAATATAACAATTGGTTCAGTTCATCGGTTCTTAGGTTTCTAAAAATTGAATTCAATAACCGAACCAAACCACATCAATTTTTAATTGGTTCGGGTTTTGATCCAAACCATAAAAATTGATTTTTTTTTGTTTGGATTGTCGTCTTAATAAGTTGTTTTTTTATCGGCTTACACCCTACCAAAGATGGGTGGTTCGAAATCGGCTCTCTAAGTAAATTTTTTCCTTTTAAATATGTGTGGATTGTCATTTTGTCGTCTTAGTGCGACGTTGTGGTGTTTGTCGTTCTTGTGTAGCGTTTTGTTTTCGTGTCTTCTTGTGCGGTGTTTGTTCGATTCAAATTGACAGATTAAATTCGATCAAGTGCATATTCAACCAATAATTTTGGCGTCATCAACGTTAGATATTCGGAGGCATGGGTACTCTGAACACTTCAATTTCATCATATATGTAGGCTGTCACTTTTGTAGGCATATTATTTTCGTTGTATACTATTAACATGGATGATGTGAGTTTGTTCGCAAAATTATCCTTTTTAATTTTTAGCGATTTCAAATTCGTATTGTTCGATCTATTCAACCAATTTGAATGAATGTCATTTTTTGGAAGAAAAAAAAAGATGCCGGTTGGTTAATGAACAATAGCTTGGATAATTTTTTTTGACGGAAGAATAGCTTGGATATTTAGAAACATCAAACATGAGCTTCGATAATTACACTTGATTTTTGCTTGTCATGCTCTTTTTTTGGGTAAGCCTTATTCCCCTTCTAATTCTCTTATTTTCTCTCTTTTTTTAATATTTAGTTTGACCTCCCTCTTTCTTTGTCAATTGTCATCATAGACTCTCTCTTTTTATATATATTATAAATTCGTTATGGTCTTGCATATTTTCGATTATAAATACAATAATTTATAAGTCATGAATGTATAATGTATTGCATGGTCTCTCGCTCATGTTATATATACTTTCCTCCAACTTATTATTTGGTTCGTGGAATATAATATCTAATAATTGTTTTACATTATATTTTTTAAGATTTTCTGCTACTCTATCAGCTGTGTTATTCTCCTCTACGTTACAACCTATATATAGTTTGTAGGGAAAATTCTCAACCTTATATAAAAATTAAACCAAAAACAAAATACAAAGAGAGAAAAAAAAACTCAACCAAACCCCACTAAGGAGAATTTGCAAAGTTTTCTTCTTTTGTCTCTTTTATTACTCTTTATTCTAAACCCAAAACTAAAGCTACAGATAGATAGCACAAATTGTCCGATTTAGCCATGCCAATTTTGGTATTCAATTAATGGTTGTTATTTACACTAGCACTAACTTAAAGGTCAAAATTGTCTTTCAGAGATATTATTATTAGCATTCGTTTACTTTAGGTGGTCATGCTTAACTATAGTAGCCAACCATTCCATATTTGCGTGCGTGTTTGTAAAAGGACCCATCACAAAGGGTGACAAACAGGTGGTCCGTCCCGTTTAAACTCGCTGAATTAAAGCTCACTATAAATGAGGTGGGGCGGGGTACACCAACTTAGGTGTCTAAATTCAAAATTCAAGCACGCCCTATTTATCGCCAAGTTGACAGACCGCTTGTTAAACTCTTTTTTTATTTTTTTAAAAATTTTCTAGTGATATATTTATCACATTCTTTGCAATTTTTTTTAAAATAAAAAATATTTTTTAACAATGTTTAACAAAAAATAGCTATAAAATTGACAAACGCAAACAATATAGTAAATAATATTAATTAATAATTTAACATTGCATAAAATTATTTTGTAAACTACTTAAGGTAAATTTTCTTTCCATTCGCCACGTTCTATAACAATATCAATATTATTCTTCAACGTAACAAAGAAAAAACCTTATGTCAACCCGCCAAAAATCTTTTTCATCTCAAGTATAGAAAAAAGAACAAAAAAACAATTCTTAAACCCACCCCACCCTGACACCGTTCCGTTTTTAAATCGTGTTAAGAGGGGCAGGCCAATTTAAGACACTGAACTTAAAACCTTATGTCAACCCGCCAAAAATCGCGGGTTAAACGAGCTGGCCCGACGGGCTCGGCCCGTTTTGTCAGCCCTACAAATTAGACCTTTGTGTCTCAAACTAGTGTGTGACCAATGTGCCGCACGGAAAATTTAAATTAGATTAATTGTTATATAATAAATATTGTAATTATAAAGTTTAATATGTTATCATAAAAAAAATTTAATATATTATAACGGTTAGATTTAGGTTAACAAAGATATAATTAAGACATATAGGCGCAAATGTTATGTCAACTATTATGAGTCAAGTAGGTAATGAAAATCAAGTGGATTTAGAGGGCTTAGCCAATGATGAAATTGTGATGGACCCTCAACCAAAAGCCAAGAGAAACGTGGGCCTTCCTAAACGTCTCCAAGATGATTATGAGTTGACAAAATGGAAGAAAGCAAGCAAAAAATGAGCCTTAGAATATACCTCTGATATGAGTCATTTTTTTTTTTTGAATGTTGTACCCCAATTTTGGATCTAAAATCCGTTTGTACTTTTCGTATTTTTAAAACAAAAATCTTTTATAAAATAATGATACGTCATCACATTCGATCTTCTTCATCACACCGATTATGTTCTTTTTTATCGTACGAAGTTTACTATCAATTATTCTTATTCATTATTATTATTATTACTATTATCATCAAGAATCTTTTCCTTATCTCTTTATTCATTTATTTTCTTTTCTACTTCTATTATTATTATTATTCTTTTTCAGTTCTTGTTTATTTGTTAAAAAATATATATACAATTATGAAAAGAAAAAAAACAGTTTTAGTAAAACCCTTCCTTTCTCTTTAATCTCTCTTTCGGTCATCTATTTATATATATTATTATTACTATCACTATTATTATATTATTATTACTATTATTATTATTATTGTCAATTTTATTATTATTATTATTATAAAATAAAAAAACAGTCTCTTTTTCTTTATTATTTTTTCTTTCTTTTCTTCCTTTCTTGTTTTTTTTACTCGGTCACCAAAGAAAATTAAAAAAAAAAAAACAAACAATAACAACAACATGTGTTCACATGTTGCTCGTCTCTCTCTCCTCTTCTTTTTAATTTTTTTTTCTTTTTTACTTATTTATTTATTAATATTATTATTACTAGTATTATTTTAACAAAAACAAAAAAAAAAAAGCAAAAGCAAAATCTGAACAACAGTAGCTACAGTGATGCGCCTGCTCCCTTCCCTAATTTCAGCATGTGTGTTTTCTAACCTTTTACCAAAATAAGTTTTAGTCTTCTACATGAATACAATCAAAACAAAAGCACAAATCAAGTCATTCTACTTTTATTTCTGCAAATCTATCTTTTGGAACAAAGCAAGTAAGAATCCAGCATCCAATTTTATCCATTGAACACAAAGTTTCATCAATTAAATCTATAATTTGAACCAAAAATCAGGACAGAAGGGGACTTTTTACATAAGTTTGAGAAGGGCAGTAGAAAAAATAGAAACAAGAACACAAACACAATACACCAAAACCCTAATCTAACTAAGAAAATCAGAAAAAAAAATCAAGAAAAACAAGAACAGAAACTTCTTCACACACTGTGAAGTATCTGTTTGTTTTTTTTTTGTCTGTTTTTTCTCCTTCTCCTTTTGAACTCCATCCCAATCATCAACCATAACAAAAAACCTCTCTCTCAACCAAAACCTCCAAACCTTCAAAAATCCTAAACTCTACAAAAAAAGAACATAAACAGAACCGAAAAACAAAGAACAAAAAACTAAAAAAAACTAAAACAAAAAATCATCACACACTGTGAAGTTTTTTGTTGTTGTTGGTTCTGTTCCCAGGTCTCCATTTCAGCCACCCTCGCCAAAACCTCGCGCACACAAAGAAGGAAAAGAAGGGGTCAGAAATAGAAGGAAAGGAGAAACAGGGGCCGAGATCGAAAGGAAAAGAAAGGAAAGGGAATACTTACTAGAAGTGTCACTGCAAAGGAAGGTAAATTCGTTTCTCTCCCTTTCTTCTCATTCATTCACATGAACATATAAATCTAGGTGTTTTTTTTTTTTCGTCGTTTTTTGCATGTATGAATGATGAACCCATGTTGTTTATTGCGTGTTTCAACGATTAATTGCATGATTAGGACAGATCCATGAGTTAGGGTTTTCGAATTTGGGGGGTTAGGGTTTCCGGGTCTGTGAGGGTCGATCCGTTTGATTCAAAGCTTATTTGTTGTTTTTCTTTGCAAAATCGTGTTCAGTGGGTGATTTAGTATAGGGTTTGTGTTTTGGTGTTTTTGATTTGGACAAGTTTTGAGTGCTGGGTTATGGATTGAGGAGGGTTTAAGAAAGTTGAAAGAAACAGAAGAAGAAAAGAGAGAGCAGAGCGTGAGAGAAAAAGAAGAGTGAAAGAAACTTTTTTATGCCAAATCAGGAAACAAAAATCACAAAATAACCCCCCACAACTGGGTCACCAGACCGGGTCTAGTTTGACCCGCTTTTTTTTTATATATATAAAAATGACCTTGGGCTTAGGCAAAAGCCCATTTTCGCCCCAGCCAGTTTTTTTTTTTTTTTTTTGTGTTGTTTTTATTTGTTTTGTGTGATATGTGTTCTATCTATTTGATCTTCTTTTGTGTGTCATTTAACATGTTTATGTTTTTTTCTTTTTCAATGATCAATTTGTCATGATGAGTAAGTTTTTTTTTTAAAAGTGCTAAATTAAGGTGTTAATACAAAAAAGAGAATATTAAAAAAAAAACCTCTAAGTAAAACAAGTCTTTCTCTAATAAAATAAACCTTCTTTTTTAATTATTTTAATGTCAAAGTAGTAAAAAATGTTTGTTTATTTGTTATGACCCTTTTTTTTATTAGTTATTTGGTATGTAAAAGGACTAAAAAAACAAAAAAAAATTTTTTTAACTATCTTAATGTCAAAAATAAAAATGTTGTTTATTATGACTTTGATTTTTATTTATTTAGTTAGAGTATTAAAAAATATAAAAACAACAAAAAATGCTAGAAATTTAAATATGCTATGATTTATTCTTGTTTTTTTGTGATGATTGATAACATGATTGTGTCTTTATTTAATTTCACTTTATAAAAAAAAACATACAACATGGTTGCTTAAAAAAAATTTCATGCATACATGCATTTAAAATCTCACCTTTTTGCACTACATCACATTATGCATTCTTTTGTCACATAACATTTTTCACAAAAATCTCTACATCACATTACATTTTTATATCACATGTTCACTATACTTTTTAATTACATGCATACATGCATTTGCAACATTACATTTTCACTACATCATAATCTACTTTTTTTTGCATTTTTACATGACATTTACACAAATTTTTGCACTACACTACAATTTCACACTACAATTTCACATTACAATTTTACTTCACATTTTTTCATGCATACATGCATTGCATTTAGATTAGGACAATGCATCATTTTAAAAATGCATGTTAGAGACAATATTTTAATTAATAAAATTGTTGAGCTCTAACATTAGCATTAATAGTGAAGGACCTTTTTTGGTCTAAATTCATTCTCACAAAAAAAAAAAAAAAAACATCTCTTTTGCTAAATAAAATTTCTTTTTCGCTTGTGTTTTAGTTAGATTTGTTTGTTACTGTGAATGACACTAAAAATTTCCATTATCATGTCTTTGCCTCCCATATCTTTTTTCACACACTTCACCTTTAAGTAGAATATAATATCTTGCTATGATTTCTCTTCTTAATTGTTTGTGTACATATTTATTGCCATATTTATTTTTCGTATTTGCATTTTTATTTTATGCATTGCAATTTATTTATTTATTTATTTATTTATCTATTGCTTATTATTATTATTATTATTATTATTATTATTATTATTATTATTATTATTATTATTTATTCATTCTAATTCGATATGGTTGTAAATATTAATTATTCAATTGGGTTGTAATAGCGTAGGACTTTATTTATCGCTCTTTACTGCTTTCCTAGCTTACACATCACACACAAACCCCAAAAATTCATTTCCAAAGGAGAGGACTCGTAATTGATTTTAAATTGATTACGAGACTTTTTGAAACGAAAAATCTTTTTTTTCAAAACAAACGTGCGATCCTCTTATAAGACAAACACAAGCTCACCTTATAATCATCTTTAACATGATATTATCTACAATTTATCTTTTTTACAACATCTTTTTCAAACACACAAAAAACGAATACACTTTCGTTTTCAAACAACAACTTTTCTTTCTTTCTTTACAACATTTTCTTTACAACATCTTTTCTTACAATCTCTCTCTCTCAACAACTACAATTCTCTCAAAAAAAAATCTTTTTACAAACAAAAAATATTTACACTTCTTTTCTTTTATTTACTTTATGAAAGAATATTTTCTTAATTTCTATCCACTTTCTTTTTTACAATTTCTCCCTCCATTCTTAAAGCATGTTTTCCAAAAGCACTAAAAACATATAAGAGGTTACCATGGAGTACCATGGGCGCTTGGGGTGCTAACACCTTCCTCAAGTGCAACTAACCCCCGTACCTTAGAATCTCTTCTTTTAAAAGGTTTTCAATTTTTCCCCTCCTTTGGAAATGAAAAATAAAACTGTAGTGGGGTATGTCACAAAAATCCCGCAACATTGAAGTGCAAATTTTTATATAAAAACCAAATCATGTACAAAGAGTACACCATAATGGTACAAAGCTAATAAAACTCAACCAAGGTACATGCAAGGGTCAAGCTTTGAGCAACTACTAGACCAAAACTTAACAGAAAAGAAAAGATCTCTAGACAAAACAATGAAACACTAACAACTCCTTAATACAACAGAACTATCACACAGGGGTTATAATATTGCTATGGAAGTTTGACAACTACAAAAGCAAAACTATAGCCCACATGATAACAAACTAGGCAATAGTGAAGACCCTTCATACTGTCAAAAAAACCAGCAGCAACTGGTGTAAAAAATCAGCAGCAAATACAACACAATTGCAAGCTAACTTCCACCCCCATGACAGACTCATCGCAGCAAACACATCATTAGTTCCCTACTCCATTCATAGAACATACACTGTGAGACTTTATTACTACCTATCCCCCATCTCCAAGACAAAAGCTTAATATCTTCTATAATTGATAGCACATCTGTCTCAATACCCGAAAATATTTTCCGATTGCGAGCATACCAAATCGACCACACAGTTGTGAGCCACACCAACCATATGCCTCTTCTAATCTTTTTCCTAGAAGCACAACCACTCAAAATTTCAAACAGGGAGAAAAGGGTTGGGGGAATAACAATCATTAAGCCAAACCACCTAAAAACATCTTGCCAAATTTTGATTGCAAAATCACAATGTAACAAAAGATGTGTAACAGTTTCTAAGCGCCCAGCACACATCACACATTCCACCCCCGAACCCGCTGTTAAGATAGCTCGGCGCACTAAATTTGATTTAGTCGGAAGACGATCATGTAACATCTTCCAAGCAAATGCCGCAACTTTTGAAGGTGCTGCACTATCTCAAATGTGTTGAAAAAACATATGAATCAACTCTCGCTTCACCCGTCTCATATAGCAAAAAAGGGGCAAGCAAAGAGTAAGCAGATTTGACAGAAAAAATCCTGTCATCACTAAGTCTCCAAACCCACTTGTCGTCTTTAGAACTGAAGTTCCCCTCTATCAACACCGCTTTTAATTCTTCCAACACCGCTACCTCCCACTCAAAAAGTCTCCGCCGCCACCTAAATGTCCAGCTCCAATTCGATCCTTCCTTTTCTACCATCTCCCCTACTTTACTCATTTTCTGCTCTGATATTGAATAAAGGCGAGGAAACCTATCACAAAACGGAGCACTACCTATCCACCAGTCTGTCCAGAATGAAGTACCAACACCATTCCCAACTCGTTTAAAGACTGAACTTGAAAACCAGTTTAACCGACTTGTCGAATTCACAGCCGCTACGTCCTTCCACCAATTTGACGCCGAGTGAGGAATCGAATCTACTTCCCAACACAGCCTGTTAATGATCCTATCTCCATATTTCCCCACTAAAACATCCTTCCACAATGATGGCTCACTATGCAAAAGTCTCCACCTCCACTTTGATAATAAACTCATATTAACTGCTCTCACATCTCTAACCCCTAGTCCACCTTCCTTCTTTGACCTGCACACAACCTTCCACTTTATCCAGTTAATTTTCCTAACTCCTTCTACTCCCCCCCACAAGAACTCCCTCTGAATTTGGACCACTTTCTTCCATACTTTACTTGGCATCTTCATATATGAAAGGTAAAAAATTGGGATAGCGTTTAGAACAGAATTAAGAAGCACAATTCTACCTCCAAGACTAATATATTTGTTCCCCCCCACTCCTAATCTCGAATGCAAATGATCAAGCAAAGGCTGCCATGTAGCACACCGCCTAGGATTTGCCCCCACCGGTAACCCAAGGTACTTAAAAGGAAGTGATCCATCTCTACAATTGAGGAACGAGCAGGCCATATCCAAAAACCATCTATCAACATTCACACCCATCAAACAACTTTTCCAAAAGTTAACCTTCAACCCCAAAGCCATTTCAAAGCCCCTTAAAATCGCTTTTAAAGTCCATAAGTTATCGATCGTTGCTTCTCCAATACATAATGTGTCATCGGCATATTGTAAGTGAGAAATAATAATCCCATCTTATCCTACTCTAAACCCATCAAACAAGTTTACCTCAATTGCATTCCGCATCAAACCTCCCAACCCCTCCGCAACAAGTAAAAACAAAAAAGGTGCCAAAGGGTCCCCTTGCTTTAAACCTCTTTGAATATTTATCTTTTTCGTTGGGCTACCGTTAACCAAAATCGACATATTTCCTGCAAAAACACATGCCTTCATCCAATCCCTCCATTTAGAACAAAAACCAAATCTAATCAACATGTAGTCCAAAAAACCCCAATCCACCGAATCATAAGCCTTCTCAAAATCAACTTTAAAGATCAAACAATTTCTTCCCGTCCTTTTTGCCAAATCGATCACCTCATTAACCAACATAACTCCATCCACTAGTTGTCTTCCTTTAAGAAAAGCTGATTGAGTTGAAGCTATTAAAGACTCCATAACCTTTGCTAGTCTTGCAGCCAGCACTTTAGCTACTATTTTGTACAAGCACCCTAGAAGCGAAATAGGACGAAAATCTGCATACAAGCCTCTGATATGAGTCATTTATTTACTGTTATGACAAGTCACTAAGTTTGTTAGTAGTGCTTGGTATTGTTTTGGACTCTAGCTAAAATTGTACTACTTAAAGTATCTTCTAGCACTTGAAATAATATTAGAGAAGTTAATTCTAATAGTACCAGTTTGTTTTTTAGTGTAGCTATTTTCCTTATATTTTACTATCAGTACCAAATTCATAACAAACTGGTGCTTTTCATTGATCATGACTTCTCCTCCCACCCTTGAAAACCTTTCCGATATCATCACCCAACTTATCAAAGCCAAAATTCCTTTTAAACTATTGTCACTACTAACATCAATACTCTTACCTCTAAATTCCATGACCTTTGATCTCGGAATCCACCGCCATTCACTCCTCCTGGATCTGGATCTGATGTTTCCTTTTTCCCTGCTACCACCATGAAGCGAGATATTCCCCGCTTCAATGGTACAGATCCTTTTGGTTGGATCTTCAAGATCAACCAATTCTTCGACTACCATCGCACGTCGGAGGAACAATAGCTGCGTATTGCATCATTCTACATGGAAGGTGATGCTCTAGCTTGGTTTCAGTGGATGTATTCCAATGGAAAAATGCTCACTTGGTCCACTTTCCTTCAAGCCTTGGAATCTCGTTTTGCCCCTTCGCTGTATGAAGATCCAAAAGGGGCTTTGTTCAAGCTTTGCCAAACAGCTTCTGTTAAGGAATATCAGTTGCAATTTGAAGTGTTGGCTAACTGGATCGTGGGTCTACCCCCACCATTTTACTTGAGTTGCTTCATCTCCGGCTTGAAGCCGTCAATCCGACGAGAGGTACAGGCGTTTCAACCCTTGTCTCTCACTCAAGCGGTTCATTTGACCAAATTACAGGAAGACAAGTTCTCAGATCGTGCTCCATTTCCTCCAAAATCCTTCCAACCAAACCAAACCGCCGGAAGTTCGAGTTCGTCGTTTCGCCCAACTATGTTTGTTGCTTCGTCTAAGCCTCAAACGCCGGTTAAGAAGCTCACCTATGACAAACTCCAAGCTCTTCGTGACAAGGGCTTATGCTACAATTATGATGAACGATTTCAACTGGGACACTGCTGCAAACTTCAATTCCACATTCTCATTGTCGAACCAGATGATGTACCAAATGAAACTCCTATATTGCAATCTCTGAAGAGTGATGATTCAATGGGTCAAGATGTTTCTGTGACCCAAGACCCGGATCCAGCTCAGATCAGTCTCCATGCTCTGATGGGGCACTTCATCCCCTAAACTCTGCGGGTCATGGGTCAGATCCACAAAAGCCCAATTTCCACTTTGATATATAGTGGCAACACTCATAACTTCCTACACGGTAGAATAGACAAGCAATTGGGCTTGCGTACTGAACCGTCCCATTCCTTTAAAGTTCTAGTAGGAAATGGTGAATTACTTCATTGCACTACCCTTTGTCCTCAGGTATCACTTTATTTGGGCCAACATGAATTTATTCTGGATCTGTTTGTATTACCTTTGAGTGGTGCAGAATTGGTTTTGGGGGTGCAGTGGCTCAAAACCTTAGGCCCAATAGTAACAGACTATGACAAACTCACTATGAGTTTTTCAAAAGATGGAGAACCGGTCCACCTTTCTGGAGTTCCTAAGCCTGATCTAGAGGAAGCTAATCTTCACCAGCTTCAACGCTTGGTTGACACCAACGCCATTAATACCTGTGTTCGTTTTCAACTCGTCTCCCCTAAGCCTCCGACCAATACCCCTACCATCCCTGTTCCTGATCCAAGAATTGAAGATGTGAAAAACACAAGAAGAGGGGTTGAATTGTGTTTTGGTATTTTTAAAACTTCCTATAAGTTCTGAAACCTATCAGAAGCACCAGCGGATAAAGAAACACAAATAACACACTCACACTCAAGAGTAAGAATAGAGAGAGAGAGAGACGAGACAAGCAATTTTATACTGGTTCCTCTCACAAACCGAGAGTAGTCCAGTCCCCTTGCACTTCCAAGGGATTTCACTATAATCACCTAGATTATTACAATGCTCAAACACACAAGTAAGAGACTTCCTATTTGCTCAAGCACAAAAGCAAGAGACTTCCTAACACAAATGAAATAATAGAAAGTGATAAACACTTGATTATAAAATCAAGAGTTTTCTCAAGATTACAACTCAAGACTCTTAAGACTCTAACACAGAATTCCTAATGAATTAGAAAAACAGAGTGTCAGAAGCACAACAGAAATAGTTTCAGAAGCAGTGCTTTTAGTCTTATGTAAAGGAGTAAAGTTGTATGCGTGTGTAACTTTAATCTTCAAAATGAGATTCTCTATTTATATGTGAAAGAAAATAGAGACGTTTGAAGATAATGACCGTTGCAGAGGTCATTTTCAAGCCAGCTGTGAAAGGACAAAGGTAACATGGGATATTTGCCAATTCTGGTAATGCTTATCTTGTTATTCCTTTTGTTTAAGAATATTCGCCCTTATGGAGTAAAATAGTACTAAAGTCACTATCCTTGATGATAAGGATGTAGTACTATGATGTATCAATCAATCACAGCCTTTAATTTAAATGATTTCCAATCATTGAATCACTATCAGTTAACACTGACATTCCTGGCTTGTTATTCAGAGCCTATGTATCAGACATATGCTTCTGAGTCTTCAGCTTCTGAAACTGTTGGTCTTCTCCATACGTTGCTTATGATTCAACATAACTTCTGAGATGACTTGCTTCTGCTTAGCATTGCTTCTGATATCCTTGCTTCTAATATCCTTTGCTTCTGATATCCTTGCTAATACTTTGTTTCAGAGCTTCTTTTAATATAACATTATTCATTTAATCTGCACACTTCAGATAAATATTAAAATACCCTATTGTTCATTAATACTTTGTTATCATCAAAACACCAAGAGTTAGATCTGAACATCCTTTGTTCCAACAAGAATTTCTCAAATAGTCACCAAATTTTCTTCCCTTTTTCAAAACCCAACCCACCTTCCCCCACAAAGGCTAGTAGACCACAAAATTACCTTTATCGCTACCCATATTTCCAAAAACAAGAAATTGAATCCCAAATTAGAGACATGCTTAAGCAAGGGCTCATTCAAGCTAGCACCAGTGCTTTCTCGTCCCCTGTTTTACTAGTGCGTAAGAAGGATGGCACTTGGAGATTTTGTGTTGACTATAAGGCACTAAATGCCATTACCATTAAAGACCGGTTCCCTATTCCAGCAATTGACGAGTTATTAGATGAACTATATGGCACAAGATGGTTCTCTAAGCTCGATTTGCGCTCTGGTTACCACCAGATTCGTATGGCTTCTCTAGACATTCATAAAACGGCTTTTCGAACTAATCAAGGTCATTATGAGTTTCTTGTGATGCCCTTTGGCCTCTGCAATGCACCTTCTACATTCTAGGCAACCATGAATCTTATCTTTGAACCATATTTACGTCGTTTTGTCATTGTGTTTTTCGATGATATCCTAGTTTATAGTCCAACACTAAATGAACACCTTCAGCACTTGGGAGTGGTGTTTCAATGTTTGATGGAGCATGAATTTTGTCTTAAGAAATCAAAGTGTTCTATTGCTCAAAATTCTATTGAGTATTTGGGGCATATTGTCTCTATAGAAGGTGTTAGACCAGATCCTGCAAAAATCAGTGTTAGGGTATGGCCAACCCCTACAAACATCAAACAACTACGTGGGTTCTTAGGATTGACTGGGTTCTATCGCAAGTTTGTGCACCATTACTCTTCCTTAGCAGCACCTCTAACTGCTTTGTTGAAGAAGGACTATTTTGAATGGAATGAGCATGCCAACACTGCATTTGAGAGTTTAAAATGCGCTATGTCTGAAGCACCTGTTTTGGCTTTACCCAACTTTGCGGAGCGTTTTATATTGGAGGCTGATGCTCTGGGATCCGGCATGGGGGCAGTTCTTATTCAGCAACAACATCCTATTTGCTATTATAGTAAGCAATTTTGTTCTCGATTGCTTGCTGCCTCTACCTATGTTCGCGAACTATGCGCCATTACCTCTGCTATTAAAAAATGGAGGACATATTTACTAGGAGGAACCTTTACCATTCATACAGATCAACGTAGTTTGCGGGAGCTTATGACGCAAGTAATACAAACTCCGGAGCAGCAATTTTACTTGGCTAAATTGTTGGCAGATGCGTTATCACGCATTCATTGCTTGGCACTTTCCATTCCCCATATGGAATTTATTGAGAAACTCAAGGAACAACTCATCACAGATGCAACATTTCATGAATTTTTCAGTAAGGTCCAAACTAATCCCGTAGCTTATCTAGGATTCCAAATTTTGAATGGTTTTCTCTTCTTTACGGGCAAGCTCTTTCTTCTGAGTTCGTCTCCCCTTAGAAGAACCTTGTTAGAGGAATTTCATGCATCTCCTCTTGGTAGGTTACAAGAAAAAAAATTGGTTTGGAATGCGCAAAGATGTGGTTGAGTTTGTACAATCTTGTGGAGTGTGTCAACAAACCAAACCTATCAACCATTCTCCTTATGGGTTGCTGCAGCCCCTACCTATTCCAGATATAGTGTGGGAAGACATTTCATTGGATTTTATCATAGGACTACCTTCGTTCCAAACTCATACAGTGATCCTCGTGGTAGTGGACAGATTGTCTAAGGCTGCGTATTTTGGCATGTTAACTACTCACTTCACTGCTGTAAAAGTCACAGAGCTGTTTGCAGTCATGGTTTGCAAACTACATGGAATGCCCTGATACATAGTTTCAGATAGGGATCCAGTGTTCCTTAGTCATTTTTGGCAAGAGTTGTTTCGTCTTAGCGGTACAAAATTGCGTATCTCCACAGCTTACCATCCATAGAGTGATGGGAAAACTAAAGTTGTCAACAAATTATTACAATAGTACTTGAGATTTTTTGTCCATGATAAACCAAGACAATGGGGTGATTACCTCCATTGGGCAGAGTGGCATTACAATACGGCTGTGCACACTTCCACTGGGTTATCTCCTTATCAAGTTGTGTATGGAAGACCCACACCCACATTGCAAGACTATGTTGCTGGCACTACACAACTTCAAGTTGTGGATACTATTCTAGTGGATCGTACCTCTGTCCTACAACATTTGAAGGACAAGTTGCTTAAAGCACAAGCTGTCATAAATGAGATAGCTGACCAGCGACGCCTTCCTCATAAATTTGCAGTTGGTGATTTGGTATTTGTTAAGCTGAGACCGTATAGGCAAAATTTTGTGGCAGGACATCGTGTTCAGAAGTTGTCTAAGTGTTACTATGGACCCTTTAAGCTTGTTAAAGCGGTGGGCTAGGTTGCTTTTCAGCTAGAATTACCCCCGCCAGCAAGATCCATCTGTTTTCCACGTCTCTCAATTGAAATTGTGTTATGGTGATACTGTTGCTGCACTGAACTTACCGGCTGAAGCTATAAACAACAATAATGTCATTCAACCATTAGCTGTGCTGGATTGGAAGTGGAATACTGATGACAATGAATGGCAGGTTCTGATTCAATGGGAAGGTTTATATCTAGAGGACTCCACTTGTGTATCAATAAATATTTTATAACTGCAAGTGCACAGTTTCGTCGTTGAGTTTTAAAAGATATCGAACCACAGAGACCAACAGTCGAACTACCGTACTTCTGTCGTAACTTTGCAAATCTAAGGCTATTGAAGATTAGGGTTTGTTTAGAATTTTAGAAATTAAAGAATTAAATTAATTAATTAAAGCGGGATATCGGTATGTAACTTAATTAACCATCGGGAATTTAATGAATTAATAGCGCGCGTGAAAAGGGTTTATTTTTCAGAAGAACTTTCTTAATTTAAAGGTCTAAACCTCACACTCTCGTTTTGTTGATAAAAACCATACAATCTAGACTAGGGGTTTTGCTGTCACTTTTATACCACCTCAGTTTCGAAAGTATATTTTGAAAATCAATTAGTTCTAATTAATCCTAACGTGGCTCTCGCTCGTTCAAAGATTAATATCAAATTCCTACTATCTAGTTAAAACCTCAAACTCTCGCTCTATTGATTTTAACCTTAGTTGCTTTGTTTTTCTCACTCAAAGCATAGGAGTTTTAAAATTAGGAATTCGAATAAGAAAAATAGTTTAGGTGCGCGCGCTAAATCGTCATTAAACTCCCTTCGGAGAATTAGTTTACATACCGATATCTAGGGAATTTAGCTAGACATGGAAAAGTAAACAAATAAATTAAAACAGAAAATTAAATTAAACATAATAAATAAATAGAAAATTAAATGCGTAAAAACCTGGAAAAGAAACTGAACTGAATACTTGAATTAAGCTGCTTGAAATAAACCGGTACAGAATTCTGAATTAAAAACTGAAATTTAAAATGCCTAAGACTATGTACAAGGCGTAGAGAAGAGAGGGCGATTTTATGTTCTATTTATAGAGAATATCCTAAACTGATAAGCTCCTTCGTCCCACAAAAATAGGAAGAGATAAGTCCTTGCTTGCTTTTAGGAGAAGAAGTAGTAACCACAGGATAAGCCTTCTACGATCCAAGAAAATAGGAACAGATATGCTTGATTCTAGGAAAAGGAGTGTGAGTTATCCGATAAGCTTGACAAAAGGATCAGACCGTTACCAGCTCCCCACGTATAGGAAAAAGTTGTTTTTGCTGGGTTTGGGCTTTGTGGCGAGCGCCACAGAGTTGGTGGCGAGCGCCACAGAGTTGGTGGCGAGCGCCACCAGGCTGATTTCTGGGCTCACTTGTGGGCTGCGTGAAATTTGTGCTTTGCACCCCTTTTTGCTCCGTTTTTGACACTTTTTGCTCAATTCTCTTCTCCGACCTATTTT
Organism: Trifolium dubium; assembly: GCA_951804385.1. Taxonomy (NCBI): domain Eukaryota; kingdom Viridiplantae; phylum Streptophyta; class Magnoliopsida; order Fabales; family Fabaceae; genus Trifolium; species Trifolium dubium. The sequence goes on from OX638064.1 coordinate 41,848,224, forward strand.
ATTCGACAAAACTAAAAACAAATCAAATACTAACATAAAAAGACATAAATGAAATAAATACATATGCAAATGCAACTAAAATTCACCTAAATTAAGCTAAAAATACGATATGATTTCGTGTCATCAATCAACACACAAAAATAAAGTGTGTAATAGTTAGATGGATATAGGGTATTCAACCATCAAATGGAGAGACTAATATCTTCGTTAGATTGAAGGATTTCAATGGATAGAAAAGTCAGTCTAAGGATTTAAAGTTCCTCTATATCTAAAATAACAATTGGACCCTCGATTCTCGATACTTGATTAAGGAAATATGTGCTTAAACGCCCAACCACACTCATTAAGTTTAGATGACAAAGAGTTTAAGAACACATAATTAAAAACAATGACTACACATTGATTTAAAGACATGACAAAGAGCTTAACTATACATTATTTACAAACAATAATTATAAATTTTTCTCGTCCAATATATAAAATATGCATGGAGTTTGATAGAAACTATGGTCATCGTAGCTCCTCAAAATGCTACACAAGAACAACTTAAAGCTTCTAAAGAGAGCAAGCTCAAGGATCTGAAGATAAAGTACTATTTGTTTGTTTCCATTTGATCTGATTCTTGAGACTATTCTTGTGCGCACCACTGCAAAGGATATATGGAAACATATTTTTCTGTTTGGCAAATCCACTCCAGGTAAAAGAAAGACTAAGTTTCGCCATTTTTTTTGCTAGTTGACGGTTGCGTAATAATATAGTGTTCAATTAATGGAGGATGTGCCAATGTGGATTTATTAGTGAACCAAATTATTCATATCTCTTGGTTTTGATTTGTAAGGCGTTTAGGTAGACATATTAACACATCTTTTTTGGATTGGTATAATTATCCATTAGTTTATTTTCATAACATCTAATGATTTTTGTTCTTAATTTGTAACAGTTGAATACTCCTTGTACTTTTTATAAATCAATTTTCTTTCTTTTCAAAAAAAGATTTGCCTAATAACTTTTAGCCACGTTATGAAATAAAATGTTTCAAATGAAGTTATATTTATCCATTAATACTATAGGTTATTTGAAATATTATCCATTATCATATAAATATGTATCCTTTATCTTATACTCAAATGTGATAATTTAGAGTCAATGTGATAAATAAATTTTAGAAGTAATAATTGTGCAACTCAGGGGTGCGAATTAGAAAGTATATTTGGTTAGCAGAGATCGCGTTTGTCAACCGAAGGACAAGGGAGACTTAGGAATTAAAAATTTGCGTTTGTTCAACTATTCTTTACTTTGCAAATAGAAGTGGAGATGTTTAAATGATCAAATAGCTCCTGGAAACATCTATTACTTTTCAGGTATGGTTCTTTTGCCTCTAACTTTTTGGCTGGAGACAGGGTCAGCCCAAAGGCTGTGCAATAGCTTTGGGCCTCAAAATGAGTTGGGCCTCTTTTTTCCATGTGGTATTCTTTGGTGCATTGGCAGCACACTACGTGTGGTAAAGGGAGGCCGCGAGTTCGAAACTCGCGGGTGGTAATGTTTTGATAATTTTTTTGTTTATTTTTTTTTTTTTTTTGGTCAGGTAGCCTAGCGGCTTGAAAATCACCTTTTAAATAAGCAACTAATAAGTAATAAGATATAAAAAAAATAGAGTGGGCTTGCAAAAAAAAAGAGTAGACAGGATCAAAACAAGATTAATAAATTAAATTAACATCAAATATTGATCATTAGACAATTATTTTTGATGTTATTGGTGTTACTTATTATATTTAAATATATGATTTTCTTTATTTTTTACTATAAATAATTAAATATACAATGTTGCTTTTATAAAAAAAAAAAAAATTTATTAGGGGTCCATTTTTATTTTTGCTTTGGGCCTCCCAAAAGTCGGGGCTGGCACTGGCTAGGGAGGGTAGGAATGGTTTAAAACAAGCTTCCTTGTGGTGGCGAGATGATGGAAAGTGGTTTAATAATAATGTTAGCACTATTATTGGTAGTGGTAATGATGTTAGTTTTTGGAAAGAAAAATGGGTTGTGTTGGGTTTTTGTATGTTGGCTACATTTTGTAAAACAACTACTAGCTAAATGCTGAGACAAATGTTGTAGCATGTGGAACAGCATTGTGTGACCTGATTGTTGCGCGCTAACACGCGCTATATTTATGTGCACGATCTTCTGGAGATTCTATGAAGTTTTATATTTAACCTAGCGTGCTGATCAATACGCGCTTGGCTGATGAATTGTAAAAGGCTGTCGCCTTGGTGTATTTCCATATTTAACTTTGATATATTTGGAAACAATATTATTGCACTTGAAGAATTGTTAGCTGGACCTGACAACGTCCAAGCTATGTTTTGAAGCCCAAACCCGTGCTTGCTGAGTACTATATATGTATGAAGACAAACCCTAAGTTTGGTGTGTTGAAAACCGTGTGTGTACTAAAGCGTGAGTTTTAGGTTTTCTTGTTAGTTGTGAGTCTTGCGTGTATCTGTTGATTCATGTCAAGTACTCTGTGTGTTTTTGAGTTGTAATTGTGTACTACTCCTAAGCTGTGAAGTACGGAGTTTGTTGTGTCTTGAGAGTGTGACTCTTCAACCAAAGCAAAAGAACAATTGATAACAGTGCTGGTTGTACTGTTTGGTAGGAATTGAGACGGGGTCTCATATCTAGGAGTTCCTAGGTAGAGCAGCACGAGATAGGGTCTAGGTGCATAACCAAGTAGTGAGGCTACGTTGGTGTATTTCACTAGAACTATTACAGTGGGTTCATTCCTGGATTAGTATCCCCCAGACTAGGGCAGTTGCGCCGAACTAGGTTAACAAACTCATTGTGTTCTTTATTTTTCAGTCACGCTTATTTTACTTTGCTAAGCTAAGTTATTTTATTATTGTGTGACAAATGCTCGGACACAAGTGCTAACATTGTGCACAGCATTTGTTTGTCTGGTTGCCAGAATTTCAATTGGTATCAGAGCAGGTCACTCTACCTGTTCTGGTTTTAAAAGGGTGAGCTCCAGGGAGGTTACTTCTGGCTATAATGGACAAAGAAGGAGGAACTATGAACAGACCACCACTTCCGGTTGGTGATTCTAATTATGATAATTGGAAGTCCCGTATGACAATGTTTTTGAAATTCATGGACCACAAAATATGGACATCTGTTTTGAAAGGATGGGAACATCCAGTGATTACTGGCAAAGATGGCGAAGTTACCATTGTACTAAAACCCGGAGAGGAATGGAACAAAGAGGAGGAGGTATTGGCTAATGCAAATTCAAAAGCTTTAAATGCTCTATTTAAGGGAGTTGACACCCACATCTTCAAACTTATCAAAAGATGTACAGTTGCAAAGAAGGCTTGGAAAATACTTGAAACTGTTCATGAAGGCACCTCTAAGGTGAAAAGCTCAAGGTTGCAACTATTGACTAGTAAGTTTGAGAAGTTGAGAATGAAGAATTATGAAAGCATTCAAGAATTTCACATGACAATTCTTGATTATGACAATCAATTTGATGCCTTGGGTGAGAAGATATCTGAAGAAACTCTGGTAAGAAAAATGCTTAGGTCCCTGCCTAAGAAGTTTGATATGAAGGTCACTGTAATAGAGGAAGCCAACGATATTTCAGAATTGAAAATGGATGAATTAGTTGGTTCTCTACAAACTTTTGAGATGTCCGCTAATGAGAGATCTGAAAAGAAAACAAAAAACATTGCTTTTGTCTCTAATGCTGAGGAGACTGATCAACAAAGTGATATGGAGACTAATGAGAGCATCTCTGAAGCTATTGTGCGGTTGAGTAAGCAACTTAATGAGGTCTTGGAATGGATGGACAGACGCCCTAAGACATATGCTCCGGACAACAGTCGCAGCATCAATAGAAATGCCAACAATCAAAACAAAGGGGTCCAATGCAATGAATGTGAAGGATATGGCCACACCAGAACTGAGTGTACGACATATCTGAAGAAGCAAAAGAAGGGGATGACTAGTTCTTGGTATGATGAAGATGAGTCAGAAGAAGAACCTGAAACTGCTAAACATGTGATTGCCTTGACTGGAGTGTGTACATCTGATACTGAATCACACGATGGAGAAATGACATATGATGAATTATCTGATTCCTATAGGGAACTATGGCTCAGAAGTGTAGAAGTTTGTAAAGCTCTGACAAAGCAAAAGAAGACCGTTGCTCTATTGCAAGCTGAGAAGGACAAACTTTTGGAAGAGAATTCAAGACTAGATGGTGAGGTTACTTTATACAAATCCAAAATTGACAACATGAATAAGCAATTAAGGATGCTCAACACAGGTACTGATACTTTAGACGAAATCCTAGTGATGGGACAAAACTCTAATGATACTAAAGGTATTGGATTTAACTACAATTCATTATATCATCAAAAACAAACGCCTGTGAGAGAATTTGTGCCATTTGTTGGTACTTATGATCCAACTATGCCAAGACAGATGCCCCAGCATCAGGTGAGACAACAGACAACCAGATACAGGACCAAATAAAAAATTGGATACTCTGATTGGGTATGCCACCACTGTGGAAAAAAGGGACACATTAGACCTTACTGCTTCAAATTATATGGTTATCCTGACATAACTTATTCATCAAGACCTGAGTCTACAAAGAAAAACATCAAGAAAGAGTGGAAGCAAAAGAATGACAAACCCACAATGCAAGATCAATCTTCCACTCTTCCGTCTGATCCTGTTTCTGATCCCATCGCTCAACAAGTGAATCAATTGACGGTTATTACTGATGCTCAATCTCTTGCTATGGTTCCTAGTTCTGATTTAACTACACAACGTGCTAAAGTGTTGGTGTCGAGGAAGAAGAGTACAAGAAAAGGCTCTTCATCTTTTGCGACGAGTAGGGGTTCTAAATCTAAAGGTAAGAAATCAAAACCCTCCCCTACTAAGCGTGTAGGATTAGGCATGCATGATCTCTATTGTAAGGAAAATCCTTTCCAATCGACTGTTGTAGAACCAAATGTTGACACTTCTGTCAACGGATCTGATGAAAAGACCTCTGAGGGAGCTAAAAGGATTGTTGAAACCCTAGGTTCGATTAATCGTAAGGTAGATGAAAAATTAGATGTTGATCAGTCAAATTTGCATGTTGAAAATGTTGACCAAGTTGATGTTAATAACAAGATTGTTGCTGATGATGTTAATGTTGCTGAGAAAGTTGCTGTGACAGAGGACAATGTTGAACCCTCTGCTGATGTGTCGGACGCTGTGCCAGATGCTCAAGCATCTTTGGCACAAGCCAATTTGGAGTCTTTGGTTGTTCCAGACACTCCTGAAACTGTGAGCGTTCATGAGAACGACTCTTTCAAGTCTCAAGACCAAAATGCTGAGATTCAGAAGGATGTGAGTCAGGTTGAGACTGTGAATGTTGAACCAACTGAGGTGGTTCATGTTGATGAAACGTGTAGTCTGAAGATTGACCCTTGGAAAAGACTCCTGCTATGGGTGTTGCTCAAAAGACAAGGAGCAAATCCATCAATGTTGTATCTATTGCTGGTAAAGATGTTAAGGGAGGAAAGAAGAAAACTGCCGATACTGGGAAGAAGCCCATTGGTCCCCCCAAGTTTTGGAGTAAATTAACTCCCAAGCCTGATCAGAAGAAGAAGAACCTCAAAAGAAAGGATCATCCTTCAAATGATTCTGATTTTGAGATTGCTGAGACAAATGTTGCCCCATCTGGATGAAAGTTCCTTTTGTTATTTCTCCAGCCCCTCTGGATAATGTGGCTTTCCACCAGGAAAGTGTTTCTGCTAGGTGGAAATTTATTTACCATAGCAGGCTTGGTTTAGAAAAGAATTTAAAGGACGATGTGTTCATTTGTAAGGAGCTTGTGAATCTTTTATCTCATGTTGGGACTGATGAGCCATGTAAAAGGCCAAGTCCTTTGTCTTTGTATTGAAGGATGCTGATAGTGTCAAATGCTGGTGATTTAGCTGGTACTTCTGTTCAGTCATCAAGTGTGCTCAGCAGGAAACAAATGATTGCTGATCTTACTGAGACCAGTATGGCTCTTGGGGCCAAAAAGTTGAAGATTGACAGGGTCATTACAACTTTAAATGCTGAAGAGGAAGCTGAGGTTGCTGATAAGGAGGAAGTTTAGGAAGAAGAAGAAGGAAAAGAAGGTGTTTCTGCTGCTGGTGATACTGACGAGATGTCTATCTGACTCTAATATATTCTTATTTTCTCTTTAATATTTTGGTATGCCCTGGATTTCTAATGCACCTCTATGTGCTCATGGTCTATAATAACTCTATTTGGGGCTTCTCTGTGCCTCTGTGACCTCTGTGACCTATGTGACTGATGCGCTACTCTATGACTTTTCCTTATGCATGATATTATGTTTGTCAGAATTTATGGCTAAAAAGGGGGAGTAGTAGTATATGTTAGATTAATTTTTCTTATGCCTGAAGATGTTCTGCTGCATGCTCTTGAAGTTGCTTGAAGTTGCTATGCTATGCTATGCATGAAGATGTATGTTAGAATTAATTTTCTTATGATCTGAAGATGCTCTGACACATGCCCTAGAAGTTGCTATGTTATTTATATGCATGAAGATGTTTGGACAGATGCTCTGACATTTGTCTCATTGAAGTAAGTATGTTATTTTATATGCATGCATGTTTTGAGGGGGAGCGAGTATGTTATGTGATGTGAATGCATGTGTTGAGGGGGAGCACGTATCTCTGATCTCTATCTGTTGTGGAAGATTATTCTATTCAAGAGTATGTTTTCATCTCTTTATATGAACCCACTATCTATATGTTCTTTTTATCTGGCTATTTCTGTGAGGCTAGACGTATTATGATGAATGCCTCTGATACTGTTACAAGCTATCTTTGCTGAAATAATTCTCTTGAAGGTAGTTTTGTTATGTGCCATGATAGTTTTGTTGCTTATGCATGATGTGAGCTTGAAGAAGTTCTGTGTGTCTCTCCAAAGAACTGGCTATAGATTGTTTTAGCCAAAATTTTGCCAAAGGGGGAGATTGTTGGGTTTTTGTATGTTGGCTACATTTTGTAAAAACAACTACTAGCCAAATGCTGAGACAACTGATGTAGCATGTGGAACAGCATTGTGTGACCTGATTGTTGCGCGCTAACACGCGCTATATTTATGTGCAAGATCTTCTGGAGATTCTATGAAGTTTTATATTTAACCTAGTGTGCTGATCAAGACGCGCTTGGCTGATGAATTGTAAAAGGTTGTCGCCTTGGTGTATTTCCATATTTAACTTTGATATATTTGGAAACAATATTATTGCACTTGAAGAATTGTTAGCTGGACTTGACAACGTCCAAGCTATGTTTTGAAGCTCAAACCCGTGCTTGCTGAGTACTATATATGTATGAAGACAAACCCTAAGTTTGGTGTGTTGAAAACCGTGTGTGTACTAAAGCGTGAGTTTTAGGTTTTCTTGTTAGTTGTGAGTCTTGCGTGTATCTGTTGATTCATGTCAAGTACTCTGTGTGTTTCTGAGTTGTAATTGTGTACTACTCCTAAGCTGTGAAGTACGGAGTTAGTTGTGTCTTGAGAGTGTGACTCTTCAACCAAAGCAAAAGAACAATTGATAACAGTGCTGGTTGTACTGTTTGGTAGGAATTGAGACGGGGTCTCGTATCTAGGAGTTCCTAGGTAGAGCAGCACGGGATAGGGTCTAGGTGCATAACCAAGTAGTGAGGCTACGTTGGTGTATTTCACTAGAACTATTATAGTGGGTTCATTCCTGGATTGGTATCCCCCAAACTAGGGCAGTTGCGCCGAACTGGGTTAACAAACTCATTGTGTTCTTTATTTTTCAGTCACGCTTATTTTACTTTGCTAAGCTAAGTTATTTTATTATTGTGTGACAAATGCTCGGACACAAGTGCTAACATTGTGCACAGCATTTGTCTGTCTGGTTGCCAGAATTTCATGTTGGTTTGGAACCTTTTTGTTTAATGTTTCCTTCTTTATTTGATATCTCTCCCAATCAAAATGCTTTGGTATCGGACATGGGGCAGTGGATTGGTAATCGATGGGTGGCCGTCTGGCAGCTAGCTTGGTCGGAACCATTATCACTTGGGTTACAATCTTCAGTTGATGAAATGAATGTTATCTTGGAGCAGGTACAACTTGGCAGGAATTCTTTAGACCGACGTCGACGGAATATTCCACATAGTATTGATGAATTTTCTATTCAATCCGCTTTTTCAATTTTACAATCTTGGCAAGTCATGGAGCCCTTAGATGATGGGTTGTTGAAAGCATTGCATAAGTTATGGAAGAATAATGTTTCCTTCAAAAGTAAACATATTTGGTTGGCGTTTACTACTTTCAAAATTACCATCTAAAGAAGCTTTATTCCATTAAAGTATTATTACTAATAATGACATGGATAGGAGATGTATCTTATGTAATCAGGAGAATGAGGATTTGGAGCATATTTTCCTTCGTTGTAATATTACGAGAACGGGTGTGGCTTCATGTTTATAGATGGTTGAAGATAGCACCTTTTTCTCCGGCATCTATTCTTCAACATTTCCTACTTATTGGCGGTTTGGTTCAAGGGAAGGTTACCGTCACCTTATTTGGTTGGTTACAATGTGGTGTTTATGGAGACTAAGAAACAATATTATTTTTAGAGGTGCCACGTTAAATTTGTCTAGCCTACTAAATCAGATTTTTTTATTTATCTTGGTTTTGGTTTATAGGAAGAGGTGCACCGGTCAATGTTGACTTCGATGCTTAGTGTAATAACCCTTTGGCTTGTCTTAAAGGTTTTGAAGACTTTATTTTTGCCTCTTGAATTGTAAGGGTTGAGAACTCCTTGTACTCCTTATAATTAAATACTTGCTTATCGAAAAGAAATAAAAAAGGTAATGGGGTGTTAAAAAAGTTATACCTGATAGAAAAATAAATTGAATGCCTCACATTTTATGGTAAAAGAGTAGGGGTATGCTAAACATTATGGGTACAATAGTTCGAAGAAACTAACTAATAAATCCATATGGGTAGTATAAATTATAGTAGACTAATAGTCATATTATATGAACCAATTCATATATCTTATATTATGATTCATATTCTTGAATATTGAGGATTAACTTTTAAAGCTCATCTAAATATAGATGCAACACTTAGTATTTTCACCATAAATTATATATACTTCCATATCTATGGGTCACTCTATATGTTAGGAAAGGCTTGTTCTTCAACTCATCTCTGGCCTCACTGATGCGTATGCCTCAGTCGGATCACAAATTCGTCACAGAGATGCTCTTCCTCCTTTTTACAAAGCTCATTCCATGATCATCCTAGAGGAAACAACCAAGGCAAAGAAGGCAGCAAGTTCTGTCGAGTCCTCTGCTTTCTTATCTTCTCACAATGATGCTTCAGCTTCGACGGGACAAAACCGCAATAACAATCACAGCGGAGGCAGCAACAATACTCGAGGTAGTAGCAATAATACCCGCGGTGCCCGAAGCAATGGTCGCAGTGGTCGTGGTAGGGGAAGACACAATGGTCGTGGTGGAGGTCGTTCTCAACAATGGTTTCCATCTCCTTATCAGCAGCAGCCTTGGGCATACCCATGGCAACCATGGCCAACTCCACCATGTCCCTATCCCACAGTAGGTGTGTCGCAACAACAATCTGACAAGGTATCAGAGCCTCTATGACTAAATGGTCTAGGGTTCGATTCCCGTTTCCCTCACTTTCTAATTAAAAGTGGAATTATTAAGCATATGGTAGGTGGGCCTATGCATTATCCACGCTTCAAGTCTAATGGACTCTTGCGTGAGGGGGCGTGTTAGAAATAATATAAAACCATTAATTTGGCCTTTCCTAACAGCTTAAGCTTTTGGGATAATTGGTCATTTGACACTATAGTTATACCAAATTATTTTAATGATAAGGTATATATTCTAGAATGTCACAAAACTTTTGTGGTACCTTTTATGTAATGAATAGTAGTCGAGAATGAAAAATCATATGAAAATTCGATTTTTAAGTCTAGTTTTTTACATTTTAGTTTTTCGTACCGACACGATTACGTATCAACATATGAAAATTTTAATTATAGAATCCCTCAAAATTTTAATGGTACCTTCTATGTATGGAATGATAGTCAACGAATAAAAAACCATATGAAAAAATAATTTCTATGTCAAGTTTTCAGAAGTTCCGGTTTCTTGTACCACCGCGATTACGTATGTACATAAATTAAAATTCTAAGATGCCACAAAACTTTAATGGTGCGTTCTATGTATTGAATATTAGATTGATAAAGAAAAAAAAAATGATATGAAAATATAATATCTAAGTCGAGTTTTCTTACGTTTCAATTTTTAAAGTAACACGATTATATTTTCATATGGATTTTCTTTCATATGGATGCTGCCAAGAGAACTTTAACAAAGTGCCTACAATAAAGTGTGACATACAGCGTCAACCTTGCATTATGGCTCACTTTTGACTTCTAAATTCAACATATAAAAAAAACAAATTAACCATATAACATATAAAAGATGAATCCTACTTTCCACATGCAACCATGCATCTTACTAAGCAAAAGAAAGTGTCTAGTTACCTTAATTATTTAACCCAACTTTCCACGTTGTTTTCCACTCTTTCAAACTCACCATGCTAATTAAGGAACCTGAAAATCGTAATCATCAATATAATATTACTTACCCATATATATATATATATATATATATATATATATATGCTTATTACTCCCAGACCAATAATTTTACTTCAATTACATGATATATTAAACACACTAATACAATGGCAACAGCAGCATTTTCTTCACTTCTACAACCAGAGCAACAACAATTGAGTTCAGGAGAAGAAGCTAATATTTCACCTCCAAGTAGCTCTAGTTCTTGGCAATCATCAGGATCTATTGGCCCATTTTTTGCTGTGATTATTGTTCTTACAATCCTTGCTTTGCTCTCTTGTTATTTGAGTCGCATGTGTATTCGAAGGGAACTAACTCCATTGGAGAGTATCAAAGGTAGAGGTTGTTTTGGATGGATGAAGCGTCGGTGTCGAGATTGTATGGGAAGAGATGTTGAAATTGGAGGTGTTGGGGCTAAGGTTATGGTTTGTGATGATCAAGAAGAGGAAAATGTTTGTAAGGTTATAAAAGATGGTGATGTTCAAGTTTAATTGAAGTTTTGATACATATAGCTAGTTCACATTCGAGGCAAACAATTTAATTTTGTTTTAGCTATGTTGTTTTTGCTATAAATTAATCATAATATTGTACACAGATTCCTCCTCGACGGAGGTTAATTAGTCATCGTAAATGATGGTGAAAATTTTATACTATAACATAATACCAAATTTTTTTAATAATATTGTAACGTGAGTGCGTGACCCTATAATAAATTGTAAGAGTACTAAAAGATAAACTAGCAAAAGACCCGTGCATTCGCACGGGTTTGTTGTAAATTTAATAAATTAAAATTAATGTAGGATTTTTATAAATTAATATTAGATACTGAACTGGGCGAAAACTATTATTTTCATGCAGAGTTTTATCTAAAATATTTTTTTAGATGTAAAAATCAGATAAATATATAAATTTTCCTGTTGCAAATTTTACTTGCTTATAGATTTTAAAACAAACTTTTTATCTCTCAATATGATAAAAATTGAAATTCATGAGTATTGTCAATATTTCAATATTATTGTAGGGTTTTTTGAAAATATTTGCTTGTTCTACATGAGAAAATCCGTCAATTATTTACATCGCGTTCGTTGCAAATTTCATGTGTTTATACATGTTGAAATAAACTTTTATGTCCCGAAATGATAAAAATTTAAAAACACATGAATTTTTTTTTGTACGTAAATGAAATGACAAAATCATTATAAACTCACACACTCAAAGTGTAGGAACCGGAGATCGAAACCCGTCATGAACGTCTGGCCTAGCAATTTCGACATTTTCTGCGTATTTTAAAACACCAAGAGACTAATATAGGATTTCTATAAATTAATATTAAGTATTTATATATGCGAAAATAAATATTTTTAAGTTAGATTTTTTTGTTAAATATCTTTTTATATGTAAAAACCCGTTAATAAATTACTGTTCCCGTTGTGAATTTTATTTGCTTATAGTGTCAACATGAACTTTTTATGTTTCGATATGATAAAATTTGATACTCGTGAGTATTTCAAAATTCCAACATTAATGTAGGTTTTTTAAAAAACATTTGCTTATTTTATATGAGAAAATCCATCAATTATTTGCATCGCGTTCGTTGCAAATTTTATGTACTTATAAACGTTCAAATAAAAAGGTGAAATGTTATGTACTTTTCAATTATTTCATCTTTCTTTATTATCTAATTATTAATGGAGAAAAAAAAGGTGAAATTTTAGATTATTAAAAAAATTGAAAGAAAATTTAATTATAAAAAATGAGTAAGAATAAAAGTTGAAAGAAAGAAAATAAGAAAGACAAAAGAAATAAAGAAAACACAATAAATAAATAATTAAAAAGTAAGAGAGAGAATGTAAGGAAAGAGAAAAAGTCAAAAATATAAGAAAGAGAAAGTAATAAAAAATTAAAGTAAGAATTAAAATGACATTTTTATCCTCAAAAATACTAATTTTAATGATTTGAATGAAAGATAACAAAGTAATTTTATATGTAATCTATTTTATTATATTGATAGTAGATTATATCCTCGTAAACACAACTCTCCGTTTTCGATCTTACCAGCTACCTTCATTGTCTCATATGTGCAAATTAAAAAAAAAAATATAACCAATATGTGGAATGTGTTCTAATTGATTTATGATACCCTCTATGGGTTATAATTGGTATTTGGAAGACATATTATGCCAATACATGGAATGCGTTCTAGAAATCAGTTTGATTTTGTAAAACTGATGAGAAGAAAATTTGAAAGTTAAGATGAACAAAGTAGAGCGATGACATCTACCGTTCAATTCAAATAATATCTAACGGCTGATAAGTTAAAAAACATAAATTGATTAGTTTTCGTAAAAAAAAATAAAAATTGATTAGTTCTTCTTCTTCTTCTATCCAGAGAAGGGTGATTTATTGTAATTTTTGTATTCTCGTCATTTTATAGTGTGACGTTTTATGTTCCCATTATAGTGCGACATATTTTGTTTTTCTATTTTAGTGCAGTGTATTTTATTTTCCATCTTGGTGTGATATTTGTTTATTTCAAGTTGAAGGATTAAAATTGATCAAGTGGTGGAAACGTTAAAAATCTGAAGACATGAATATTTCAGATATTTCAATATACTCAAATATGTAGGCATATGTAATTTGCCATTTTACGTTATTAACATGGATTATATGAGTTTGTTCGTAGATTTATCATTTTTGTTTTTAACGATTTTTACATTGATGTACTCTATTAATTTTTATTTCATAACTCATACTAATATATAATATAAAAAATAAAAAATACAAATGAAATAAAAATCTGGGGGACATACAACCCGACCCAGTAAAGCAACAAAAGTACAAATCAACCAAATAGTGATACATAATTATAAATCAGCACAAGTCAAAACAACTTAATCGCTCCTAATAAACTATATCCAAGTGAACGTCTGCGAGCACCAATTAAGATTTAAATTTGGCGAATGAACTGTTCGCCAACACAAAAAGTTTCTCCGTATACCAACAACTCCCTGCGAACAACAAGCAAAACAACTCTTTCGAGTCAAAAAGTCTAAAATCAATTCGAACATTTTCCTTCAATTTTTTGATAAACTTAAGGTATCACGCGTGCACAACGAGAGATTAGTTACTTCAAAATAACTGAAATCTTTTTTCAACCGGCCGATGATGAAACCCAGACCAAAATTAGAGACTAAATTGGAAATTGTAAAAATTGGAGAAATGAATATTTTAAAGGAAGACATGCATCGTCAAAATTAAAATTAAGAAAAAGAAAACATAATTAAATTACTGGCGCGACTACTATCTGCTTTGGCGCAATCGCGAAAACCTGATCGTAACGGAAATTAAAAACAAACGCGGCATTCAAGTTCAATTTCAAGCTTAAACTGTATCCATCCTCACAGCAATGGAAATCATTTCTCATTTCAAATTCTCAATTACCAAAAATGATTAGAAACATTTCATCACAAAACCTATTCTTCGCGTTAGGGTTTCTACTTTCCACAACAATCCCTTTCGTTCACGGTGAATCATCCACATGCTTGACGGTTTACAAAAACGGCGGCGCTCCGGCGGTGTTCCAATCCCCAAAATGCCCCCGCTGGAACCTCTTCGATTACGATTCTCATCATAAATCAACTACTCGTTGCCAATCGGCAATGCTTCAAGGTCGAAGAAAATCACAAGAGGATCGTACTCTCTGTGTTCTCGATGTTCACATTCCATTTCCCAGTAAGCTATTATTACAAATACTCTCTCTGACTAATTTCACATATAGTATTACGATTCTTTGACTAATTATTGCGTCTAATTTGTGTGAATTTTACTAAATTATCCTTTGTTTGAATGTGTAATTAATTTGATTTTTCGTATTCCAATGCAAAAAGTAATAAATGCACATGGTAATTTGTATAGGAGCTTATATTTAGAGACTAGATTTTTTGAAAGGGGATTATAATTAGGGTCGGAGGGAGTACTTTATTGTGCTTTGTGTTCTAGAAGCTTCCTTGGAAGAGTTGGTTATAAAAAAGTTGTATCTCATAAATCTGTAAATGTGATTTTTAAGAGAATTAGTTTTGCAATTCAAATATAGTAGTGGCGAAGCTTGTAGTCCGTTTACTTTCTGTAGGTGTAATTACCTTTATATTGAATATCCAATGTGGATGTTATTGTTATAACTTTATGCGTATAAGTTTTGCAATTCAAAAAGAAGTAGCGGCATAGCTTGTTGTCCGTTTACATTTTGTATATGTAATTACCTTTATATTAAATATCCAATGTGGATGTTATTGTTATAACTTTATGCATATTAGTTTTGCAATTTAGAAAGGAGTAGCAGTGCAGCTTGTTGCCTGTTTACTTTCTGTATATGTAATTACCTTTATATTAAATATCCAATGTGAATGTTATTGTTGTAACTTTATGCGTTTGATGCTGGATCAGGTTCAATGGGGATCAAGGATGTTGCGGTTGGGATTGTGGCGGTTTTTGATGGTCATAACGGTGCAGAAGCTAGTGAGATGGCGTCGAAACTTTTGATGGAATATTTTGTTCTGCATACTTATTTTCTTCTTGATGCTACGTATTCTGTTATATTCGAGGCTTCAACAGGAACATTGCTTTACAGGAATGATCATGATCACGATCATGTAAACCTACTACGTAGATGGAAAGAGATTTTAGGTTGGCAATGGCATGAACTGCAATCTGAAAGGTGGTTTTGCAAGTATTGTTGATTAAGTATAGTTTATTATGCATGATGGGTATTAATTAGAGTTGTGAATGTTAAAGTGACATGTTAGTGCTTTATATTCATGAATTATTAACTAGAGCGTCAGTTAGAAAAGCGTAATTTAGGTACATGACGAAATTTGTGTGGATAACTTTTGAATATCTATTTTGCTATTTAGTTCGGATTTGGAGTTGTTTTATCGACTTACAAGTGTACTAATTGTTTCAATGAGCATTTATGATTACATTCAATTTGTTTCTCACATTTGTATGTCTATATCTCAACTAGAAATGAAATAATTTTCCAGGTTGCGGAATACATTTTCTGCTAATTTTGATGATTCTTTTCACTTGCAAATTTTGAAGGAAGCGTTGTTGAGAGCAATTCATGATATTGATGCGAAGTTTTCTGAGGTAAGTTTGACTTTTTGGTCACTTTTACAAAACTTCATTACAATTTTTGTATGTGTTCTTGTATTGACATCTATCAGTTGAACTATGTAGGAAGCCTCTAGAAATAACCTTCATTCAGGATCTACAGCAACAATTGTATTGGTTGCAGATGATAAAATTTTGGTTGCCAATATTGGAGACTCTAAGGCTTTCTTGTGCTCTGAAATTTTTCAGTCTCCTAAGGAGGCTAAAGGTGAGAGATTATGAAATATAACCAAATTTATATCGTTAAAGATTTATGTTTATCATGGCATTATTAGGATGTTGTATATTATCATGTTGTTTCTTTCTTTTGTCTAAATGTATAATATTATGTGTGGTTATGATAAGGTAACCAGAATACTTTTTATGTAAAGAAAACATTACTATAAGGTTGTTAATTTCATTTTTTTTCTTTGTAGCTTCTTTATTAAAGCTATATAGGCAGAAAGAGCATGATGGTTCTATTTCTGTGTGGGATCGTAATAAGTACAAATCAGCTTCTTCTCACGGCCTCACTCATTTTGCAGTAAAGGAATTGACTAGGGATCATCATCCAGACAGAGAGGATGAAAGAACTCGGGTGGAAGCTGCTGGTGGTCAAGTTCTAAATTGGGGTGGTTTGCCTCGCGTAAATGGTCAGTTGGCTATTACACGGGCTATTGGTGATGTGTTCTTTAAAAGGTAGGCTCGTTAGAAGTTATTTTCATAAACTACAACAAGCTTATATCAACTTATCAAGTGTATCTGCCACCTTATGTCATGTGCAAGGCGGTTCATGTTTGAGATACAAATTTAAACCAACTCTCATTCTTGTATTAAAATGCTTCTGGTTTATGATAAAGGAATAAAATGAACTTTATTATATCCCAAGCATGGGATATTAAAATTAAATTGCATAAAGGTTGGGATATTATAATCCAAACATGTGCTTTGTCCAGGCTTCAAAACCATAGCACTCATGTGTGCGGGGCTAACAATTTAAAACTTCAAGGTGACTGGTTTCTTTACAGTTATGCATTGAAATGTTAACACATTTCTTATAATGAACTTTCAACAGTTATGGAGTTATATCTGCACCAGAAGTGACTGATTGGCAGACTCTAACTGCCAACGATAGCTACTTGGTGGCTGCATCTGATGGAGTGTTTGAGAAGTTGAGTGTGCAAGATGTCTGTGATTTGTTGTGGGAAGTACACCGTTTTAGTGACATGAGATCAGAGTGCACCTCTTCATCTTCCTATTCATTAGCAGATTTTATTATCAATACCGCTTTAAAAAAGGGCAGTATGGACAATGTGGCAGCGATTGTTGTTCCTCTGGAATCTGTCAAATCTTCTGCGAACTCACTTAGAAGAAGCTACACTGAAAATGAAGAATCTGCTTACCCAAGCTCAGGTATGTTTCATGGGTTTAAACAATAAACTTCGTATCTAGAGTTCCAGACTCATTTCCTCAAGATTTCCTCCCTATGATGATTGTCAATGCATATCAGATTATAGTTATACATAATGAATTAAATGTATGTGGTAATATCAACAAGGTTAGGTTCATTTTTTTCACATACATTTAATTAAATGTATGTGAATTAAATGTATGTGGTACTATTACCGTGATCTCTCCTGCAGTTTCCAAATGCCTACTGCCTCTCCACATGCTATAATTATTCCATATGTCTATACCCCCATGTTATAATTATTCTATATGCCTACTACTGCCTCTCCACACAAACTTACAATTTTACTCAGACGAGTTTTCAAGTTTCACTAACTTCAACTAAAGTCATTTTTTTAAAAAAAAATTGTTGTGATGAAGTAAAAAATTTACAAAGATAAAGAAGGATAATCCTAAGCAAAACAGTAAAGAAAACAGTCAAGAAAAAAGTGAAAATAATATATTCTAGCAGGAACGGTTAGGGGAGTGACATGCAATAGCAAGGAGATAAATATAATACGCATGCTATATGTGCTGGTTCTACTTATTGACACAATTTTACAAAGTTTATGTTTTTTTAGATGATACATTTGGCATGCATTTGTATGTAATAATTGCTTATATGATGTTTAAATAGTTGCTTATATGATGTTTAAATTCGATGAAAAAAAATCAAGTTTTCCAAGGTATAAGCTTTGCTGGAAAGTTAAATGGATACTAAAACAATTTAATTTGGTTGTTCTCTTATGTAGCTCAATTTTTTTTGTTATTGATTCTTACCAACTAACTTATTACCTGGAACTTACTCCTCAGCTAATGGTATCACCTCTGATCTATTGCACCTGGAGCACCCTCATCTGCTAGATACCAAGTTTAAGCGAATAATGGTATGGCTGAAAGTCATTGGATTTACTATTGCTGATTTCTTCCGTATTACTATTTTGTTTATCTCATAAATTTAATATTCCGCGATGAAGTTAAGGAATGCATTGATTTTTATGAGCAGACTAATTGTACTTTTGTCAATTTTAGCATAAAACTCTAATATTATAACATGACAGTATTTTGTTTGGTGGTGGGGTGCATTGATAGTAGGCAAAAAAGTTGTATTCTTATTAGAGGGTAGACAACTAAGTTTTTATATTCACAGGATTTGATTTTTAATTTCTTATTTTTTCACTTTCTTTGTGATGAGATGTATTTTTTTGGCTGAAACCAGTTACATCTATTACCAAAAAACAGTAGTTTTTTTTTCTTTTGAGGTCCCATCTTTTCACTGAGATACAGGTGCAAATTTTCAATTTTTGGGAATTTGATATCTTCTTTATGTGTGTCCACAAAAAAAAATGCATCCTTCTCTATATACTCTCTTAATATCAATAATAAGTCATTGCACTTTGAAGCAGATAAATACTCTCTTAATCTGAATAAATTTCCTTTGCTTTCCTTTTATGATAGGTTCAAGTGAAACAAGGTGATTTTGGATGTTTTTATTTATCTGAAAATCTTGGTGATTCAGTGGATTCTAAGTGGCCTCCCAAAAAATATGACTGGGAAGACTATTTGTATGAACTACCCCAGCCTCTACCAGATGCCCTTCATCAACAAGCTGGTAAGCAAAGATGTGATGCTATCTCAATAATCTTTATGCATTTTTTAGGGTTTTCTTAATATACTGTCCTTATCTTACATTTATTTTTGGTTGAATTTTAAGTTTATCTCTTGACAATCTAATATACATGGTTGGTTTATTTTTCAGCAATAGATGGCCCTGTAATTTTGTACAGTGACCAAAACTTCTGCTTTCACCTGAGTTCAACTATCAATGAAGCCAAAGACCAGTGCATAAACCCCGAAGGCTTTGCCAGTTTTATTGGTCTTCTTGAATCAATTCCTTTAAATGATGCTGGTTCAGATAATGGATCTTCTGATTATTCGATGCCTGATTCAAGGTAAATTTATCTGCTTTGTATTCCTATGCAGTGACACATCTATAAGCCAATATATGGCTGCTAGTAAAAATCACGGGTAGTATCTTGAGTAAAATTTGTCTTTTTTAAGTCCATACAGTTTTGATATTCCCTCAATGTGTATTATATGGATGGCCAGTACTCTATCACTACCATTATTTGTTGTTGTATGTGAAGTTTTTTCCCTGCATAGTTGACGCTTATAAGTTTATATCTTTAGCCCAACAAGTGAGCCAATATGCATTTTGGTGTGTAGGTATGTATTAAGGAGGAGTTTTGGTCGTGGATCATATGGCGAAGTATGGCTGGCTTTTCATTGGAATTGTAATCAAGGTAATATTACTGCAGAAATGAGCAAAGGTGACAATAATACAAATGGCAGCTCAAGTATTCCTGAGTGTCAAGATGGTCCTTCTAACTACACCATGTACATTTTAAAACGTATAATGGTAATACCTTTGAGTGATGCAGGACTGTTTTTAATGGTTTTAGTTTATGAGGATCTCTTTAGGCGTCATAATGCATTGTGTTTTGTAAGAAAGAAGTATAAACCTTTTTTTTTACATCAACACAATTAACATGGAATAATATTGCTGCATTGCTTTTTTATACAAATTACAAACTGCACCCCCCAGTCTTTATTTAGAGGCTTAATATGTTTTCCGACCCTAAAAACATTTCTAGAAATTGGGTCATTGTGCTGCTATGTGGATTACTTAACGCACATGTCAAACTACATTATGGCTCCCATATCTCATGACATGATAGGATGATAGGATACAACCACATTTCTTCTCATTTTTTCGTTCTCGCATAACCACATTGTTCAATTTTTCCTTCTGTTGCTAGACTGCTACTGTGTGTGTGTGTGTTTCTGAGTGGTTGAGTCATTTGGTTTCTATCCCTTTTTCGTTATCACTACTTTTCTTTAAAGTAGGGTCAGCGGGTCAGCACTATTCTTTCATTTTTTTATTAGTTTTTTAATAAGCTGTGGCTTCATTGGAAGTTATCTCGTTGTTTCTCTCTTTATTTATGTTGTGGTAGTTTCTTCCTTTGCCTTTTTTGGTCCTTCTGATAATGCTGTTAATACTTTTTGAATATAAATTTTAATTTGATAATAACTTTTTTATTTTCAATATTATTTTGCTTAAATATTTTACATCCATTTTAAAAGGTAGTGCCTTTATTATTTTCCTTCTTTGCGTCTATCGAGTTCAAATGCCGACTCTCCCCCTGGTTGTTTGCCTTACTCTATTAATTAATTAATTTGTCTTTCTTCAGCTTCTGTTGTGCAGTTTGGATCCAATCTCCATCTCTCTGTTTTTTTCCTAATGTAATAATCTTTCGGAAAATATCTATAAATTAAATTAATGTGTTGTTTTAGTTTTGTTTTGTTATCGCCAAAGTAAAAACCTGTAATGTTTGATTTTAATTTGAAAAACTTTCTTTTGACTTGAAATACTGAAATCATAACAAATTAATATACTATCCAGTCAGGTAGTCTCTATTTTATTTATATGTTCCCCATTAGAAAATGCTGTATCCGTTGTTCTTTCCTGCTTTCTCATTTTCCATCCCTCAGCTTGTTTCTTATTTGTACTAGAACTTGTCTTATGCCCCATCCGTTGAACTTCTGTCCTTTTATCCTTTCTCATTTCTCTCTTAAATTGACCCAATCAAAAGAAAGGGGGTGTGTCTGTTACTCTGTTAAGAGCCGTAAGCCAAAAAATGAAAAAATGTGAAGGAAGATGAGTGGGAAAATTTGCAGTGTCTCTGTCATCTGAAATTGAAATCTGAATTAACTAACTGAACTGAATACACGGTAGGCTATTTATGGGGGAGAGAAACAGTTACAAATTGTTGAACACAGTTGCAACTGTTAGATTCTATTAATAACAGAATTTCACCTACTAAAGTCTTTTATAGTAACACCTAAGTAACCTGCAATTTTGTATAATGAGGTCCAAGGCTAGTCCACAATATACAACAGAACAACACAAAGCTATCTACAGAAAGCCGAAAAACATAACAGAAAGCATAAGCAGATAAGCTACACTTATCTCTAATATGCTCTATATCATTTCTGCCTAGACTTCCTAGATGAAGTTTTGTGTTCAGTAGGAACTGTATTTTAATTTTATGTGTAAGCAGGTCGTACAAATAACTCTTAATTGTAATGAACAGGTAGAGAAAGGGTCTGCTGTGTACTTAAGTGGGCTGAGGGAAAAATATTTTGGAGAAATTTTCTTAAATGCCTCTATGTTCTTTGAAGATGTGCTATTGGCTGGAAAATCAAACTGTGTAAACGAAACATCACATTATGGTTCTGAGTATTCATTTCAGAACAAATTTCGATTGGAAGGAGCCATATATGAAGAGGGTTTGAACCATATTGCAAGATATGTGGAATCTTTTGAGTCTCGGTCCAATGAAATATGGCTTGTATTCAGTTATGAAGGACTGTCATTGTCAAAGCTTTTATATACCATAGAAGATGCAAATAGTACTGCTGAGAAAGAAAGACTTGAGCAAGTGAAACAGGTTCAGATATTACAGCCATCAAATTGGTGGCGTTGGTTGAAAACGACGGAAGAAGGGCAAGAGGAAATGCGCAAACTTATCTGGCAACTGGTATGTCTTCAATATGTTTGTAAAGGGTAATTTGTTATCTGTTTAGTTCGCTAATATATAACATATACTTTGAAACCTATGACAACACAACAACTTTCCCCCCTAGAAAGGATTCGTCAAAATTAAGTTGCTTGTTTTTATCTACTGTAATTATTATTATTCATATTATTTAACATGGTTTTAAACAAGAGTTACTGGTGTAATCACCCAAGAAATGTGGAATAGTAAATTTCTTTCGAAGGGAACATACATATATACAGAAAAATAAAAGGATATTGTTAACTATAAACCTATGAGTCCTGGTGTAATAGCTTTAGCTTCTATGAGACTTGGTCTTTGATATGGTTAACATTAGAAACTGATTAGAATGCTATGCAACCAGCTGGCTATTTAAAAAAATGAATCCTAAATTTGTCCCAACCTTTCATTTTAATTTCAGTCTCAAACACTTAATTTGTGGAGAACATTCACTGCTCGGTTATATTCAATTGTTAAGAGAGTTTTGGAGGTTTGATATTCGAATATATTCCAATTTTTTCTTACTTATAAAAAAATGTATTTAAATTGTCTAGAGGTGTTCACATCCAGACCAATTCAAAACAAGACTGCAAAACAATTCCAAAAACAAACCTATAACCAAACAAAATTGATTTTACCTTTTTTCATTGAATGCTTTTTGGAACTCTTTGAAAACTGATCTTTTTACCTGTTTTTTTGTATTGTTTATTTTCACTAATTAATAATTATGTGTTGATGTTATTTAGCTTTTAATATGTTTTCTGATGTAATATAGATATATCATTATTTGTATGTAAAAACTGAATCTACCTATCTAATCCAAACCACTATTAATCACATTGTATTTGTTAAGGAGACAATCCAAACCAAATTCCAGTTGAATCTTTGGATCGGATAAATTTTTACCTCAAAACCAATCTGCAAACACCCTTAATATGGTAACCGTTAGTGGGAAAACTTACATTTCTCTAAAAATACCCGTATGAAATTTCGCAGGTGTCATTGTGGAATTTATACTATTATTTTTGACAAATCCTCTCTTTTTATTTGCTCAGTTGTTGGCACTCAAGTCTTGTCACGACCGCAATATCACACACAGGGACATTAAACCTGGTAAGACATGGTGGTAGTTTGTGGTGCATGAGGCACGTATGTGCGTGTATTTCTAGATGAACACAATATTGTTTCACAAAAGATATCAATTAGTTGGCATTGCTGAATTTCTAGTCATCAATTTTCCAGCCATTAGTATAAATGCTAAGTGGATTGTGTTTGTTCATTTTTTAATTTATTTTATGGAAATTGACATGTTACTACATTGTATAATAGACCCTCTTAACAAACCCGTCTTCATTTTGGGTTCCAATATTTGCTACAGCTAATTAAGCTGAAATCAAATATGGTGATTCAGTAGTTTTTTTTTAATCTCATATATGCAGGATCTTTGTCTCACTTTTTTATTTAATGCCTAGTTGGTTAAAACACTATTGCGATGGCCCTTTATCAACGGGCCATAATAAGATTTGCCATCTATGAATCTCTGATGTATGTTGAGTTTTCTTTTTATTATAATGTAATGTTCAACTGAAAGAACTTGTTTCTTTGGAAAATGTAAGTGACTTGAGTTATTTTATTTTTGAAGAGAATATGGTGATATGCTTTGAAGATCCGGAGTCAGGGAGATGCTTGAAAGATACTCCAACAAACGTTAATAATTTTTCCACCAAAATGTACAGTGAAGTATCTTAGTTGTATTTTAGCATCCTGCTTTTATTTTAACCCTTTTTTTGTAGAATGAAAAATTGATGGGAATAATTTTAACCTTATATGCTATATATCTGAAGTATGTCTAATTAACTTGCTTCTATTCATAATATGATTTGATCGATTGGGGTTAATCTATATTTTGCGTGCAAACTGTGCATTTAGTTTTAATATTATCTTACATCATATGATCAGAAGTAAGTTCTTAAACTCTTAGCCTGATCTGTTTCATAGTTTTGGTGCATCTAAAAGGCTTCCGGCTGGAATTCCCCTTTTTTAATGTTTGATATTTAAAATTGGCTGAGGAACACTTTAGTTTTTCCTTTTCTTTCCCCAACCCTAAATTTTGAATTAAGTTGGAGAATGACTGGCGGTGGTATATCGTACTTGAACATTTATTTCAAATTTCTAGCAACTTTCACCTCTACATCTAAGATATTCAAGAAACCAATTGAATCTATATTTATAACTGCACTAATTTATCTTAATGATCATCAAAGAATGCCTGTGAACTGCATGCTCTTTAAAAGATTGATTTTTTAGCATCTCTACCAACCAAAGTTGGGCATTAGGACTTTCCATGATGTTAAAATGTCATGTCTTCTAGATTTGTTCAGGTCAATAAGATTTCCCATCTAGTCACTTCCCTATCTATAGAAGAGAGTCACTTTCCACTTCTTTCGGACCATTATTCTTATCATTTAAGTTCTGCAGTTTAAATGTAAGTTTAGTGATTCTCGGTTTCAAAAAGTGAGCTATCTGACAGACATTTAAGGAAAGACAAAATTGAATGATGAAGGCTATTTTGATATGCAAGATAACTCAAAACTGAATTTATTGGTCAGCGTCTTGGATAATAGTTCTACGCATGAAATGCCTTTCTTCTTGCCGGCCTATCAATTATTTATTCATAGTGGGTCTACTGTTAGTTATGTATCAGTGGATCCAGCCATCCAGGGCTGTCAGTTATGATAAATTTCTGGACAGGACATTCTTACAGTATTGAAGTTTCCTTTGACTCATTGTTACAGTACATATGAACTGAAGATTTATCCATGTTATTTGGTGCATGAAAATTCTAAGTAAATTGATATTCATGTTTACTATCTCCTGCTTACATTCAGATAAATTTGTTTCTCTGAAATTTATTATATAATTGATAAGCATTGGTTTGAGTCTTTGACAATGATAGCAATAAAACTGAGATGTTGATTACCTTTAAAATTGGATTTGGCTATCCAATTATTTGCATGTTTATATCTGTATGTGAAAATTTTACTGTTTTACCTGGCGAGTTTGATGTCCTTTGTGTTTTTTGTAGGCGCATTATTGACTTTGGAAGTGGACTTGACGAGTTCACAATAAAGCACTTATATCCTTCTACTGGGCCTTCTAGGTATCTTATTGCTCAGTTTAAATACTATTATTTGCTTTTTTTAATTTATTTATGTGCTTCTTGTGATAAACATATGCTTTATGTTATTTTAGAGCTGAACAAACTTACGAGTACACACCTCCTGAAGCTTTGCTAAATGCTACATGGTATCAAGGGCCAACAAGCTCAACTTTGAAGTATGTCATGTTTTGCTGACTGAAGCATTTTGTATTTCATTTTTTTTAGATTTTGCTTGATTATTTGGTGGATTTAGATTTTAGGCAGTATTACCGACAAATCATAAGCAACCTTTATGTTATTACAGGTATGACATGTGGAGTGTTGGTGTTGTGATGTTAGAGATGGTGTTAGGGACACCAAATACTTTCCAGATAAATGCTTTAACACGTGCTCTTTTGGACCGGCATCTTGAGGGCTGGAATGAGGGTGTGAAGGAGCTGGCATACAAGTAAGTGTGCCTTTTAGAAGGCTGTAATCACAACCTTCTTTAATACTGTTAATTTTTTGTCTTTCTGACAATTTCTTCTCTTTAAACCAGAAAGACAGACAAGATTAGTTAATGTGTTGTGACAAATTGAAAACGAATGCACTTTGTTTTTTGTTGTTTCGGAAGATGTCTTCTAATCCAAATTGTTTGCTGGTTGCTTTTAGTTGTAAACTCAAAACTGTGAATTTGTAGCTCAATGCTGGTTCATTGTGAAGACTTGCATATTTGGATCTCTGGAATCTATATATTATAACTATTATTTTTTTTTAATATGGATGACAGACTAAGATCGTTCATGGAGTTGTGCATCTTAATCCCTGGGGTTTCTGGCAACTCAAAAAAGTATCACAAATTGAATCAAGTAAGTGGACATTCTTAACCAGTATTGTCTCTGGTTCATGACCTAGTCAAAAGCTAATTGTTTTTGTTTAAACTTTTTCTTGTCTTAATGCATTGGTATCTTTTACTTTTATGATGGCAAATGTTTTGCTGTAATGTTATAAATAAATTGGTTTTATTGATTCCTCTAGATTGAGCTTGTCCCCAATTTTCACCGAGAATTCAATTTATTCAGATTAACCATTTAGAAAAATATTTGTTCATCCTAGTCAGAAACATGGACCAAAATCTTGAATTTCATTAATTTTGAGGATGATGGACTTGGATTTGAGTGTTTGTTTCTAGATTAGTCCATTCCAATGGTTCATAAGCCGTGGGGTCACTAACCTTGACGAAGGAAACAAATTGATGCTTCTCACAAAGCTGACTTTGGAACCCCAGCCAAGTCATCTCATCTCAATGATTCACACACAAGTTTTAGTTGTTGGAAACACACCACCTTCCAACTTTCTTACTAGAACATATTGCCTAATGAAGTTTTTGCTGACTGAAGTTTTCATCTCTGCCATTATAGGTTGGAGTTTCGCCTGCATCCTGGAAATGCTCTGAAGAATTCTTTTCAAGACAAATTAAGGCTAGAGATCCTCTTAAAATAGGGTTAGCTGGCTAACTTTTTATGCTTTTTTCGAGCTATGAAATATATATATACTGTTCTCCTATGAAGCAACTGTTTTCTTTTCCTAACATTTTTGTTAGTCTTGCAGTTTTTCAAACATCTGGGCTTTACGGTTAGTGCGCCATCTGTTACTATGGGATCCAGTAAGTTTCCTGATTACTATTGATTGTAATTTGTGTGATCCTAAAGCTTTTCATACTTTCAAAAAAGTTTGTTCAAAGAAACTATCTAATCGATTTTCCACCCTGATCGTAGCATTAAAGTTTGATGCCCTGTGTACAGCTGAGTTAAACACTATGATCTTAGTAATAGGAACTTAAACAAAATCTCTATTTTAGTTCTGACTATTGAGCTGGTTCTCATTTTATCACATTTTTTCTAGGAGGATCGGCCAAGTGTTGATGAGGCATTACGGCATCCCTATTTCCAACCTCCACCAAAAAGCTGATTTGATAGGAGGAAGCAACCGGCGTCTTGTACTGAAATATTCATACCAGAGGGTTTAAGATTTTCTAATTGGTGAAAGACAACACACAATGATTTCAAGATTACATCTTAATGGATAACTATGGTTATAAGCATAACTATGGTTATACGCTCGGCTCTTCTATTAAGTGAATGGGTCTCACTGAACAAAAGAAAAAGACTGCTAACATGTTTGTGTCAAAATCTAGAGACCTAAAAGGAGCAGATGAGCATTGCATGCTTTGTATATTGATATTGAAATGAAAAATAGAAAAGCTATAGAAAAGCTATGTATTGTACTCTAGTAAAGAACGGGAACAATGACAATGAATGACAGGTTTTGCACACCTTTTTTGAATTTATGTTTTGTTCTCCCTTTCTAAATTGAAACAAAAAGTTCACGGAATTTTAGTAAGCACTGTTTCGCAAAAAATAATACTTAGTCAAGTAAAAAAATTAACACAAATTATTTATATATAGGTCAAACAACAATAAATCATCGAGTTAAATGATTAAAATTTGAATTTCGACTCACCAAATGTGTCATACATACTTCAAAATCAATCCTCAAAAATCAATTCTAGTTATATTATTGAGTTCAAGGATAGTTCTAACATGCACAAGTTGTGCATGTGATGCATGGTGCACAAGTTGATGGTTTTATCATAAAGAATACAAATTTTGCAAAATTGACCGTTAGATTGAAAGTTTATATCATATAGATCATCTATGCAAAAATTTTAAAAAATTGAAAATGATTTTGACATGTTATTGAGACTTATCAAGATTAACGGTCTTAAATTTTTATTAAATACTATTATTCTTGATGGGTCTCAATAACATATCAAATCATTTTAATTTTTTTTTAAATTTTACGTGAATGATTTATATGATATATACTTTCAATCCAACAGTCAATTTTACAAAATTCGTATTCGTTATAGTATAATTAACAAAGTTGTGCAAAGTGCACCACTTGGTGCACTTGTGCACCATAGAAGCTGCATTGAGTTCAAATGATTTAAGCATTTTATTTAGTTTAGATTATTCAAATCTACAATTGCTGTCTACGGTTCATACTGCAATGCCTTCAGTCAGCTATAACCAAATGGTTGACGTTACAAAAGTTAGTTTGGTATGCATGAAAGAAAAGGTCAATGTTTAAAAAAATTGAAAAATCATTTGATATATTATTAAAACTCATCAAAATTAACGATATAATATATCAAATGATAATCTATATGATATAAATTTTCAATCCAAACACAATATGCTTCATTTGTGGATGTTAGCATGATCTTTTGTGGAATAATTATGTGATGCAAGACTGAGAATAAACTCCAGTGGATGTATATAAAACTTCAAAGGATAAAATACATGTATGGGGGTATTGAAGATAAGCCACATATATCTGGTTTTCTCAACACGTCTCCAAAAGATAGCAAGAATATAAATTACAAAATTTGAACATCCCCCTTTTTAGAAAGGAAAATGATATCATAGCATGTTTTCATCACTACAACAGAGAGTATACAGATGGCTCTAATCATTCAATTCACAGCTATACTTTTGCATTTACAAATTTAATTTTCATGACGGCTGATGAGGGTACAAATGCTGTCGTTTTTCATATAGCACACGAACTCGACTCATGGTTCGTGGCTGTTAACACGAGTGTGAAGTTCCAACATTTCTTGGTGTTTTGGGTCCACCGAGAGTGCTGCACGACAGTCTCTTAGCGCACTTAGGACATCCCCCTTATGTTCGTGGAACGCTGCGCGTAGATGTAAGAGGTGTAAATCAGCTTTAAATGCAATTGCTCTAGATAGCTCAGCAATGGCTTCCTGTTCCTTATGGTTGTCCATCAAAACTGCAATCAAATTCACCGTATACACATTGTCAAGTACTAGCCGCAATAACATAATTACGAATGAGTATGAAATAAAAATAGCAACCTGCTGCTCGGTATCTATAAGGGTACACACGAAGTGGATCCAGTCTAGTCACCAACTCCAGATCTGCCTTTGTAAGATCACGATCACCGTACTCGGATCTCTTCTCATACGCCGACGCGTTGTTTTTTGCCTTGTCAATAAGTTTGGTCATTTCCTTGTAAGCAGCAGCCTTGTCATTTTTTAGAAAATGAACACGCGCTAGACCCTGATGGGCTCGAGTGTGGTGGATTTTAAGGGCTTTGATATAGCAATCGGCCGCTTGGTCCAGTTTCCCATGATCAACAAAAACACTTCCAAGATTGTTCAAGGCCTGGTAGATTAAATGCAACAAAATAATACCAAAACTTGTAAGTTAATATTTACTTGTATAAAAGTAGCATACAATTTTTTTTGCGTAGATAGATGAAATGACAACAACCATTGTATACTCAAACATATAAGTGGAGGAGCCGGGGTTCGAACCCCAGTCACTGCGTCCGACATAACAATTTCGGCAATTTTTTGCAAGTTGGGCTAGGAATTGTGGAATCAAAGTAGCATACTTACCTAGATATGATGTGATGCTACAACTATAATCAACTACAGAGTCTAACAAAAGTTTATCAAAATTAATACACGTGAAATTTAGTGACATGTTAAATTCCTTATACCCTGCATATATCATCTTACCAAAAAGTTGGCTTTATTTACAGCCTATACATAAGAACTTTTACAAAGTTACCAGTAACTGCTAATTAATTTCCAAATGTAATTATGTACTTAACCTTTGTGTGGTCATTAGTTGTTGATTAGCGAAATATATCCAGAAGGTGGTACAATAGAAAAAACCGTACCTGACCTTTGCGCAGATTATCAGAAGGACACCTCAAGGCATCTTCGAGAAGTGAAATAACAATTGAAGAACATATTGAACCTAGACCAGAGTCGGCCAATGCATATGCCTTAAGGAAAAAGGCCTCAAAAGACCTTTTAATACAAATTGATTCTTCAGCTTTTTGGAGCCCTTCTTCATAATGACCGGTATCATACAAGATCCAACCCTCATATACAAGTCGTTCGTGCTCACTTGATGAATGTTGCCAAGCTAACTGTAAACTCCGCATAGCTGCCTCAGGACAGTTTAGCCTAAATCAAATAAATGTAAAATTCTTTAGATCCTTGCCATATATAAGTTTAAGTCAGTATTAAAATACATAAAAGAGAATCATGAAGCAGAAGATATTCATTTCTAGATTTCTATAAGAGGTAAAGCTTGGACCTAAAAGAAATTTTTTATGTTGTGGATCTTTCCTCCTTGTGGTTGTTGAGACTTGAGATTAACATTTTACAGCGATATATATAGTAACTTTCAAGGGAACAAAGAGTTCTACATGTACTTAATAACAACAACAATAACAACCAAGCCTTATCTCACTAAGTAGTGTTGGCTACATGGATCAAACGATTGACGCCGTAATGTTCTGTCATATATGTCCCTATTCAACTCATTAATCTCTAGGTCTTGTTTAATAGTTTTTTAGGTTTTCCTCTGCCTCAAGTGATTTGAAAACCCTCCACTTGATCAACTCTCTTCTCTCCACATGCCCAAACCACATAAGCCAAGTTTCCACCATCTTTTCTGCTTGTCTATCTCACTCCGTGGGATCATGGATTTTAGGCTCTGATACCATGTTAGAAAATGAGTTGGGCCCTAACTCAACCCTACAAAACCGGATTGTAAGGTGAGGATTGCCTCTTACTTTTAAACTCATGTCCAGGCAGGCCATCTCAAATCCTATGCGGGACTTCTTAACAGGTGCTACCGCAACTTTCTATCTAGTTTACCAGTCCTAATTCTATCTCGTCTAGTCTTACCACACATCCAACACAACATTTTCATATCTGCTACGCTTATTTTATTTTCATGTTGATTTTTTACTGTCCAACACTATGTCCCATACAACATCATCAGTCTTACAACCGTAAGATATGTTTTTCCCATTAATTTGAGTGGTACATGTACATAATAACAAGATTAAAAAAAGCTATTTTTTTATTTATCAATCATTTTAGTTATGAATTTATGATACTTACTGTTTGATTGAATATATGTATGCATGAAAACCAAATTACAACATATTCCCAAAGGTTCAAAAGTGGGTGGAATTACGTAGAAATCAATAATTTTTTTACAAGTAATGAAAGTTACGACACACTCATTCATACATACCTGAGGAGAAGCAATGACTGTCTGAAGTAAAGAACACCTTTTGCCGCGTCAGACTCAAGCATCTGATAAATAACAGATAAAGACTCAATATCATCAACAGCAGACCAACAGTCATATAATTGTGCCCAACAATCTGCCGTCGTCAAATGTTCAACGTGCTCAAGCACAAGTGTACGAAGTTGAGATGCAGCTACGCGTCCTTCAAACATTCTATAATGTGGACACAGAGTAAGAATAATTTGAACATCGCGAAGGGCTGCTTTGTAGTCCTCAAGTGCCAGATAAATGAAAAAACGTAGTTCCAAGCATTCTGACGAAAGTTTGAAGCCAAGTATCCGATTAATTTCAGCCAGTGCACCTTCAGAATTCTCTGTCCTCATTAAAGATGCAGCTCTATACATGTAGGGATATACAAGAGTAGGATCGAGTTCAGTTGCTTTCTCAAGGTCTTTCCACTTCAAATCACCATCACAATATAGTGATCTTTCTTGGTACATCCACCCTAGTCGAGTGACAGGAGAAATGACTGAACTGATCTTATCATAAGATAAATGATCCTTGCCTTTTATAGACTCGATTCGAGCTATACCAGCAACAGAATACATATGACCTGCTTTTACAGCTCTCTCAAAAAGGCAACGGGCTTCATCGTATTCTTTACGCAAGAGTCTTACGCATCCCAATCGGTGAAACGCCAACAGTCTCTGCTTGTTGTTTTCAGCAAAATCTTCTAACCTTTCCAGAAAATGAGCTGTTGTGTCTGAACTAGAATTAAGATTCATAGAAACTTCACTTAAGAAACAGAAAAGCGCAAATAAACCTGGCCCAACCATAACTGCCAACTGCTGCTTATTAGCATTAAGAAATAAATCCACCACCCGATTATCGCTCAAGCAGTGAGGAAGATCACGTAAAAGGATTTGCAAACAAGTAGCTGCAAGGACAGTTGTATTTTCATCAAGAGCATATTCCATGAGTTCGACAGCATCTTCTTTGGAAGTAACTAAGGATGCAAGTCTTCTATCACATGCATCTTTTAATCTATCACAACAATACTTGTTGGCGAAAACTAATATCTCCAACAAAAGCTTTGGAGAGATTTGTTCAATTAAACTACCGGTCATACTGAAATAACTTACTGCCCTCATACCAGAAGGAGAGATATTGTTTTCAGACAAATCTATAGCCTCCGAAAACGATTCCCAAAATTCACCATTTAGCATTGCACGAAACGGCGTAGAGAGTTCAGAAAACTTTTGTCTATCACACACAATCTTCTCATCTCCAATTGTAAAAACAACATATTGTGAAGCATTGTTCCCATTCATCAAAACTCTCTCCTGGGAACTTACCTTTACATCAGAAGGAATATGAGATTCCACATCGATAGGCCCATATTCGTTTTGACGTTTACCTGACAACAAACTAGCAATTAACTCTGCCCCTTCCTTCTCATACTTCAACCATGCCCCAAATACAATCTTCTCATGAACAGTGCTCGCCCTCCGCCATGCTTCTCGGAGACTTCTTTGCATCAGTTTAACATCTCCAAGGCCTTTAAAGACCTGATATTGAAACAGAAACAGATTTGACTGTTCCTGTAAAGAACATGACTCGAGTTCTTCATGAATTTGAGCTAAAATTTCCACATAATCAACAGGTTTAAAGAACGGTAACACAGGCGGCTCTTGAACCTTGATCAGAGATTCTCTATTGTAATTAACATCAAATCATATCAAACCACTCAATTCAGTAAATTGGCTAAAAATTAAGCTTCAGAACTAAAATTCAACAGAAAGCAAAAATTTAAAAAACTTACATTGATGCAGAAGAGGACTGTGATGACAATTTTGGAAGCTTCCCTCTTTCAACTTGAAGCCATGATTGTGGATTAAGAGAACTTGAGTGCTCGTCTTTCGACGATTCTGAAGCGAAAAAAGTCCTCATAGGGCATAATACACGAAAAAAATCCCAGATCTCCACTACAGCAACACTATATTCTTCAAAATCAATCCTTTACAAATTGGGGTCAAAGGAAAATATAGGAGCAGCTTCTACCTACTGTTCACATTCCACTACTACCCTCAAAACTCAAAAATACCCTAACCCCAGAAAGAAAAAACAAAACTTTTTCTCATTTCTTGCACCTTTTTGTATACCCAATTACAAAAAAAAAAAACAATCAATGTCAAACAAAAAAAAAAACAATGTCAAAATTACTGTCTTTTTTAAACCACTGAAGTAAAAAACAAAAAATAAGGTTAATGGGTTGTTGTTGTTGTTGTTGTCCCTAATGACAAAATCTGAGTTAAAATTTCTATTTTTCAGAAATAGAAAAGCATTTAATGGGTATAAAAGTTTTGACCAGAAAATGAAAAATTATAGAAAAAAATTGACCAGTCTTAAATTGTACTTAGCTGGTTGATGAGATCAACAGAGAGAGATGAATTGTGGATTGAATCTGCAGAAAGAAATGAAGGGTTTGAAGATGAAAGGTGTGTGTATGGATCTAACTCAAAAATTTGAAACTTTAACAAAATTCTACTTTCTTCTGTTTGGTGAAAGGGAAAGTAAATTTGTTTCTGTTGGTGTGTTGGACAGACACCATAGAAGTTGCAGCCACTATTTGTTGGAAAGTGGACCTCACCAAAATATACAAAATAATAGAAATTTGGTTGATTTATTGAATAATTGAAAATGGCAAGAAAATAAATAAACTTCAATGATCAAAACATCAATATAAATATAAGAAAAGTAAATACTTATGAAATTATTTTCCTATTTTTTTTCAATTAATTGAAATCAATTTATTTTAAAAATAATTTAGTCATTATGAAATTTCAATTTTGTTTTGGCATAATGAAATTTAATTTTTATTATGTTTATCTTTTTTTCTTATTTTTAAATTTTTTTATTATATTTTCTCTTTCTACTTCTCTTTTCTCTCTTATTTTTTCATTTTTTCTTATTTCTCTTTTCATTTCTTTTTTCTCTTACTTTTCAATTTTTTTTATTTTTTTACTACTAACTTTTTTTATGTATAAGATTACTACAACTATGATGTCAAAGAAAAAAAGATTACTATTACTATAAGATTTTTTTTAGATCCAATTTTTTCTAATTAATCTTAATAAACATGATTGTTTCATCAATTTTGTATACCGACAGGCGACAATTTATTTACCTATTACTTTTCAAAAAAAAATTCTTTTCTTATATACAAAATTACTACTACTATGATTTTAGTCAACAAAAAAGACAAACATTACTATTTACTACTATGATATCAAAAAAAAAAAAACTACTATGATAAGATTTTTCTTTACATTCAATTTTCTGTAATTAATCTTAATAAACATGACTAATTCCCCAATTTTGTATACCGACAATTGATTTTATCATTATTTATTTTGTAACTAATTCATTAATAATTGATTGATAATAAACTTTTCTCGACTTTGAATAAAAAATTTCATTTCCCAAGTACTTTTATATAAACGCGTGCGGTGCAAATATTAACAGATTTTTTTATATAAAATAAAAAATATTTTATAGAAATACCACATTATGGTATTCTAAAAATACTCATGATTTTTAATTTTTTATCATATTTGGACCTATTTTTTTTCGCCAATATATAAATACATAAATCCGCAATGAGTGTGGTACAAATATTTAAAAGATAAAAATACTAAATTAGCTTTTGTAATTTAAAGTTTTTCAAATTTTTATCAAATAAACCACCAAATTATGAGCAAGATTTTTATAGACACAAATATATTTCGTTATAATTTTGGCACACTCAGATGATGAAAAATATAATTTATCCAAATTAGTTCTGACTCCGTGAGGTAATCTATCTTAAATAGGTCTCTGACTTTATAAATATATTTTTCTTGAAGAGACAAAGACCTTACAAATATTTTAAAAAGATTCATGATTTAATTAAACTGTCAAATTGGTTCATATGTTTAATCACTTATTATCAATTAAGTCCCTATATTTTAGAACTTACTATCAATTTAAATTTAACAGTGCTAAGGACCTTTTTGAAAAATTCTCTAATATAAGTACATAAAATTTACAACAGGTGTGATACATATTTTATGCATCTCATTCTTGTACATAAGACCCACAACGGGCACGATGATAACATATAACTGTGTTTTGCATATAAAATAATGAAATAATTAATATAAACAATATATTAATGTTGATATTTTGAAAATATAATAATGAGTTTTTAAATTTTATTATATTGACTTTTTCATATCAGTACATATTTTTAAGCATTTCAAACGAGTACACATAATATTGATTTCACAAACACATGTAAATAAAATATACAACGGGCACGTTGTTAATATTTAAAAAAAAATTACTTATTAATTCATTTAATAATTTTTTTTTTGTTAATATAGTATTTTACAATATTATCAATATAGTTTATTTTTATATAATTACGGTAATATTACGTAACCCGTGCAAATGCACGGGTCCTTTACTAGTAAGCCAAGAAAATAATACACGTTCACTTACATTTAGTTTATTTTCAAGGTCAATTTTGTTATTAACACATATTACTATGGTCTCAAATATAAGCAAAATTTAGTCAACAAAAATGGATGTATTCTGTCAAAATTTGTACCAGATACATTAAATTTCTTTGACCAAATTTTGCTTATATTTAAGACCGGAGGGAGTACCATATTATTTAATTCGGGAAGTGGATGTCATGGTCCTCAATGTAGATGGTAGAGCTCTTACAAATCCTGAGAAGGCGGCGTTTGGTGGGTTGGTACGCAACTATGATGGAACATTTTAATAGGGGTGGCAAAATGGATGGATCGGATGTATTTGGATTTGGATCCTATCATCCATTAGTCCATTACAATCCAATAAAACTTTAAGAAAAATATCCAATCCAATCCATCCAATAACATATTCTCATTGGATGGATATCCATCCGATCCTTTTAATTAAATGTATTATTAAAACTTTTAAATTTTTTAACATATATTAAATTTTTTTTAAACATAATTTTCTTAAATTCAAATTAAGTTAATGAATTGAATTTGTTAAAATAAGATTTTTTTTCCTTGATTTAAGCCCAAATTGTTATTTTTAATAGGCCCAAGTAAATTTTTTATATGAGCCCAAATCAACAATTAATCTAATTTAATATTAATAATTAATTAAAGGAGGTGGATGTACCAAACAAAGAGGAAAAAAAAAAGAGGGGTGTTGCTGCTGTGGTTAATGTCGTTGACCGGCCGACCACCGGCGTTGACCACGGCCGTGTACAGCGGAGAAACAACGATTTTCTAGTAATCAGCGGCGGAGCTCCGACGTTGACTGCCGTCGTCCGGCGTTGACCGACCACCCTAAATTTTTAGTATTATAATTAAATTAAAATCAAATAAATTATAATATATCAATTCAATTTAAATAAATATTATTAACAATTAATGGGCCTGTAAGATTTTTGACCATTGGGCTTGATGGTTTATGCATGTATTGAAACATGAAAGTTTAAAAACCATTTTTTTGTTTTCACTCTAATCTCTAAGTTTTTTCTATAATATTTTTTTTCAGTTTTTAATATATTTTGTAGTTTTTTTTATAAATATATAAATATAAATTAATTTCAATATTCAGATTTTTTTTTATTAATTATACTGATATTTTTTCAAATTTTTCTTTGTTCATAAAGTTAATTAAAATATATTGTAAATAAATGTTTATATTTTTACCAAAAAAAATTACTTTTGTATTATCCAACGGATTTTGTAATAACATTTAAGGTAATCCATTGGATTGAATCCAATTCACTATCTAATATTTGTTTAATGGATGAATTGGATGGATAAATAAGTGGATGGATTGGATGGATGATGGATCATTTTGCCACCCCTACATTTTAATTTGGTTTTTATGGTAGTGTAGGATTGTCAAATATTTTTCGTGCATAAATTCAAGCGCTTTTGGTAGACATAAGATTGTGTTGGCAAGTTGGGTTTAAAAAAATCATATGCTTTTCAGACTCCTTGTATGTAGTTCAACTGGTCATGAAGGGCGTGTTATACTACTAGGCTAGTCACTTAGAAGGGGGTTGAATAAGTGATCCAAAAATCAAACGATGATTTTAAAAATTTATGCGCACGGAAGTCCACGGATCGTAGTCTACTATGCACCAAATACTTTGACCAAAGGAAATATTGTATAACACCCTTGAAACGAGTACGATAAAACGATACTAAACGAATATGGAACGATAAATCGATACAAGATAAACACGCTTAATCTTTTTAAAACATTTTTAGCAAGTGTTCAAAGGAATACAATACTCGGGTACTAAGACTAAATCCTCACTCTCGACGTAACTTCCAATAATCTTGCATGAACCTTTACACAACCTGTGACTCGAACCTCCGATTCCGACGATCCGATCTACCCTGTTCTTCAAGCTAGAAGAACCTATGCAAACGATCGTTCCGGCTAATCCTCTGCCACGTATGAATCCTCAAGATCTTGATACCTTTTAAATCTTGATGATAACCTTGATGAGAAACCCTTGATTCCACAATTCAACCCAAAAGACCGATCAAACACGATCCACCATGGACGTTATCAACCAATCAATCTTTACCCCTTATTGAACCCATTGAAAGAAAAAAATTGGAGTTTGTTGAAGATTGGATGAAAATGATAAACTTGGAACCAATAAACCCTCTAGATCCTAAATTCCTTCAATTTAGATCAGAGATTTTGTTTTTCACTTGTTTCTCACACTTTACAAATTCAACACATGTTGCTATTTATAGGGAAAATAGTATGTATAGATACATCTTTAATGACAGCAGAAATTTTTTAAATTTTGACTGATATGTATTGATACATATCAGGTGTATCGATACATATAAAGGTGTGTATCAGGTGTGTATCGATACATATAAAGCTCTTTGTTGAAAATTGTTTTGATATGTTGTAATACCCTAATTTTCCGCTTTTGTAAATAAATATTCTATTTTAAGAATTATTTCTTATTTTTATAAGAAATGCCCAAAAATAGTTTAAAAAATAGTATTTTCGCGTCTTTCATTAATTTGCATAAAATCACAAAAAAATATGTTTCATTTCATTTTCATTCGTTTATTTTTTTATTTTCATCGCATTTTAATTTTAAAAGCATCAAAAATATTATATTTTTATCAATAAAATATTTTATTCTTTTTCATTTAGCATCTTCTCAATAAACCAATTAGGATGTGCCACCTCATCATCTCCACCTCATAATCATTTTCATTACAATTTTCTTATTAATTTCCCCTTAACCACAAATTTACTCATTATTACACAAATACCATCTAACCTAATATTCCTCTATAAATACAAATCTCACATCACCAATCAAAAAAACACACATCCCAAAATCCCAAAAAACTCAGAAAAATCTACTCCTCCTTCCTCCACCAACAATTTCGGCGCGCCACCGCCGGAATTCCATTTTCCGCCCAACTTCCGGCCACCCAAAAATTCACCCAAATCAAAAATTAAATACTCATTTCTTACTAATTCAACCCACCTGGTTCCAAATCCGGTGTTATTTTCGCCAAAAACCCACCGGAAAAGCATCAAAACCGAACTCAAAGTCACGGTGAAATCAATTCTTCCGATCCGGACCGTTAGAGCTTCAAACAAGGTAGTTTGTTGCTCGTTTTCTTATTCTGAGAATGATCTAAACGTTTTCCAGTTTCTATTTTGCGTGATTTGCATGTTCATGTTGTGATTTGCTTGATTTGTGGTTCGGAGCTCTTCGTTTCATTTTGTGTTTTCAGGGATGTAATCGTTAAAATTAATTTGAAATTCGTAATCTACGTTCAAAATCTATTGAAATGGTATATTTACATGTTGTTTTTGGTGGCCGGATGTGAGAATGGTGTTGGTCCGGCGACAGCTTGTTTCCTTCCGTTCCCGTTCGATTGTTTCTGGTCTGGTTGAAGGTGGAAGAAGATACGTGCCACATGGCAGCGTGCGGTTGGCTGGAAGCCTTCTCGCGCGCGCCCCCTCTTTCTCACCACACCCCCTAGCTGGGTTGGTGACTGGGTCTGTTGGACCCGTTTTTAACCCAGACCCGGCCCGGTCTGGTGATGTAAGGTTGAGCCTAAACTTTTTTGGGCCCTGTTTGGTTTTATTGTTTGTTTTTTTTTTAATTGCTGATTGCTACACCCATATTTGCTGATGCACCCCTGCAGTTTATTTTAATTAATTTTATGATAGTTTAAACTTGAAAGTTCTTTTTTTTACAAATAAAATGAATAATGATAAATAAGCCCTTGACGGATGACTTGCGGTTTAATTTATCGTTATTCCGGTTTTTTTAAAAGGTGAAGAAAATTGCTAGTAAAAAATGAATGATGATAAATAAGCCCTTGACGGATGACTTGCGGTTTAATTTATCATTATTCCAAAATTGTTAAAAAGTGGAGAAAAATTTGTTAGTTAAAAAAGAATAAGAAGAAGCTTGACGGATGACTCGCTTTCGTCTTATTTTATTTTAACTAACCGTGTTCATTTATTTGTTTGACTAATATTCCTTGAATTAATTTTTGTTTCGATGATTTAATTTCGTATCATTATAACTGTTCAGCATCATCATTATCTGTCATTCATGTGCATTCATTTGCATCTCTATCATCTTCTACCTCTTTCTTTTTCTTATGTTTATCTGAACTGGAATTTGTGGTAACATCTCTTTTGCTAAAAAATAGAATAAGAATAAATCAGTCCTTGACGGATGACTTGCGGCTTTGAGCTTATTCTCGTTCTAAAAACCTAAAATACTTATTAATTAAAAATGAGATAGAAGGA
Source organism: Trifolium dubium (assembly GCA_951804385.1). Taxonomy (NCBI): domain Eukaryota; kingdom Viridiplantae; phylum Streptophyta; class Magnoliopsida; order Fabales; family Fabaceae; genus Trifolium; species Trifolium dubium. The sequence goes on from OX638064.1 coordinate 41,888,313, forward strand.
GCCTGACGGATGACTCGCTTCCGGCTATTCTCACTTTTTAGTTAATTCGATAATAAACTGAATGAAACGGCGGAGCTTGACGGATGACTCATCTTTGCTAGGATAACCTCGTCCTTGACGGATGACTTGTGGCAATGAGGTTATCCACATTTACTAAACAATATGCAAAAACCTAAAAGACATTCAACCCACACAACTGCTTTTCCTGCCCTTGTGCAGTCAACTCTTTTTTAACTTTCAAACTTTTTTTATCTGTTTTCATAAACGGATGGTGTTTTATCCATTCCCCTGATACAGACAAACGCTTAAACCTCAGTTGAGTATACAAGCAATACTGTTGTCTTAGTGGAATGCGACCTAAGCATCGTTCACTAAAAACAACCAACACACAAAACTTTTTTTCAGGAAGAACTACGTCAGCTTTGACTTCCTCATTGTACTTGGGGGATACGTAGGAGCGAGAGCCTCTCCTGTCAAACCAAATAATAAAAAACTCTTTTTTCCCTTTTCAGTTTAATATGCGGTAATTTATTTCTTTTTGTATGGTTATCTCTGTTTATGCAAACCAAAATTCCTCAAATGGTTCCCGTTGAGTACAACGGATATGAGGGGGTGTTAACGTCTTCCCCTCATTTAACCAACTCCCGAACCCGATCTTTTCAAGGTTTTATCATTATTTTCCTTTCCCCTCACGAGATAAATTAAATATGGTGGCGGCTTCATTGTTTACATTTGTGCATTGCATTTCATCATTGCATATCTGTATATTTTTTGTGTCGGGTACTACACATAAATGGATACATTTTATTTGTATCGATACATATGGAGCTCTCTATTGAAAAATTATTTGACATCTATCGATACATATTGAGCTTCAACCAAAATATTTTTTTGTGGCCCATATATGTATCAATCCACATTTTATGTGTATTGATACATATTGTTCTGAAACTATATGTATCGATCCAGATACTCTGTGTATCAATTCAAATGACCTGAAAACTAATTTTTCATGTTTTATAAAGTATTTTTGCTACCAAGTCATGTTTAACCAATACCAAAATGTATTCTACATTATTTTCTCATATTTTGACATTTATTAAAACTAGAAAGGAAACTTGTGCATTAACATTCTCCCCCTTATTGATAATTGTCAAAACCACTACCTTAATGCAAATAAATAGCAAGCATGATACATATGCAAACATCAAAACTAATATACCACTAGCAAGCTCCCCCTGAGTTGATGCCGATTGCGCTTGAAAAGTTTCTTTGCTCTTTGCTTATGCATGCATTCTTCTATCCCCCTTTGACAAAAAGAAGACAAGAATGCACAAATGAGAAATATCAAATTTCAATCATTTTCAAAATCGATCATATTATACACTTACATTTGTCGAAATGCACTTTATGACGAACAACCATATCAATTAAATAAGGCAAGATATGTAAAATGTATTCTAATGACAAATAACCAAAAACCATGGCACATATGGCATGTAGAACAACAAGCCAAATAATATAGGCATGGATATCAAAACATCGACATTATTAAAATTAATCATATCAAGATATAAGGAAATAATTAAACAAACCAATCATGCACATAATATCCATAATGATAAAAAGTCATACAAACCAAATGAGCTTTGTTTATCATAAACAAAACTAAAAATTATCCATACAACTAAATTAAAATTATAAGTCATAGAGTCATGAAACATAAAAAGTCATAAGTTTAACATAAGAAAAAGAGTGACGCAATCTCATTCATTCATTGGTTCATGTTGGTTAAAGTAGGTGTTGGACTGATTTTAGAGATCGTCAAATCGGAAGGTGGTGTAAGCACGGTACTCAGTAAACTCATTGTAGAACGTTGTCTGATGCATGCTTATATTTCTTAGCATAACCATCATCTCAGACATGTAACCACTTGCAGCTACCGAAGATCCACCTTGCACACCTTCATCATTTTCTTCAGCACCATCCAAATTACCAGTACCCCGAGCACTTGTGCCTGTAGCATGTGAGGGTTGATTGTATTATAAAGCGACGAGCTAATAGTGGTAAAAATCATAGCGTTAAAACCACACACTAAATAAAATAGACTATCACACACAAGACAATTTCAAAAAAACTGTATTATACAGGATAAGTTGAAACTAATCCTTTGTCAATAAAAAGTTCTATCTAATATAAATTCAAAATAACTATCATATACGAAACAAATTCTAGCTGTTTCAAAATAATTATCAAATGTGAGACAAGTTCTAACCAATAACAATTTAAAAAAATATCTAATATGGGATAAGGTCTAACTTATATAAATTTTAAAATGACTATCATATTCGGGACAAATTTTAACCGATGAAAATTTCAAAGTAGTTATCATACGTCAAAGAGAGAAAAGATTTTATTAATAATTTTAAAAAAAAACTATTTTACACGGGATAAATTCTATCATATTATACTATCAATTTTTAAAATGAAATTTCTATCATATTACACTAACAAGTAACAAATGCCCTAAGAACATTATAGGATCCTATTCTATTGTAAACATGTGATCGGGTTCGATTTCTAGCTAACGACGGTGAAAATCTTGATTTAAATTAATGGGGATATCTTCCATAAAATAGTTCCATAAAATAAAGTGGAAGTGATATAATCAGTGCCACCTGATCTTTGTTTCAGACAAATCCTGTTAGGGTACACCCACTATAACACAGACATTACAGTCGTTGATCATGATAGAACGGCGTAGCACATCCCCCCAAGTCAGACCAAAGACATTAGATTGATCTAATGGTAGCTCTTAATTCTTGCTTATTTTTTCGCCCATGGGCCTCCTCACTAGGTTGGGACTGTTTGTTTTTATATTCACACTCTATGTCTCTAATATTCGCGCCCCCATTGTCTGCTTTATTTTTTTCATTCACTTTGTTTTTATTAATTAATTTGAATGAATGAACATATTTTATTTATGTCAAAAATAAAATTAAAAATTATACATCAAAAATTATGAATTATATTAAAAATTAAAAACACAAAATAAATTTGTTGTTGTATAAAATCGCAAAAATATAATCTCTATTATTGAGTTATAAAATAATTTTTGTAATCTAATATCTTAATAAATTATTTTGCTTATGTCCTTAAGACATTATAATTGTCAGACTGAACACATTTATCTAAATTTATATCCAAATGCAATCGGTTTTTTAAATTTATCCTTTTTGTAAAAATTAAGCCAAATGTTTCTAAAGGTCCTTTTTCAGGATCCATCTTTTATAAACATAAAATTTAAAGAATCTCTAAATGCATTTGTCATAAAAATTATTATATAGAACTTTTATGTTTTAGGTCTGAAGACATATATTTGTATTTTATGTTTCAGAGATTAAAGGTGTACTGTATTACAATTGATATAAATTTACTTGAATTATATAATTTTATTGAACCACTAAATGTTACTTAGTCAAGTGATAATTGACGCTCAGTAATTGATGGAAAAGACCATTGATCGATTTTCGCGACTGTGTTTAGGAGGAGTTTAAAATCATTAACGCAAGCCAAATTGGATTAATCGACCAAATAAGTCAAAAAAATAAATAAAATCTATTGAACCATGCATCAGCACGAGATGGACATTAGCAGTAATACAATATGTTATATGGTGGTGATGAATACCATTTGTATAGGACTAGGAGGACAACTGCCTAATATGTTCACTTGACCCTCTTTGACGCAATTGCCAAAAAACGATATGAAATCAAGCATGAAGTATATGTGATCAAATATCTATTTGTTGTTGATTTCATTCAATAACCAACTCAAAAGACTCTTAACTTTTAATTTTAACTCTCTCTATTTATACCTTTATTCCATTCAAATACATTGCAAATTAAAACAGAGCATTCAATTGATAATTAAGTAAAATGTATCTCTCTCCTTTTTGATAGTATTATCTCTAACTTATACTTTTTTGATTCAAAAAATTAAAAATAAATATTCTATATTCTTTTCATTTCATCTTTATAGTGTTTAATGTTTAATATAGAACCTTTTTTTTTTCTCACATTGTTAATTTGTTTAACTTATACTCCATGAAGAGACTCACGATCTTTATGATGATGTTTTTGGTAATTCTAAAAGTGATGAATTTTCTACTATCCACCATCAATGTGGGAACTTTTGCTCAACCTCCATTGACATTTGATCACTTAACATTGGCTAATCAATGGCCCCTACTGTTTGCATGTAATCCAATTGCAATTCTGGGGTTATGTGTGATGTTCCAATGTGGTATCAATTTAGACAAGTCACAATATTTTCATTTGACATACCACATTAAAATTAAATTTATATATGTAAAGTGTCAACTTAGATGTAAAAATTTGATATTGAAATCTTAAAAAACAAAATTCAATTTTTGTTGGAGATGATTGTGAAATAGTTAGTAAGGTAATAATAATTTTTTATTTGTCCAATTTTTTCTAAAGGTCCTTTTTCAGGATCCATCTTTTATAAACATAAAATTTAAAGAATCTCTAGATGCATTTGTCATAAAAATTATTATATAGAACTTTTATGTTTTAGGTCTGAAGACATATATTTATATTTTATGTTTCAGAGATTAAAGGTGTACTGTATTACAATTGATATAAATTTACTTGAATTATATAATTTTATTGAACCACTAAATGTTAGTTAGTCAAGTGATGATTGACGCTCGATAATTGATGGAAAAGACCATTGATCGATTTTCGCGACTGTGTTTAGGAGGAGTTTAAAATCATGAACGCAAGCCAAATTGGATTAATCGACCAAATAAGTCAAAAAATAAATAAAATCTATTGAACCATGCATCAGCACGAGATGGACATTAGTAGTAATACAATATGGTATATGGTGGTGATGAATACCATTTGTATAGGACTAGGAGGACAATTGCCTAATATGTTCACTTGACCCTCTTTGACACAATTGCCAAAAAACTATATGAAATCAAGCATGAAGTATATGTGATCAAATATTTGTTTGTTGTTGATTTCATTCAATAACCAACTCAAAAGACTCTTAACTTTTAATTTTAACTCTCTCTATTTATACCTTTATTCCATTCAAACACATTGCAAATTAAAACAGAGCATTCAATTGATAATTAAGTAAAATGTATCTCTCTCCTTTTTGATAGTATTATCTCTAACTTATACTTTTTTTATTCAAAAAATTAAAAATCAATGTTCTATATTCTATTCCTTTCATCTTTATAGTGTTTAATGTTTAATATAAAACCTTTTTTTTCCTCACATTGTTAATTTGTTTAACTTATACTCCATGAAGAGACTCACGATCTTTATGATGATGTTTTTGGTAATTCTAAAAGTGATGATTTTTCTACTATCCACCATCAATGTGGGAACTTTTGCTCAACCCCCATCGACATTTGATCACTTAACATTGGCTAATCAATGGCCCCCTACTGTTTGCATGCAATCCAATTGCAATTCCGGGGTTATGTGTGATGTTCCAATGTGGTATCAATTTAGACAAGTCACAATATTTTCATTTGACATACCACATTAAAATTAAATTTATATTTGTAAAGTGTCAACTTAGATGTAAAAATTTAATATTGAAATCTTAAAAAACAAAATTCAATTTTTGTTGGAGATGAATGTGAAATAGTTAGTAATGTAATAATAATTTTCCATTTGTCTAATTTTTTAAATAGTAGAATGTTGGTAGGAGTTTTGTCAAAAAACAAATGTTGGTAGGAGTCGGAATTCGAACTCCGAACATTCTATTCATTCACTTTTAAGGGTGAAATTTTTGTCACTAAGTTACAAAAAATTCATATGTTGTGTTTGTTTTAAAATTTAAATAATGTTCAATTTTTATTTTTATTTGATTCAAATTGATCAATTACAAATGACTATTTTTTTTAGATAAATTTTTTTCTTTCAAAATCTCGAACTAAACCAATTTGTTATGTACACTCTAACTCAAATCTCTTTCAATTATTCATTGTGTGTGTGTGTGGTGTGCGTGCATGCGTGGGTGCGTGCGTGAGATATTATAATTATTAATTAAATTTTAGAAAAATATTAGGTGTATATCAATATGAGTGTATATAAATTGAGAGAGAAAGTGATAAAATATCAATATTGGTATGATAGGCGTGATAAATTAGCGATATGATAAGAAAATATGTATAGATATAAAATAATATGTTGAATAAATCTAATAATTTTAAATTTGAAATGTCATTATAAAAAAAAAATTAACCATCTGCACCCCCTGATCTAGGGGTTCGGGAATCGCCATTGTTTACAAATGGTACAATATACAAGCTTCAAGTAATCAGCTTCTTTTTATTTGTGAATTTTGAATCTACATTTGCTGCTTCTGCTATGATGTGAGTAAAGGTTTTCAGATTTTTCCTTTTCTTTTACATTTTTGATTTATGTCATTTTATCTTTAATGTCAACACAAGGATTTTTGTTAACCATGTTAAGTTTTAGAATCCATAATCTCTTTTGCTAAGTTGGGAATAATTTGTATGTTTAAGTGTCTTTATTTGTATGTAGTAATCATGCAATATCTTTTTATCAAATCATCTTATGATCTTGTAGAATTCTTGAATCCAAATTGAGGTGAAATGATATTAGGGTATTAGTTTTTGTAATCATTTTCATTTCTAATTTTGTGTGTTTTTTTCCACTTCCTTCTTTTTTAGGGTGATTATTCAAGCTATTGTGCTCTGAAAGTTCTGATTTGCTTTTCTCAACTACTTGCAAGAAGGTACAATTTTCAATACTCTCATCATGTAGACTTTCTCTTTACCTTACATGTTTGTTGATGATTAAATACATACTGCTATTTGCTCATTGAAACATTCATTATGTCTATAACTTAGTCTTATTCAATCAAGCATTTCAACTTGTTTTTTCTTGTGGTAGTAAATATAGTACTACATTAGCTTTTTTGAAGCAATAAAATATAATATATAATATTAGTTGATAGTAGTATTTTTGTCTCCTACCATTTAAGCAATTTGAAGGATTGTTTAAACAAACAATTGTTTTATTTTGACAATAACAATTATTCAGGGCCTCTGGCCATCGAATAATCCTCCTCCTTACCCAAGGAGATGCAAGCCATATTCATTTGATTTTAACAAAGTAAGTGAGTTTATAATTTTAATTATTTTCATTTAAACTCTATATATGTGTATACACTTTTAATTATTTGTACATTATTTAGAATTGATACTTGATTTTTTCCCTCCCTTTTCATTGTACTAGATTTCAAGTTTGGAGCCACAACTAAAGATTGTTGGGCCAAATTTAAAGGGAAATTATAAGAGATTTTGGGAAGAACAGCGGGATAATCATGGAAGTTGTACGACTTGGTCACAATATTTTTACTTTTCCCAAGCCATGATTTTACATGCTAACTACAATGTCAGTGCAATGCTTGAAGCTCACAGTATCACACGTGGAGAATCTTATCAATCACAAGATATTCCTCAAGCAATACAAAGTGAGATTCATGTTGTTCCGTTGCTTGTGTGTGTTGGTAATAGAAACTATTTAGCAGAGATCCACCTCTGTTTTGATCATGCCAATGGATTCAACCTCTCAATTGTCCTCTTCTAAAAAGGCCATCATGTTCACCCACGGTTTATTTTTAAGGCATGGTGTTTATATGATATATTATAGTATTTCATATATATAGTGTTATATGTTTTACATTTATATTGGTGTGTATGAAATTTCACTAGATAATTTTTATGATATTATGTACTAGGTTTTAATATTATTACAAGTATTTCATATTATGTATGATTTTAGGGAGTTTGTAATGAATCAAAGTTTTATAATTAAGTACTCTTAAAGTTTTAAATTGCAGTGCGGTATTCATAGTGAATGTTGCATTATGTTGAATTTCTAGTGTGATTTTATTCATGATAAATCCAAAGGTCAAACCGTTCATTTAAGAATTTTAGATCGAAATTCTTCAAAAAATAATTCTATGACAAAAAAATCTCCAATTATTTTATTTAGTTATAAATATTTAATGTGACAACAAATCAAAAACGAAATTAGTTAGCACATTTGATTAAGATGAGACTTTCATCTTTTAGACTTAAGTTCAAATATCATACTCAAAAAAATTTACTTGGGTTCATTTAGCTTCTTATTTTTTTAAGCAGAATGAACTCATTGTATTTCATCGTTTATAATAGAAAATATACAATTAGGAAGATAATCATAATAATGGACAATGGAGCTAGATTGAGATAGCAAAGTTATGAATGACTATATTTGTTTGCCTTCGAGTAATAATCGCTAAGTTGTAGCTAACATTTGTGTTAAGTAGGGACCTAAAATATGATAACAAAGTTATTAACTACTTATTCTCATACATACAATTATTAAGAAAAACATTCACTACTACTTGTTGACAATCACTTTAAAATATTATCCTAGCATACCCATTTGATAATTCAAAGTTGCAATTTTTGATATAAAGTTGTTCTTTACTTTAAATCCAAAATAAAAAGTAACAAAATTTTCAACAAAATTAAGGAAGAAAGATTTTTAACATCTTCCTATTTGAAGATATTGGCCAACAATTATAGTTGTTGTGGGTTCTTGTAGTATGAATAAAATTCTTTGCATATATCTAGTCATGGCGGCAACTTGGATGATTTTGTATTTTGGAATCCTACTATTAAAGAATTTATTCAAGCTCATTCCTCAAAATTCTGTTGAGTTTTTATCTTATCGAAATGGCTGCATATTTTTTTTAGGCATTCAGTTATCATCATGTTAGTGACGATTATAAGGTGCTTCAAATTGTATCGTTTTATGAGATAACTAACTATGATTGTAAATATCTTGGTTTGGAAAATAAAGATGTGAATTATGAAGATATCTATAATCTTAACAATTCCAAATGTTAAGAATTCGCTGGTCAATCGCATTTTTTGTGGTTTCTTAATTTCTTATTATTTTAATGTTTCGCGTGTAACTTTTCCAAAATTATAGCTGCATATTTCTTTTAACCACTTTCACACTTCACACTTCAACATCATGTTAGTATATGCATTGACCTTTTTCCTTTATTCACGGTGCAAACTACCGAAACTCAATTTCTTTTCTTTCTCCTCTAAAACACACAAAACAAAACAGCTGCAACAAAAGTCATTCTCCTTCTTCTCCTTCAACAAAAGTTGCACAACACAGCTTCAACAATTTCTTCTCCTTCTTCCTTACTATGTACTGTGACGAGAAGCTTGATTTGTGGCTGGCTATGGTAGAAATGGGTGGCACAGTGGTGATCCAACAGAGTGCCGGCACATTGTAGGGTTAACGTCGAGCAACATTGTCTTTGTTCAAGGTTAGGTGTTATTTTCATCAAATAGGCACCGACCATTATGACCACCGACCATCTTCATATTTCTTCTAATTTTCAAGAACCCATTTTCTTTCATTTTTTTAATTTTTTCAGATCTAAACAAATTACTCCTAGACATGTTAACTGTTTTGATGCAAAATATACTCTATTACATTTGTATGATGCAAAATAATTCCTCTTGTAGTTTTGTTTGTGTTCTGCGGGATTGTCAACATAACATAGGTTACTGACTGCAATGTTTATACTCACGTCGATTCGCCGGAAAATTGTAAAAAACTAAAGACAACGTTTGTTTAATTTCATGGGTAACATGGCAGAGAACATCACTTTGGATTGTGACCGGTGGATATTTATCTGAATGCAGTGATAGATGGGAGATTGTGACTGTAGTTAATCTAAGCTGAACTGATGAGAAAACATCAATTCCATTACAACCTCATAAGGGTGATTCTTTCATCATGAAGCTTGCAGTTTGTAACACCCATTTTTAATTAATTAGAATTATTAGCTTTTTATAATTAATTTGTGTTTTAGTTATTAATTATTTATGAGATGTTGTCCAAAATAGGAAAGAGTAGAGAACATATGATTTATTTTAGTTAGTAAATAGAATGAAAGAAAAGAAGTGGGTGGGCTTGGTTATTGGGCTTAAGTTCATGAGAGTTAGACTTTTAAATGATAGGTTAAGAATGAGATGAAGGGAGTAGAACTCTCATTCTTCATTCTATCAACTTTGTGAAAAGAGAGGTAGAAAGAGAAAGTGAAGAAAAGAAGAGAAGAAGGAGTAGTAGACGGTTTGAAGAGAAGGACTAGAGAAATCATCTTTCTAGAGGTAAGAGAGTAGTTATAGTTCATGAGATGGTTCATAGAAATGGATGAAGTATTCTTCTCCATTCCCAAACTCTCTCATCTCTTGGTTGGGTTGGGTTTAAGGGAATATGTTTTTCTTGATTAGTTGATTATTGATGAAATATGATTGTTATTATGAATGAATCCTTAAGTGTATCACATGAATAAACTATGATTTTATGTTTTCATCACTTTGTGGTTGTCATGAATGAATATCCATGTTTCAAGAGTTGTTTTTCAAAAATGGGTTTTTGAGTAAAAGTATAAGTGATTCATGATTTAGTGTATGAAATGATGTTTATTGAAGTTAAGTGATGAACTTATATACTTGATATGAATATACATACTTAAAGTTATCTTTATGTATTTTTCAAGCTTTAGATGATGAATTTCGTGTAGATCTAACCAAATCCGAGAAAATAGCAGTTTTGGTAGCCAGAGCTCGCCAGAGCTAGCCAGGGCTAGCTAGAGCTCGCCAGAAGTCTGGAAGCTTCAGACTTCCTGTGGCCAGAGCTCGCCCAACGACGGTCTTAGCACAAAATTTTATTATTTTGTGGATTTAATGATATGTATACTTGTATTATGTTTGTGGCATGTTCTTAAGATTACGTGTGTGTTTGGTTATGCGGTGGTGAGAATTGATTTTGATAAAATTGAGTTTATAGAATTGATTTTGGTTAAAAGTGAGTTGAATGTAAAGTGATTTATGTTTGGATACTTTTAGAATTAAAGTGATTTATGTAAAAGATGTTGTTTGGATATTTTGAGTTAAAATTGCTTTTGGATGTGTAAATGACCAAAATGGACTTTAACACACATATTAAATTAACAAAATACTCAACATAATTATATTAAATTGAAAATGGGTTTTTATTAAATTAAAAATAAAAATATTAAATCAACGTAATTATATAAAACAAAATACTCAAAAAGAAACTCAAATAAATGTAACTCCAGAATACATTTTGTTTAAGAAAACTATAGAATACTTGGTAAACATAAAGTACTCAAATAAAATTACAAGCAGATAATATAACATAATACAAAATTAAAACTACTACTATTTTAGTTATTTATCTTGAACTCTATAATTTGATTTCGGATTGAGTCTCGAACATGATTCATCTCAGATGATGAAATTGTATTTAAATTTTGAGATAAATCCAAATTAACTGGTGTACGATAATCATCACGATCAAGGGTTATGTCTTCATCTTCATAACGATTGAAATCAACATCCATTTCGGCATTCCTTCTAATAAAGTTGTGTATTGCCATCGTTGCAACAACTATTTGAACTTATGTCTTCAATGTGAACTTAGGCATGCGACGTAAAATCACAAACATATTCTTCCATACACCAAAAGTTCTTTCTATAGTACACCTTAAACTTGAGTGATAATAATTGAACACCTCGTTATGATTTTCAAATCCTTGACAACGTCTAAAATCAGGGAGGTGATAACGTACACATCTATATGGACCAAGATATCCCTTTGGTGTTGGATAACCGGCATCCACCAAATAATACATGCCTAATAAAAAATAAAATCAGAGATTCTAAATAATGAAATGAAAAAAAAAATATGTAAGGAAAAATATATTTATACCTGGGGGAGGATGTGGAAAATTCAAGTTTGCATTTGTGAGAGCTTGGTCAAAAATACGAGCATCATGAGCAGTACCTTCCCATCCAGCTAATACAAAAGTAAAGCACATATCCCAATCACATACGGCCATTACATTTTGTGTAGGATATCCCTTTCTTCCAATAAATCTAGTTTGGTCGCCGGCACTAACCACACATGAAATATGTGTACCATCAATTGCTCCTATGGCATTCTCAAAAAATGGCCAATAACGTGGATCATTTCGAATTTTTACATGACTATCACGAAATTGTGGGTCTTTAGGCTTAATATATTTCATGGACAAACTTAGACAAGCGAGTAACACATCATGAAAGTGTCTATTTACAGTTTCTACTTACAACTCCATCAAGCTCATTATCATTTCAAGAAAAACTTAGAAGATATTTTCAAACTCTATCAATATCATTATCATTTCAAGCAAAAGGAATAAGAAAATGAGCAACAATCATAATAAGTTCAAGCAAAACAAAGAAAACAGCAATTCATTATTCCGGCATTTTATCGAACAGATTAAAGACAGTGTTATCAAAACTAAGATGATGGACAAAAGAGGAGTATTTGAGTTTACCTCGGGGTATCAAACACAGCAAATACTTGATACTTTGCAGAAACTCTTTGAAACTGGTGAGTTTGAGAATGGGGAGGGTGAGATGAGCATCTTATATAAATAAAATTTCAGTAACTATGTAAAGTTAATGCCCATCAATTTTTAGCAAAAATAAGGAATGAAAGTAGATTAATTTATGCAATTTCATCAATCCTTAGAACTCCCAACACAGAAAGGGAAAATTAGAGTTATTGAAAGATTAATGAAACTATGGGGTTGGTGAACAGTTGTTTCTTTTGAGTGAAAATGGAGTAATGAAGGTGGTTGATGAGTTATGAGGTTGGTGAAAAGCAAGCAAGGGCAAAAGAGATAAATTCATAAATACAAACTTGAGGTAAGTGGAATTGATTTCAAAAAGCTAGGGATGGTAGCTTCCTTCAAAATCGATTATGAACACCAAAAGCAAAGTCACGGCGGCAAGACTACGGGTTCAGCAAACATGCCAAAATCGCTTTTGAAGGGTTGATACGTGCGGTTGGTCTCTCCCACCGGGTAACCAAACAGAGGCTACATGATGCTATATACATGATTATAACATGAACTATTAGTGTTGAAATGGTTAGCTATGCTGAAATGATGATGATAATGACTTATGACACTACAACAAATTTGCCTTATACCCACGGATACTTTTAGTGACGGTCAAAAATTCCGTAGGTATTATCAATATGATCCGTCGGTATAGCCCTCCAACATTTAAAAAAAAATCCAACAAAAATAAAAATAAAAATAAAACTAAGATGCCGCTTGTAATACCCTAATTTTGAGCTTTTTAAAATAAATATTTTATTTAAAAATTATTTCTTATTTTTCATAAGAAATACCAAAAAAATAGGTTTTTGATAATTTTGTTTTACAATTTATTCTTTTTTTCCTTTACTTCTTTTGATTGTCGCAATTTATCTTTTTATACGAAAAATAGAAAAAATACTCAAAAATAGTTTTTATTTTTGTATTTGAGTTTATATTTTATTTATGTATTTTTCTATATTTTATTTGTATTTTTCTTGCACTTTTTCTATTTTTATTTACATTTTCCTTCTTTTTATGACAATTTTCTTTTTTAGAACCAATTCTACAATGACACCTCACCTTCTTTACATTTTATCCCATTTTTCACATTTTAAAATAAATAAAAAAATCATCTTTTCATTCAGCTCACATTTTTATCCCCACAAAGATCCTTTTATTACAAAGTGACCCCATTTTTAGTTGAGGGTATAAATACCCCCATTTATCACAAACCCTAAAGGAGAGTTCACTGTTCACATCAGATTTTTCTTTCTCTCTTTTCTCTTCTGCAGCCGCGCGCCTCTTCTTCCCCTTCTCTAACCCTAAATTTTCAATCCCAAAATTCATCCCAAAACTTGATCAAATCATAAAATCATGAACAGATAAAATACTCTACTCATTCCTCTCTTTCTATTGGTATTGAAATCGTGTTTTAATTCGCTAAAACGGCTTCAAAAGCCTCGAATCCGAAACCGAAACGAGTGAGAACTACAAAGGTAGGAATTCGAACGATTTAGAGTGTCATTTTGACGGATTTGTGTTGCATCGAGTGCGTAATCATGCATATCAGTTCCAGTTTCGTTTGATTTCTGTTTACACCGGTTAAAATCGCGTTTTAAAAATTTAGATCCGAATTTGGATTCGTTCGTTTTCGTTTTTTTACACGATATTTGTTGATTCTAATACTGGATCTGATTTCTACATGCGAAAACGCGTTAATTCGACTATTTAATCGTAGGTTTTGATGTTGATTTGTGTTTATTCGATTTAAAACCGAGTCAGGAACTCGGAAGCTTTAATGGCTGACGCGCGCGACTCACTGAGTCTGCGACTCGGCCGGAGGAAGGAGATGATTACGTGGCGGCCAACGATTGGTTCGTTCACGTATTGTCTCTTTCTGCTGAACCGGTCCGGTTCGATCTCAATTTGAGCCGGTCCGGTTCGATTTATTTTATTAGATCTGGTTTTTTGTGAGTTTGTTATTTGCACCTCCCCTGATTCATTTCTGCACCTCCTCCCTCTATGGCTGAAACTGGGCTTAGGCCCATTTTGTGTGAATGGTTTTTCACACCCTTTAGTTTACTTTCTGCACCTCCCTTCAGCTTGGCAGATTTGGGCTCAAGCCCATTTTGAGTGAATTCAGGTTTACACCCCCTGCTTGCCTTCTGCGCCCCCTGTTGGGCCTAGTAGATTTTTGGGCTTTAGGCCCATTTCTTTTATTTTGTTTTTTTTGTACCTTTTTTGGGCAGCGTCCCGGCTCAGCCCAAAGCCCATGGGCTTTCCTTAAAAGCCCGTTTAGTTTTTATCGTTTTCGTGTTTTTGTTTTATACGTTAGTTTTGTTTTTATCGTTTAATCTAGTTTAATACTAATAAAATAATAGTAAAAATAGTGGTAATATAAAATAATACTTTCATTCGATGTTTCATTCTGTACTTAATTTATTATTGTGTATTATATTCTATTTTATGCTCATCACCGCATTTCATGCACTTCATATTCATACGTATTCGTCAGTTTATCTGGTATTCTTCTATCCCTTTGCTCTGGCTTGGTTTTCTTTTAAACTTCTCTTCTTAAATAAAACAAAAATTGATGAATCAATTAAGGTGAAAAAGAGGGAGTGTGACGTATGTCCGCTCTGCTCGGGTAGGACAGTCTGTGACGTATGTCCCGGATGGTGGACTACCCTCATTTTAATTGGTGATTCTCAGCTAGTTAATTAAAGTGAAAAGGGGAGAGTGTGACGTATGTCCGCTCTGCTCGGATAGGACAGTCTGTGACGTTTGTCCCGGATGGTGGACTATTCTCATTTTAATTAATGAAGCTCAGTTTAGTTAATTAAAGCGAAAAGGAGAGAGTGTGACGTATGTCCGCTTGATTCGAATAGGACAGTCTGTGACGTATGTCCCGGATGGTGGACTATTCTCACTTTAATTAATTAACTTTAAATATTTGAATGAAAAGGAGGGAATGCGACGTATGTCCCGTTCGGCTCGAATTGAACAGTCTGTGACGTATGACCGGATGGAGTTCAATTCTCATTCAACTGAATAATCTCAAAAACACTAAAAATAACTCAATTCACTTCAATTCTTTTTTCTGCCTCCGTGCAGTCAACTCTTTTCCACTGCTTTTGCGCAATCAAATCTCTTTTCAACTGTTTTCCTAAACGGATAGTGCTTTATCCATTCCCCTGCTACAGACAAACGCTTAAGCCTCCGAAGCGAGCATACAAGCATACTGTTGTATCAGTGGAATGCGACCTAAGCATCGTTCGCTAAAAACAACCAACATACAAATCTTTCTTTTCAGGAAGAACTACGTGAGCTTTGACTTCCTCATTGTACTTGGGGGATACGTAGGAGCGAGAGCCTCTCTCGTCAAGCCAAATAATAAAAAACTCTTTTTTTTTCCTTTTCAGTTTAATATGCGGTAATTTATTTCTTTTTATGCGGTTATCTCTGTTTATACAAACCAAAATTCCTCAAATGGTTCCCGTTGAGTACAACGGATATGAGGGGTGTTAACGTCTTCCCCTCATGTAACTGATGACACGAAATCATATCGTATTTTTAGCTTAGTTTAGGTAACTTTAGTTGCATTTGCATATGTTTTTAATTCATTTATGTCTTTTTATGCGGGTATTTGTTTTGTTTTTAGTTTTGTCTAATAAAATAGGTCGGAGAAGAGAATTGAGCAAAAAGGGCCAAAAACGCAGCAAAAAGGGTGCAAATCAAGCAAAATCAGCCCAGCCCACAATTTGGCCTGGTGGCGCCCGCCACCAGCTTCGTGGCGCCCGCCACAGAATCCAGGATTGGCAAAAACTGCTTTTTGCGCAACGTGGGGAGCAAGCACGCGTCTGATCAACTGTTTTCCCCAATCGTACGGCTATTGGATAAAATCAAAAGTGAAGCCTATCTTTCCTATTTTCATGGATCGTAGAAGTTAAAAATCCTCTATAAATAGAAGCTTGATTCTCAGATCAGACTACGCTTTATTTTCTTTTATTTCAGTCAGTTTAAATTTCCCGCATTGTAAACTGTCTCGGTTCTTCCACATAGGAAGTCCGATTTTAATTCCGTTTTCAATTCCCTGTCAAGAATTTTACCTTCTTTAATTCAAGCAAGTTTATTCAGCAATTCTCTCCAGGTTTTTATTTAATGTTTTTATTTAATTATTTATTTATGTTCAATTTAATTTTCTGTTTTTGTTTATTTAATTTCTTAATTATGTCTAGCTAAATTCCCTAGATATTGGTATGTAAACTAATTCTCCGAAGGGAGTTTAATGATGATTTAGCGCGCGCACTTAAACTATTTTTCTTATTCGAATTCCTAATTTTAAAACCCCTATGCTTTGAGTGAGAAGAACAAAGCAACTAAGGTTAAAATCAATAGAGCGAGAGTTTGAGGTTTTAACTAGATAGTAGGAATTTGATATTAATCTTTGAACGAGCGAGAGCCACGTTAGGATTAATTAGAACTAATTGGTTTTCAAAATATACTTTCGAAACTGAGGTGGTATAAAAGTGACAGCAAAACCCCTAGTCTAGATTGTATGGTTTTTATCAACAAAACGAGAGTGTGAGGTTTAGACCTTTAAATTAAGAAAGTTCTTCTGAAAAATAAACCCTTTTCACGCGCGCTATTAATTCATTAAATTCCCGATGGTTAATTAAGTTACATACCGATATCCCGCTTTTATTTAATTAATTTAAATTCTTAAATTTTATATCTTTAATTTCTAAAATTCTAAACAAACCCTAAAATTCATTAGCCTTAGATTTACACCGCAACGACAGAAATACGGTAGTTCGACTGTTGGTCTCTGTGGTTCGATATCTTTTAAAACTCAACGACGAAACTGTGCACTTGCAGTTATAAAATATTTATTGATACACAAATCGTCGATCAAGTTTTTGGCGCCGTTGCCGGGGACCAATTTAGTCGATATTGTAACTCCGTCGTTACAACGTAGAGACTAAGGCAACTTTAATTTTCTGTTAAAAAATTTAAAAATCGAAAAAAAAAAGAAAAAAAAAATTTAAAAAGAAAAAAAAATCTAAAAAATTACCCTTTTTGGCTTGTCGATTGTATGCCAAAGACCCGCTCTCAAAGCGAAGAATTAGAAACCCCGATCGACAACCCTGAGCGTCTACTAAGTGTAAGACGCCGAATTGAGCAGTTTAGGGAAAGATACATAGTTCCCCAAAATCAAATCATCTTTCCCGAAACAGACGAAGACTCGGAACAATCCGAAGAGGAAGTAGAAATGGAAATAGGTCCTCAAAACCGTCCTCTAAGGTACTACGCTACCCCCTCTGATGCTGAACCGCATAACAGCATTGTTGCCCCTGCGATAGAGGCTAACAATTTTGAGCTTAAACCTTCCCTACTCTCAGCAGTTCAGCAAAGTCAGTTCTCGGGTAGTCCTACAGATGACCCTAATCTCCACCTCTCTGTCTTCCTACAATACGCCGATACAGTAAAAGCTAATGGCGTAAGTCCCGAAGCAATTAGGCTTCGCCTCTTCCCTTTCTCTCTTAGAGATCGAGCCCGTGCTTGGCTCCAGTCTCTACCTTCCAACTCTGTCACTACATGGGAAGAGTTAAAGAAAGTCTTTCTGGCTAGGTATTTCCCACCTAGCAAGACTGCTATGCTAAGAGCCCAAATCAATGGATTTAAGCAGAAAGACAATGAATCTCTCTATGAGGCATGGGAAAGGTTCAAGGACATGTTAAGGATCTGTCCACATCACGGTCTGGAGGAGTGGTTGATTATCCACACCTTCTACAATGGTCTCCTGTACAATACAAGGATGACAATAGACGCCGCCGCGGGCGGCGCACTAATGGACAAGCCCTACAATGAAGCCTACCAACTCATCGAGAGTATGGCTCAGAATCACTACCAGTGGGGAGGCGAAAGAACCTCCATAGAAAAACCTCTATTGAGAGGAGGAATGCATGAGATAAGCGGCCTTGACCACGTTAGCGCCAAGGTTGATGCACTCACTCAGAAATTAGACAGCTTACTCAATGCTCCTGCTGCTACCGTAGCAGCAGCAGTCACGAACTGTGAAATATGTGGCGCTCCCGGGCATGCTATAGCTGAATGCCAACTTTTGACCGGAGTTTCTCCCGATCAAGTAAACTACGCCCAAGGAGGCCCATATTCCAACAACTACAACCCAGCTTGGAAGAACAGTCCCTATCTTTCGTACAAGAATAACAATGCCTTGTATCCACCTAGACAAGGCCAAACCTCTGGCCCACCAGGTTTTCAAAAAGCTCCTGTGCCAAATCAAGATAACCCTGGGAAGCCTAGCCTCTACGCCATGTTTGAAACCTTCATGGCGTCCCAAGTGCAAGCTAACGAGGGGATCAAGAATCAAAACCTGCATTTCACTAAGCTGTTCGAGCAATTAAATAGTAAAGTTGATGTCTTGACCACCCACCATAAGATACTAGAAACACAAGTTGCACAGGTGGCTCAACAGCAATCATCCATGGCTGCTCCTGCAGGAACATTTCCTGGCCAACCTCAACCCAATCCTAAAGCCCATGTAAACGCTGTGACACTGCGAAGTGGAACACAGTATGATGAACCAATTGACCCTAGGATTGAGAGGCCTGCCATGCAGCAAAAGCCAGATGAACTAGTTGAGAAAGAGAGCGAACCGAAAGAGAAAGAAGGGAATGGCGTCAAGGCAAAAGAAAAAGAAACACCCTATGTGCCTCCGCCACCTTACAAACCACCCATTCCATATCCTCAAAGGTTCGAAAAGACCAAAAGCATGGGGCAATTCAAGAAATTCATGGAGCTTCTTAAGCAGTTAAATATAACCATTCCATTCACCGAAGCTATTACTCAAATGCCCGCATATGCTAAGTTCCTCAAGGAAATCTTGATTAACAAAAAGAGGCTTGAGGATGATGAAACTGTTACACTCACCGCCGAGTGTAGTGCTATCCTTCAAAACAAGATGCCTCCCAAACTCAAAGATCCAGGAAGTTTCTCTATACCCTGTGTCATAGGGAAGTTTGTCATTGATAAGGCCCTATGCGATTTAGGTGCCAGCATTAGTTTGATGCCCATGACCATATGCGAAAGGCTCAAGCTAGGCGAGATAAGACCCACCAGAATGTCTATACAGTTTGCCGATCGTTCAGTCAAAATGCCTATAGGGGTCTTAGAAAACGTTCCAGTGCGTGTAGGTCAGTTCTTTATCCCAACCGACTTCATAGTCATGGATATTAGGGAGGACTCTAACACGCCTATCATTTTAGGAAGGCCATTCCTTGCTACGGCCGGTGCAATAATTGATGTCAAGAAAGGAAAGCTCACCTTTGAAGTGGGAGATGAAAAAGTTGAATTCATTTTGACTCAATTCCTAAGTGCGCCCGCCATAGATGATACTTGCTATCTGCTTGACGTCATTGACGAATGCAGGAAGGAAATGGGGAATGATCAAACCATTTACACTGAAATTCTCACATCTTCTCCAACTCCTACTCTCGAAGTTCAGGATGACGAGCTCGGTGAATGCTTTGAGATTACACCAAACCCGACGCCGTCCCCCGATCAATCTTCTCTCGAACTAAAACCTCTACCTGAGAGTCTAAGGTATGAATTCCTTGATCAAGAGCTTAAGCGCCCTGTGATTGTGTGCGCCAATTTAGGACAATCAGAAACCGAAAAGCTACTAAAAGTCCTGAGAAAATTCCCAGCTGCTTTAGGATATAGCATATCTGATCTTAAAGGGATAAGTCCTTCTCTTTGCATGCACCGCATCTACCTCGAGGAAGATTGCAAAACCTCTCGAGAACCGCAAAGAAGGATAAATCCCATTCTCACTGAAGTAGTTAAGAAGGAAGTTGAGAAACTTCTGGACGCAGGAATAATATACCCGATCTCCGACAGTAAATGGGTCAGTCCCGTTCATGTCGTGCCTAAGAAAGGTGGAGTGACTGTAGTTACCAATGAGAAAGGAGAGTCTGTAGCACAAAGAGTCGTAACGGGTAGTAGAATGTGCATTGACTATAGGAAACTCAACAAAGCCACGCGCAAGGATCATTTCCCTTTGCCCTTCATTGATCAAATGCTTGAGCGTCTGGCTAATCATTCCTACTTCTGCTATCTAGATGGTTACTCGGGATTCTTCCAGATTCCTATTCATCCCGATGACCAAGAGAAAACGACTTTCACTTGTCCTTTTGGCACATTTGCATATAGGCGAATGCCATTTGGATTGTGTAATGCTCCTGCTACTTTCCAAAGATGTATGCAAGCAATCTTCGCCGATTACATCAATGACATTATGGAGGTCTTCATGGATGATTTCTCCGTATGTGGCCAAAGTTTTGAAGGATGCTTGACAAACCTTGAAAAGGTACTTGAAAGATGTGAAAAAGTCAATCTTGTACTTAATTGGGAAAAGTGCCATTTCATGGTTCGTCAAGGTATTGTTCTTGGACATATAGTGTCCAACAAAGGGATTGAGGTAGATAGAGCTAAAATCCAAGTCATAGAGAATCTACCACCTCCCAAATCTGTGAGAGAAGTCCGAAGCTTTTTAGGACACGCCGGTTTCTATCGGCGATTCATTAAGGACTTCTCCGGCGATTCATTAAGGACTTCTCCAAAATCACGAAGCCGTTAACCGGGCTGCTAATGAAAGATGCCGAGTTCATTTTTGATGAGGAGTGCCTAACGGCATTCAAGCAATTAAAGGCAGCTCTCATTTCCGCCCCCATCATGCAGCCACCCGATTGGAGTCTACCATTTGAGATCATGTGTGACGCTAGTGACTATGCTATAGGCGCGGTTCTAGGTCAAAGAAAAGATAAGAAGCTTCACGCTATCTACTATGCTAGTAGGACCTTAGACCCCGCGCAAATGAACTACGCTACCACAAAAAAAGAACTCCTGGCTGTTGTATTTGCGGTTGATAAATTTCGTTCCTACCTAATAAGGGCCAAAATCATTGTCTATACCGACCATGCCGCAATTAGGTACCTTGTGAACAAAAAGGATGCCAAACCAAGGCTCCTAAGATGGATCTTGCTCCTTCAAGAATTTGATTTAGAGATCCAAGATAAGAAAGGGATCGACAACACAGTTGCAGACCACTTGTCAAGAATGGAGGGGATGGCACCTGAAGAAGTGCCCATAAACGATGACTTTCCGTATGAGAGGCTAGTAGCCCTTATGGAAAGTGTCGCCTACGAGTACCATTTGACTCAAGATGACATCGAGGTCGTCAACTCTGTCTTCAGAAGAGACCCTTTGCCATGGTATGCTGATTTTGTTAATTACTTAGCAGCAAGGGTCCTTCCGCCTGATTTAACTTACCAGCAAAAGAAGAAGTTCTTTAGTGATCTAAAACATTACTATTGGGATGACCCTCTTCTTTTCAAGAGAGGCGCCGATGGAATCTTCCGTCGATGTGTCCCCGAAGATGAGGCGCAAAGCATTATCACTCATTGTCATTCTGCGCCCTATGGAGGACACGCAAGTACTTCCAAAACTTGTGCTAAAATCTTACAAGCCGGCCTCTTTTGGCCCACTCTTTGGAGAGATGTCCACAACGCCATAAAGAGTTGTGATCAGTGCCAACGCGCTGGTGGCATCTCTAGGCGCGATGAAATGCCTCAACATGGCATCCTTGAAGTGGAAGTATTTGATGTATGGGGGATAGATTTCATGGGACCATTCCCAACTTCTTTTGGGAACAAATACATACTTGTGGCTGTTGATTACGTGTCCAAATGGATCGAGGCTGTTGCCTCTCCAACTAATGATGCCCAAGTAGTGATTAGATTGTTTAAAAACCAGATCTTCCCTAGGTTCGGTGTGCCGAGACTTGTCATCAGCGATGGTGGCTCCCATTTTATCTCTAGGATCTTTGAAAGGCTTTTATCTAAATATGGGGTCCGACACCGTGTAGCAACTCCCTATCACCCACAAACAAGTGGGCAAGTGGAGGTCTCCAATAGGGAGATCAAGCAAATTCTAGAAAAAACAGTTGCGACCTCTAGGAAGGATTGGTCTTTAAAATTAAATGAGGCACTGTGGGCATATAGGACAGCCTATAAGACCCCAATTGGGACCACTCCCTTCAAGCTTGTTTATGGCAAATCATGCCATCTACCGGTGGAACTAGAACACAAAGTTTATTGGGCTATCAAGGCACTAAATTTTAATTACACCACCGCCGGTAGGAAAAGGATCTTGGATATCCATGAGTTAGAAGAGCTTAGGTTAGATGCTTATGAGAATGCCCGAATCTATAAGGAGAGAACAAAAAAATGGCATGACAAACGTCTATCTAGGAGAGAGTTTAGGGTAGGAGAGCTAGTACTTCTTTTTAATTCGAGACTTAAACTTTTTCCCGGAAAACTTCGCTCAAAGTGGTCAGGCCCCTTTACAATCTCTAAGACATATCCTCATGGGGCGATTGAGATAAAGAATGACTCCGGTGATACATTCACGGTTAATGGACAGAGGCTGAAACATTACAACCTTAAGGATAGTGACAACACTTTTGCAAATTTTAACCTATCCGCCCTGCCCGATAAAACGTGAATTAAGTTCACCCTCTTTGAAGTCGAGCTTACCGACATTAAACAAAGCGCTTGGTGGGAGGCAACCCGCTGTTTTTGAGTCTAATGTTTTCTTTTTAGTGTTTCTAAACTTTGCAGGTAATAAAGGGATAGCACGCTCACCGACTTTCCAGTTGCGAAAGCTTAGCTGTCCAGGTTTTCACTTTCTTTCCTACCTTTAGTCGTTGCATTGAGGACAATGCTCGATTTAAGTGTGGGGGAGGAAGCTTTATCGCTTTCCTTTACTTTTTAGTCATTTATTTTAGCATGCATAATAAAACCTTAGGATAGTTCACTTAGATTGAGTAGTTTTTTGCGTGTTGGTTTTGTTTTGTCTGATTTTTCTCATTTCTTGAGCCATACCAAAAATCTTCTTGTGAAAAGCAAAAGTATTGAGTTCTGATGCTTGATGTTGATTGTCTGAAAGTATATAGGTTGTTTGCACTATCTAGGCTATTTTGTGAAAGTTGGGTAACGGTTAGATAAAATCAATACCGTTTTAACACCCGAGATTCCCAGAAATGTGTAAAATTGATTTGAGTACTAGTTTTGATAATACCTTGAACGTGAGTTTTAATGAACCCTCAGTAGTTTATCTAAGCAGTCGGCACCATCTCAAGGCACAAACTAAGTGGGAAACCGAAGAATATAAGTGAATGATTTTGATTATAAATGTTATGAATGCTATTGGTTGATTCCTTGGAATAATAAATGAAAATTCAGCAAAAGTTGAAACATGAGAAGGAAAAAAATACCATAGTATAGAAACTCACTAGTAGTTGGTTCAGAGGTGTCTGATTCTGAACTTGGTAGGGCGGGTTACGATCCGATCCCCCGCAACTGCGAAGTGGGTAAAGCAAATAGGGGTTACCAAACTTATGTTATCAGCACCCCGCGCTATATGATGATCATAATCACTAACAGATTTCCTACCATGGGCGTGTACAAGATAACGGGCTTAATGTGATTGCGCTAGAATGAAAAGGGGAAATGAAACTTAGGAGAGAGGTAGAGCCAAAAGGAAATACTTCAGGTCTGTTTTCATGTAATGGGAGTCTTTTGTGTCATTGCGGTGTTTTTGTTATTTGCACTGTTATTTGATTTTCATAGATTAGCCGGCAACCACGTATGAGTAGGATGATCGTGTCATGTGTTTTTACTTGTGCTATGCAATTCACTATTCTTTCATGCTTGAGGACAAGCAATGGTTCAAGTGTGGGGGAATTTGATGACACGAAATCATATCGTATTTTTAGCTTAGTTTAGGTGAACTTTAGTTGCATTTGCATATGTTTTTAATTCATTTATGTCTTTTTATGCGGGTATTTGTTTTGTTTTTAGTTTTGTCTAATAAAATAGGTCGGAGAAGAGAATTGAGCAAAAAGGGCCAAAAACGCAGCAAAAAGGGGTGCAAATCAAGCAAAATCAGCCCAGCCCACAATTTGGTCTGGTGGCGCCCGCCACCAGCTTCGTGGCGCCCGCCACAGAATCCAGGATTGGCAAAAACTGCTTTTTGCGCAACGTGGGGAGCAAGCACGCGTCTGATCAACTGTTTTCCCCAATCGTACGACTATTGGATAAAATCAAAAGTGAAGCCTATCTTTCCTATTTTCATGGATCGTAGAAGTTAAAAATCCTCTATAAATAGAAGCTTGATTCTCAGATCAGACTACGCTTTATTTTCTTTTATTTCAGTCAGTTTAAATTTCCCGCATTGTAAACTGTCTCGGTTCTTCCACATAGGAAGTCCGATTTTAATTCCGTTTTCAATTCCCTGTCAAGAATTTTACCTTCTTTAATTCAAGCAAGTTTATTCAGCAATTCTCTCCAGGTTTTTATTTAATGTTTTTATTTAATTATTTATTTATGTTCAATTTAATTTTCTGTTTTTGTTTATTTAATTTCTTAATTATGTCTAGCTAAATTCCCTAGATATCGGTATGTAAACTAATTCTCCGAAGGGAGTTTAATGATGATTTAGCGCGCGCACTTAAACTATTTTTCTTATTCGAATTCCTAATTTTAAAACCCCTATGCTTTGAGTGAGAAGAACAAAGCAACTAAGGTTAAAATCAATAGAGCGAGAGTTTGAGGTTTTAACTAGATAGTAGGAATTTGATATTAATCTTTGAACGAGCGAGAGCCACGTTAGGATTAATTAGAACTAATTGGTTTTCAAAATATACTTTCGAAACTGAGGTGGTATAAAAGTGACAGCAAAACCCCTAGTCTAGATTGTATGGTTTTTATCAACAAAACGAGAGTGTGAGGTTTAGACCTTTAAATTAAGAAAGTTCTTCTGAAAAATAAACCCTTTTCACGCGCGCTATTAATTCATTAAATTCCCGATGGTTAATTAAGTTACATACCGATATCCCGCTTTTATTTAATTAATTTAAATTCTTAAATTTTATTTCTTTAATTTCTAAAATTCTAAACAAACCCTAAAATTCATTAGCCTTAGATTTACACCGCAACGACAGAAATACGGTAGTTCGACTGTTGGTCTCTGTGGTTCGATATCTTTTAAAACTCAACGACGAAACTGTGCACTTGCAGTTATAAAATATTTATTGATACACAAATCGTGGATCAGTAACCAACTCCCGAACCCGACTTTTAAGGTTTTATCATTATTTTCCTTTCCCCTCATGGGATAAATAAAAATATGGTGGCGGCTTCATTGTTTACATTTGTGCATTGCATTTCATCATTGCATATCTGTATATTTTTTGCGCCGGGTACTACACCGCTAAGTTTTCAAATACCCTTGTCCAAAGTTTTCAAATCAAAATCCCTAAAATCTCATCCCCACATCAAAACCATCGCCCACTCTAAAGCTCCAGAACAATACACCCACCGTTCTTCCCTCTCAAACTCATCCCCACATCGAAACTATGGCCGACGACAGTGGCTACAACAGCGGCGTTCATCGGCAGCGGTGGAATCGGAACAGAAACAGGTGCACAGAAGCTTCGAGATCTTAACTGAGATACCGAATCGAGAATTGAATTGATAATTGGAGAAGGATCGGTGGGAAGAGTGTCTTCGATGGGGGAGACTCTGCCGGGGGATAAGATCCCAAATTTCTCCAACAATGGTGGGAAGAGTGTCTTCTCTTGATGTCTCTGGCGAATACAACTACTAAAGAAACTTTAACTTTCTCTTTTTGTCTCCGTCCTCCTTCTTTCATAGGTATTTCTTTCAATTTCATCTTATAATGAGTTTTTTCTAAATTGTGCCAAAACCCTAACTTAGTGTTCATCCCAAATTGAATTTCTCCTATGTTGTTGGCTAATTAGAAATTTAATATTGATCTTTAATTTGTGTGATTATTACTTGAATGTTTTTTAGATTTGGCTCAATTTCAAACACAATATTTAGTCTATATATTGAAGCTTTTGGATTTGGGATTCAAGTTTATAGTGTTACAAAACAAGGTAAGGTGAATAAAACCTTCTCTCTTTAATTTTCTACTCTATTGTACCGACCCCGGACAGAAACCATTTGAGGAAAATGATTTTTCCGGAGTTTAATGGACTGGTTTAGGTGAATTTTGGGATTATGTATGCTGATTCTCTATTTCACATGAAGAAAGGAAAATTAATATGATTTTCGTATGGACCTGCAGACTGTAAATTGGCCATTACTATCTCTGCATAAATCGTGTTTTTATGAAACCTGAACCATTGGAAAGTAGACACAATTTGACACGAAATAGGCACCGGAACCATGCATTTTCATTAAGTATAGCTAGAGAAATTCGTTTAGTATAACTAAAGGATTTGTGACTGCAAGTGCACAGTCGTATAACTAAAGAATCGCGATCAAAAGAAACATTTGTCACACTAGTTATGAAAATGCATGGTTCCGGTGCCTATTTCGTGTCACACTAGTTATGGGATGTAATCTGAAACTCGTTTGTATGGCCTTTACTTTATGACCTTGCTCACGTATTTCTTTTGAGGATTGTTGATGTATGAGTATGTTTCATTTGAAAACCTTATTTTAAGTTGTACTATGAGATTGACTATGCATGCTATGTTTAAACTTATGGAGTAGTTTATCAAATTATTGTGCTTCCGTTGCAATTAAAATGAAAATGTACTCTTATCATTGGGTTTTATTTTGAGTTAACACTTTAATATACTTGTATGTTTTAATTTTATTTAATTATCGTGTATAAGTGGGTTAGGGTGTTACAAAAGTGGTATCAGAGCAAGGTCGGTTCATGTCAGACCAATTAGGCTCAGATTACCCGTGTATGAAACAAATGTAGGATACACTGTGAGTACTTTAGTTCTAAGCTTAGGTTGATTGGTTGGCTATCCAGGACATGGCGCAAAGATCACTGGCGGATGCAATAACCTTGATGGCTAATGCCATGGCGCAAGAGGCGCAAGCTAGGACGGCCGAGAGAGTGGCTCATGAGAATCTAAGTGGAAATAAAGATGAATGAAGATTGGGGAGATTTTGGAAGAACAATCCACAAGCTTTCATTGGTGGTCACAACCCCGAAGGTGCTCTAAAATGGCTAGAGGGTATGGAAAAGATCTTTGGAGCAATGAGGTGCTCGGAGACTCAAAAAGTTACTTTGGGAACCTACATGCTTCATGAAGATGCTAACTATAGGTGGAAGAAAGCAAGTCAAAGGCTAGGTCATGGTGGAGCCGTGATCACTTGGGATATTTTCAAGAGGGAGTTGTTGATTAAGTATTTCCCAGCGGATGTGAGGAATAGGAAGGTTGTGGAGTTCATGGAGTTGAAACAAGGGAACTTGTCGGTTGCGGAGTATGCGGCTAAGTTTAAAGACTTGTGTAGGTATAGCCCACACTATAACACGATGGAGGCGGAAGCGGATAAGTGTGTTAAGTTTGAAAGTGGTCTACGTCCTGATCTCAAACAACTTATAGATGTCTATGAGATTCGGAACTTTTCTACCTTAGTGAACAAGGGCAACATTTGTGATTTGGATGGTAAGGCGCTAAGGTGAACTATTATAAGGCGATGAATGACAAGAGAGCAAAAAATCAAGACCGTGGTAAACCTTATGATGGGAAAAGAAAGAACAAGGTTGGAGGTAATGGTAAGAAAGGAAATAATAGTAATGACAAGTGCTTAAGTGTGGTGCTTTAAGTTTTTGTATCGATACAGAACTTCTATGTATTGATACAAAACTGGTCTCACAGGGGACAGATAAGCTTCTGTGTATCAAATCATGCTTTCATATATCGATACACATCAGACTCTCTTTGGACCAGAGAGAACTTCATGTATCGATACATGCTTGCACGTATCGATACATATCAATCATGGTTTTCAACTTACTAGTGTGTGTATCAATATAAACCTCGTTGGTGTATTGATACATAGCTGAAAAACTTCAAATTTTGTACGCTGTCAGGGACTTGTATCGATACAAAACCAACACTTGTATCGATACAAATCAGTTAAATTGTGCCTAAATTTGCTCCATTCTATTTTCTCTATAAATAGCATTATGGGGTTTTGTTGT